>NC_069431.1:45604199-45627274 GCF_026875155.1 Cherax quadricarinatus
TGCATGTGCTGTCGGGAAGTGTGACCAAAGTGTAAGCAGGAGTATCAAGATATCCCTGTTATCTAGCGTGCTTATGAAACAGAAAAAGAAACCAGGTTATATTGGGCTTAAAACCTCTCAAATAGGAGCCGAAATTATTGGATGTGCAACCCTGCATAACGTGAGAAATCAGGTGACAGGAAAGGACAACTCCAGGAACCTCAGATAAGTCTGTTTATGTTGTAGCTCTGGCCAGTGTAATTTTCATAAATAGACAGTGAGGTTTTTGAGTATGATACACAGTAATCTCCAGTCAAATATTAAGAAATATTCTCCTTCTGTTATATAAATGTGTATATATAATCATTTATTAATTTGAATATACAGTCCACAAATTTATATATTTACCAGAATTCCTGGTGATGCATATTCATTTGTAATTAATAGGACTAGAGCAACTTGTGGATATAAGTTGTAGGTATCGAAGGGGACATTTTTTGTGACCTAGGTGTCCCAAATTCCTACTTGTCTATGTAACTTTGATAAATAATAATTATCTTTGTTACCATTTACTGGTATGTACCTTATGTTATATCCAGATAAATGTAATTTTCCACAAATCTTATATTTTTAATTATCGGGAAGCGCCAAACAGGTAGGGGTCATATAGTTCCTGGGGAATACGAGACATTCAGGTTAGATCCAAGGAGGAGGAAGGTTACAGAAGTTTCTTGGATCAAGAGCCCCTTATGATCCTCAATGGAGTTAAGTAACCTCCCTTGAGGGATGTGCTCTTAATGCGAGGAACTGCAGCCACGCATCCCTTTGCTGGAATAAAACCTCATCACATCCCACATCCAATGCGCTAATACCCCTAAGGATTTAGCGCTTCCCCTGGTGCATATAATACAGTATACCTTTCTTAGACTGCAGTCCTGGGTCCTCCTCCTGGGCCACATTTCACTCATCACTGACTGCTGGATGAGACACATCATTTCTCTCATCACTGACTGCTGGATGAGACACATCATTTCTCTCATCACTGACTGCTGGATGAGACACCATTTCTCTCATCACTGACTGCTGGATGAGACACATCATTTCTCTCATCACTGACTGCTGGATGAGACACATCATTTCTCTCCATCACTGACTGCTGGGTGAGACACCATTTCTCCTCACACTGACTGCTGATGAGACCCCATCATTTCTCTCATCACTGACTGCTGGATGAGACACATCATTTCTCTCATCACTGACTGCTGGATGTAGACACCATTTCTCTCATCACTGACTGCTGGATGAGACACATCATTTCTCTCATCACTGACTGCTGGATGAGACACCATTTCTCTCATCACTGACTGCTGGATGAGACACATCATTTCTCTCATCACTGACTGCTGGATGAGACACCATTTCTCTCATCACTGACTGCTGGATGAGACACATCATTTCTCTCATCACTGACTGCTGGATGAGACACATCATTTCTCTCATCACTGACCTGCTGGATGAGACACCATTTCTCTCATCACTGACTGCTGGATGAGACACATCATTTCTCTCATCACTGACTGCTGGATGAGACACATCATTTCTCTCATCACTGACTGCTGGATGAGACACCATTTCTCTCATCACTGTCTGCTGGATGAGACACATCATTTCTCTCATCACTGACTGCTGGATGAGACACATCATCATCACCACTGTGAATAATGTGGACGATCTCGTCTTCATCCCTACAACTGCTCCTCTTCAATGTTTCCTCAATAATTTCCTGCCTGGCGGCCATAAGTGGTTCCCAGAAGATAAGATAAGATTTCGTTCGGATTTTTAACCCCGGAGGGTTAGTCACCCAGGATAACCCAAGAAAGTCAGTGCGTCATCGAGGACTGTCTAACTTATTTCCATTGGGGTCCTTAATCTTGTCCCCCAGGATGCGACCCACACCAGTCGACTAACACCCAGGTACCTATTTGCTGCTAGGTGAACAGGACAACAGGTGTAAGGAAAAGTGCCGAAATGTTTCCACCCGCCGGGAATCGAACCCGGGCCCTCCGTGTGTGAAGCGGGAGCTTTAGCTGTCAGTGGAACGCCTTCCAACTGAACAAAAGAAATTAATGGAAAAATAAATAAATAAAGAAATAACTTAGGAAAAAATGAGAAAAATGATTTTTGAGAATTTTACTTAAAATTTAAATAAATAAAAAAAAATGGCCTTCAGTTCTTTTAGTTGGGCAGGAGTAGGTATGGCCCTGGATAGTTCCTCTGGTGTTATTTGTGTAGGTTATCCTGGGCAGATGGTAATCCGATGTTCTGGAATCTCCTACCACTTGGATGGAGCACAAGTAGAATAGGTAAGGGCCGGTAGAAGTAGAATAATGTTAATAAGTATTATTAACATGTCTTGCTCCTTTATCTGGCGTCTACCGGAAGCCCAGCCAGGAAAGAGCGGTAAATAAGAGAAAATAAACTGGTTACCATAGTTTGTTAATATAAATTTAAAAATTTGAAAAGAATGATAAATCCCAAAATTTTTTACTGGTAACCAGTAAACAAAATAAAAACAAAATGATAACCTGGTATATCACCCTACTGATTAGGGAAGAGTGGAGGTGAAGTGACTCTCCAAAATTCAACCCACCCCGGGGTAAGGAAAATTTTCCAGGAGTAGAAACTAACAAATCGGACCCCGGGAAAAACTAGTTTGCCCAGCCCCCCGAGAGGAGGGGGGGGGGGGGCACGCGGTAACAAATGGTTCCGGGTTCCGAAAAACCCTTTAAACCCCCACTTAACCTACTTTTCCCCCCAAATACCCTTCCCAAAACTTATGGAGGGAGTCAAAAAGTCAACGAACAGGGGGAAAAAAAACTAATAAACCTGGGCCTCCCCAATCGAAAAGGGTTTTTCAGAGCCAGAAATATAAACGATTTTAAACTTATGGGGCTGAATCCCAAGCCCATTAAAGAGCTGCTATTGCCCCTTTAAATTTTTTCCAAGTACATCAGTGGCTTGTGATCTGTTTCAAGCACAAAGGGTTTACCGTTTGGTATATTTAAATTCTTATACCCCAAAAAAGAAACTTCTTTCCCACAGGGAATTCTTTCTTTTTGGGGCGAAGTTCTTAGGCGAAGATACGGGAAAAAGGTGTTCCTTTCATAATATTGAAGTAGTACCCCCCCGGTCCAGAAGGGGAGGATCTGTTCGGAAAAAAAAATATTTTATTAATTTTGGGTTTAATTTTAGGCAGGGGGGTTTTAAAATATCTTTAATTTTTTAAAACTTTGGGGGGTTTCCCTCAGAACAACTAAGGGGTTTCCTTGACCCCCTTTTTTCAAATAGTCTGTAAGAATGAATTAAGCTACTTGATTTGTAAAAAATTTCTATGAAGTTTACGACCCAAAGGGAAAACTTTTTAAAAAATTTTGGTAAGCGGGGAAACGTACTTTCTAAAACATTTTGGGTCTTATTAGGAAGTGGGGAAAATTTGTTATCGGATAATACCAAGGGTATTGTCCCTTTAGATACCCAAGAAAGCACTTTTGTGGTTTAACTGTAAGGCCGTGAGTTCTTGTCTTTTAAAAAAACAAGGTATGTATTTGTGGTTTCCCGACTTTTTCTGATAAAAAAATAAAAACACTGAAACATTTTTTAGATCAAGAGAATTTTTCCCATAACCCTAATGTATGTGGCCACGGGGGAACAAGCCGAAAGGGATTGTGCGATTTTCATTGGGCCTTAGAGTGGGGGAAAGCATGAGGGTTTGGTCTGGGTGTAATGGCACTTATGGTAGGTTGTGAGATGTCTAATTTGAAAAGTTTCAGTCAGGGAATTTATACAAGTCGTTCAATTCTGGCATGGGTTCTGCACCATTTAGTTTATAGTTTTAAAATAAGAAAATTTTTGTGCCATCGGTAAGAATTTCGGGTTTCTTAACCAAAACAACTGGTGAACAGAAAGTGATTTCGAAGTTTAGATTTTTAAATTTTAAAATATTTTTGTCCCCCTCATATAAAAAATTTTTTCGTAAAAAGGGGAAAACGGGGTGATTTTCCCCCTTAGGTTCATGATCCGACAATTAATTTTGGAAAAATGTGGTGGAAAAGTCCTGGTCCTCTGTAAATACGTCAGAAATAAAATTTACCAAGGATTACTTGAGCTTTTTTTTTATTTGAAAAGCGTTGTTAATGTTACATTTGACTTCTTTGGTGGGGATCTGCGTTAAGTTCCAGTATTTCCCTTCGATTCTGTAAAGACTGTATCTATAATACAAATTTTACATTCGTACGAATCGCCATTGTACCCAAGCTGAAAGAAGAGTATCTTCGTAAAAGGCTTTCGAAAAGATTAACTTCTTTCGATGGTACCTTTTTCAAATATTGACGTGTTACTTTCTCTTTTCCTTACATCCAAATAAAATCTACTTATTGCAGACCTTACTATTTATACGGTCCGCGCCAGGAATTAGCAATTTTTTGGGTTTTGCAGGTAGGAGAAAAAACTTCATCCCCAAAATTTTTAAACGTACGCTGGAGCTTTTTGGTCAAATAGGTCTTGTACATTTCCATAGACTTCTCTAGGTTTTACGCCCAAATGGGCGGTTTTTCTTTTTTTTCCCCCTTGATCAAAAGAAACTGTAGTGTTTTAAACCCGGTTTTGTTCTTTGGCCAAAGTTCATTCAAAATAGATAGGGCCCCGGCTTGTCTCCCAAAAGCAATTCAAAGGGAATAACCCAAGGGGAATCATTTGGAATCTCGGCTTGGAAAAGAACATGGTAAAAATTCTATCCGCCCGTTTTTTAAAAATACATATTTTTTTTTTGTATTGTTTTAGGATGGCATGTTCGCTCCACTCTTCCGTTAACCGGATGGTAAGGTGTATGAAAAGAGGTTTAACCCACAATTTGATAAACGTTTTCCTTAATTCGGTGAATTGTCCCCCCCTTTGTCAGACAGATTCACGAGGTATCCCTACACGTAAAAAAATAGAAAAAAAGGCTTGCGACTTCGGGGAGTAATGGATTTTAAGGGTACCGCCTTGGGAAGCGGAGCGAAGTCAATCTTTTAAAAAATTATTTTGACCCCCCTGAGAGCGGGGTGTGATAGGACCAACTATATCTACTGCAACCCTTGCAAAAGGGACGAAAAATTGGCATTTTTCCCTGGGGAATCCCTAGTTCTACCCTTCTGGGGGAAAGTTGACATATGATTTTGATCTCGTACTTATAGATGTCAGGGGAATGCTGGGCCCAGAAATAAGGTTTTGATTTTTTATGGGTTTTTCCATGTAAAAAAAGGGCCCCAGGATGGCAATCAGAGAAATCTTAAAATGGTTTCACGAACCTGCGGAATGATAACAGGCTTCGCCAAGTCTTTGGGTTGCCCGCAGACATATATCTTGTCAAAAGATGGTTTAAACTCAAATTTGTAAAAAATTTCTTTCTCTGGGTCACCTTGCCATTTAAAAGCAACCCCCGAGATTCCTCTAGGAAGGACAAGTCTTTTGAAGCCCCTTAAATCTATATGAGAAGCCTTTGGGCTTTTCCTTTTGGGAAAAAATAAGGGGTGGTAGGTTTTCCCCTTAGATGAGCTTGGAAAAACGCGAAAAAGGGTCTAGTTGTTGTATAGATTGGGCCACATATTTTCCCCACGGCGTCAACTTTTCCCATTAAAGTGATGATTTACAAAGGGGGTTCCCGGTTTTTTGTAACCTCAGCTCTTGATTTGGGTTATCCAAGAATCTCACGGAAACTATTTAAGAAAAGAGATATTAGGTTCCAACCCTTCCTTTGGGAAAACCCCAAATTCCAAACAGTCCTTCTAGATGGGAAAGTAGCCCTTGTATTTCCCAACCAAAACAGAACATGAGGTTATCGGGGCAACCGGCATCTCCCCCATCCTGAGAACCTTTTGCACCAAAGAAAACATCTGCTGTTGGAAAAGAATCGTTTTCTAAATAGCAGTTAACTTAGTGGACTTTAAGTAAGAATTAGGTTTGGAAAAGTTATGAGATAAAAAATACAGGAAAAATCCTGTTCTTAAAAGGTTGACACATTCTGCCATTTACGTACCTTTACTAAAAAGGGGCGTTTATGTTTGATTCAGTGAAAAATTTACCGACATTTTCACCTTTTTTTTCAGGACAGTCGGGGGCCATGACCCCATTCATTACAGTTGAAACATTTTACGTGAAAGGCCCTGGAATTCTAGGTACGGAGGGTTTGGATCCTCGATTTCTTGGCAAAAAACTTATATCTGTACGCTCTTTAGGGAGTTATTATGAGCGCCCATATATATCAGCGCTTGTGCCATTTTGCAGCCGTATGAACGTTTTGTTCTTTAATGAATATTTGAAGTCAGAGTTTCCAAAAAAAGGGGAAATTTATTCTTACCCAATCATCTCTTAAAAATTCGAAAACGTGGTAACCTCCCCAAAAATTTCATCCAGAATCAAATATTTGAAAAGTGTTTTTAGAATGCATATAATTTGATTAGGAGTTATTTTAAGTGTCTAAACTGCCCGTAATGATGAGTAGTTTTTTTTTAAAGCCGAAATATAGCTTCTTCAGGGCTATACTAGAAAAAAACATCAGAGGGTAAGTGGAATAGGTTTTTAAAGTGAACCTGACATAGTAAGCCAAGCCTAGTAGCCAAGAATCTGATGGCCAGTCCAGGAAGGGAGACTCCGAATCGAGTAATTTATGCCGCTATGTCTCTTGTTTGGAAAGGTTGGTTTTTGTGGCACCTAATTAGGTTTTGGGAAGGAATTCTAGACCCCCTTTATTATTTTTTGTTTTGAAGTTCTATCTTTTTGGGTTTTAATTCCAAACCCTTTATTTTCTAATCCCCCTGCTTGCTGTTCTTCAATTTCCTTCATTTGAAGGTCCTCTCTTGCCCGAATCTGTCTTTTAGTTCCTTTTCCCGTTCGTTTTATCTTCTCGAGTAGTCTTTCCTGTTCCTTTTTCTCTTCTCGAGCTAGTCTTTTCTCCCCTTTGAGTAGTTTTCTGTTCTTTTTTTTCCCCTGAGCTAGTCTTTCCCGTTTTTTTTTTTCTTCTCGGGTGTCTTTCCGTTTCCTTTTTTTCTTCAAAAGCCATTTTTTGCGTAATGTAATTATCAAGGCTTTGGGCCCCTAAATCCCATTTCCCTTCCAGCTTTCAACCAGAAATCTAAAGAATCCTCTTTTAAAAAGAAAATATTTGCACCCCAAATTCAATGACTTAATTAAAAAAAAAAGTAAGTGTTACAAAAAAAGGGCACAGCCGCCACTTTAATTCCCAAAGTAGAAAATGAAAAAAAATTTTCTCCCTGGAAGAAAACACTTGGTCCCAAAAGCCTTCCTAAGCAAAAAAACACACGGGTTTAACGGGGGGGTTATTATCAAAGTTCCCCGGTCCAACAATAGGGGAAACTTCTAAACCCAACCTTTAAAACCAAAAAACGGTAAGTAACCAGACTACCAGTAAGATTAACCTCAACTAAATCACCCTTTTCTATTTAAATGTTTACTCACAACCCGTTGAACCTCAGGGCGATGTTGCTTCAAGAGTGGATCCCGGAAGGTCGCCATTTCAGGGGAAGCCTTCCAACTGAACAAAAAAAATTAATGGAAAAAAAAATAAAATAAAGAAAAAAATTGGAAAAAATGAGAAAAAATGATTTTTGAGAATTTTACTTAAAAATTTTAAAAAAATAAAAAAAAAAAGGCCTTCATTCTTTTTTGTTGGGGAGGGGTAGGTATTTGGGCCCGGATGTTCCTTGGTGTTATTTGTGTAGGTACGGGAAATGGTAACCCATGTTTGGAATCTCCTACCATTGGATGGGCACAAGTAGAAAAAGGTAAGGCTGGGAGAAGTAGAATAATTTTAATAAGTTTTTTAACATGTCTTGCTCCTTTATTGGCTATTGGAAGACCCCGGAACAGAGTGGGGAAAAAGAGAAAAAACTGGTTTCCCATGTTATGATAAAAATAAATTTAAGAAATTTAAAAGAAGAAAATGCCAAAATATTACTGGTAACCATAAACAAAAAAAAGAAACAAAAAGGGGGATACCCCGGTATACACCCTACCTGATTAGGAAAAGTGGAGGTGAAGTGACTCTCCAAAATTCAAAACCCCCACCAGGTAGGTCAATTTCCAGGAGTAGAAACTAACAAATCGGGCACCAGGGAATGTTTTTGCCCAGCCCGCCGAGGGAGGGGGGGGGGTGCACGCGAGTAAAAAAAGGGTTTGGTTGCCCGAAAAAACCTTAAACCCCCCTTACCCCTACTTTTCCTCACATTTGCCCCCAGGCCACTGGCCATGTTTCTACACCGCCGCTGTTAATGTCCTTTTAAAGCCATCAATACACCAAAGGGCCTTAAGACTGCGTGTAACCCGTGTATCATTTTTCAAAAAAAATTTTAATTCCCAGAAAAAGGGGTTTTAAAGTAAACATTAGTTATATTACTTTTTCTTTCTGTTGGGTTATAAGGGCCACTGACAACATAAGCCGTATCCCCCGGCTTCCCCACGGTAAATTTTATTTATTTATTTATATTTTTTTATTTATTTTGGTCTTTGAAAAATAAAATTTAGATTATGTATTTACAATAAAAGGGGTTTCAATGCAAAAACAGCTGCTATTATGTCTAGGCATTATGGCCAACTTAACATTATTGGCTTGACTCACGAAATCGTAATGATACGATTGCAAAAAACCAGACCACGGGGGGATAGAACCAGTGTCAAGTCTCAAACCCAGACCGTCGCATTGCCACTGGTCCGTGTGCTATGCTTTTCCTTCCTATGATGTATAAAATCCTAGTTGGACGAATCTTTTTGTGGTTGGTCCCGTGGCTAAATGACGGTCTGAAGTTTTTTAAACTAGTCGTGGGTTCTTTCCCGGCCCCCGGTATGAAAAATTGGTTTTGACTATTTCCAAAAAATTTAAAAATAGTTGACAGAGATTATTTTATAAGTGAAAATAATTTATATAAAATGTTCGTGGTTTCCTTTTTTCTTGGATGGGAAAGGTTCCATACATGTTCTGTGGGGGTGCTTTTACTTAAAGGCCTTATTTGTTAGGGGGGAATAAATGGGATCATCTTTAAATGTCTTGATACCTTTCACCGCCCTTTCCAGGGATGTAAATATACTATAAAAAATAAACTGTATTCTAAAGATATGTACGAATATACATCACAGCCCCATTTCAAAACAAAATCTAAACCCATGCCTGTGCTCAAAATGGTGTGTTGCAAAAAAACCTTTTTGTCCTTCACTTTCCCGACATAAACTTGGGCTAAACCCGTGTTTTGACACCTTTAGACCCTGGGGGATGGTGGCCAAAAATTAAATTATAAAAAACTCACCCGGAGCACACATGAGCCCCCAAAAGATAGGAGAAGGACCCCCAAATCTGCCCCGGTTTTAAGGTCAGCCAAGAGAGGAGAGTCAGTGAGAGGGAGAGAGAAGAGAGGGCTAAGCCCTCCACCAAAACAAAAGTTTTTGCCAAACACAATTCTCCTTCCCAAAATTCACCACCTCTTAATTTTACTTTTACAAAAAAAATAAAATTTTTATAAACTACTTTTTTAAAATTGTGTGTTTATGTGTCTATAGTAAACCTATTATTTTGAAAAAAATGGGTTGACCCAGCTGCCCCCATCAAAAGGTTGATCATTTTCCTTTTGACTTAAGAAAATCCCCAAAATTTCAATAAATTGGGTTTTCCCAGATAACTGTTTTAAAAAAACTTTTTGGGTCCTATACCCCCCATAACACCCCCACCTCCAACAAGTCTCACAAAGCTAGCCGGTCCCCGGGAAATTTGGCTAGTAAAAAGTATATTGCTTAAGTCTAAAGGCGGTAAACAAGACTACTAGAATGCTCATTTTTCCCTAGCCCAAACTACCTTCACTTTACTGTTATTTACAACAGATTGCAGAATTTTTTTGAAAAGATTTTAACCAACCCATATAATCAAGGGGGAATATTTTCATTTTAATGACTTTTAAAAAATACACATTACAATGCAAAAATTGCACACAAAGCCCACTGGAAAAAACCCCACCAACAGGGGCCGTCCTTTGCTACGGTAATCCAGCAAGAAAGGTACCCAGGGTGGCATCTTCCGATCGGGGAAAGTAGAGCCAAACCCGAGCTCAGGTGTACCCAGGCAGGGGAAAATTACAAAAATGTCAAAGGTGTCCTCATGGTGACCGAACCAAACGGAACTTCCATCAACACTCAAGATCCTTAACATGGTAGGCACTCAAGCCCATCTTCCCGGGGCCCCCCTCCCACAGACCTCCAAACTTTGAAAGGAGGCTGAATAGAAATGGAGGGGGCCGGGACCCAAAGGCAAACTGTCGGGCCGTTTTTGTATTTTAGAGCCACCAAACACAACATACATACCCCTTCCTGAACGCTCATGTTACCGAAGGTTGTCAAACCCCTGCTCAACTCACATTTACTTTCAAAACCCCGACCCCGCACCTTTTGGGGTTGACTTTGACCCCCTTTACAGCAGATCTGGGAGAGAGTACTCAGGCTCGCTAAAAGGGTTTACCCTCAAAAAAAACAAAGGGCACACAAGACAAACTATGACAAAATACGCACCATGATCTACGAAAAATTAGAGAGAGCATCACAACCACTTCTCTGAGCCCTTTTATATATTTGACTTCCAAATTAAAAAAGGTGAGAACAAAGCCCTTTTAAGAGTTGATTTTAGTCACTATCACAGGGAAAAGGATGAAGAATCCCGAGAATGTACAAATGGAATAGCCAGCCCAAAATGAAAATTTTTTTCCTGTGGTAAATGTTGACATTTAAACTTGAAGGTTTTTTAAACAGTAACATTCTGCAACCTCTCGCAGTGCAACAAAAAAACCAAAGACATCTCTTTGAAACCCGGTTGGATACATAAATTTTAAACCAAAACCCCTTTCACGCCATCCACACACAAATTTTAAACACACAATAAAACACAATTTGCATTAACACTTAAAAGGGTGCTTAAACCCAAAGAATGGAAATCACATTTCCATGTTTTTGCTATTTAAAATGTTTGCATCTTTTAGTGCTAAGTACAATCTTCAATTTTCTGTAAACCTTATGTTAAACGTATCGTGGTAGTCAGTGTTTATGCCCAGGGGCCTCAATTTGGGAAACCCAGAAGCATGGGAAAAATGCCCACGACTCTCACTAGACTACAAACTGGTGTTGGAAGAATTTCACTTCTTCCTCCATCCCAAATTTTCATACAGATTTTTCCCACAAAAAAATTGTTGAATTGGCCATTTTCCCTTTAAAAATTTTTTTTTTTTCCTCGGGTTTTAACTTTTCCCCATTATGAACCCAAAACTTTTATAAAGTTCCAATGGCTGAGCCAACTCTCCAACATTTTTCTCATTAAAACCACTGCATTTCCCAAAATTTTTTACACACATGTTTTTCTTAAATAACTTTTGATTTCTACAGTTATTGTTTTGCAGCCCTTTACATTCCTTAAAAACAGGGGTTCTCTCTGAATTTTTGACACAACTTAAAACCCCTTTGGGCCCGGGTTACGTGTACATTATACCATTCTTTTTTGCTCGGGGGTGTGGGTTTATATCAACCCCGGGAACCCCCCCCAAAACAGTTCAGTCCAGCAATTTGCCATACGATTTTCACATGAATTGGCTCCATATCAGCATTTCCCTCCCCACCCCCAAGAATCATGCCCACAAAAGGTCCCACATCATCACCGGTCGGGTTTGATGGAAATTTCATGGTCCATCCACCCCAACAGCCAAACAACTAAAGGGGGGAAAAAAGCCCCGAGGGGAGCATCACCATCCTCCCCAAGCCAAACTCAAGATTCCAGAGTGTTTCCCCATCAGCAAATACAAAAAAGGGATCCTCCATCCCTTTGTTAGTATTGTCCAACAAGGGCTTGCACATTTTCTAGGGTTTTGATGAAATTTCTCTTTTTCCCCCTTGAGATGGAGAGTGATACACGTTGAACATGGGGCTCTCTTTTAGTCCCTTCAAAACATTTCTAAAAGACTTTGAGGAAATTAGATCCTTGTCTGTTTGTGCTGCTTGAAAAAAACCAAAAAGCAAAAGAACTTCATCAAAAACCCTTAAGAAAAATGAGCAGTTATCTTTTGCAGAGGGACGCTTCCAGGACCTGGTAGTGGGGCAAATTTTTGTTAGTAAAAAATTATTTCCCATTCGGGCCTTGGGATGGGCCAAAGCATCCATACCAGCTTGCTGAAGGGGTTCACCTGGGGCTGAAATGGCCCCGAAGGGGAACGGTTTTAAAAACTTCGACTAGGTTTCCCTTTGAGGTAACTAAGGGCCCTGAATTCACTCTCAAAAAAAGACGTGAATTAGGGGGGGGTTGATTGAGGTGTATAAATGGAAGACAGAAAAAAATAAAGGGGATGTAAATATGTGCTGAAAATATTAGCCTAGACAGGACTCGCAGCAATGGTTTTTAAATTGGAAAAATTCAGATTCAGGAAGGATATAGGAAAATAGGTTTTTGGGAAAAAGAGTTTGGATGAGTGGGAAAAAACTCCCAAGTACCGTTTGAGGCCAGAACGTTGTGTAGCTTTAAAAAAAGGTTTGGAAAAAATACATGATGGATGTGGGGGGGTGGGGTTTGGGCCGAACTTTGTACCGGGTGGGTTTTCCCGTGTTCCTCCCTTAGTAAATGTGACCTGACCTGACTATTGGGTGCTTTGGGCTTAAGGGGGTAGGAACGGGACCTGCCTCGCAGGGGGCCGTGGCCTTCTGCAGTGTTCCTTCGTTCTTTTTTTTTAGTTTTATGATAGGTTAAAAATTTCTCTCTGACAGTCTCCCAGCTGAGCCCCAGAAGAAATGCCGGAAAACCTTTGGACATACCACCGGGGGAAAAAGCCCTTTTCCCCTTCCATCGATACTGCAAACAGGGGTGAATTCTTTATAAAAAATTTTCCTCCCAAATAAAAACACTTTTTTTAACTGTAAAATTTTTCCTCAGCAACACGAATTTTCCTGCACAAAATTAATTGCCCCCAGGGGCAGCCTCTCTCACACTATTTAACTGCCCATTCCCCAAATCATGCTCACTCGGCGGGAACATCCTTTTTTTCATTGCTGCATTTAAAACACAAAAGCAGAGTTACCAAATTAAGCCCTCCCCACCTCATGAAAAAATCAGAAGACTGTTGGAGCATGTCTGACCATCTTTTCTGGTGGAACCACAGGGAGAAAGGGCTGGGAGGGTTTTTTCCCACCCTTTTCCCCCCAACATTTGGGCTTGGTTTCCCCCAAAAAAGTTTTCCTCCTGTTAACAGGCCCATAACATTTTCCCTAAAAGAGGTCGACCCCTTCGAAGGGGAAATTTTATCTAATACCTCAGGGGGGATACCAACTTGGGAAGAATTTTTCCATAAATTTTTGTACCCTGTCCTTTGGTTGAACCCTAATACCTTCAACAATATATCTACCCCAGTATAGGTATCCTTTCAAAAATGCTTTTTGTGAAACAATGTTCAATTTATTCCTGTCGACAATGGATATAAGGTTCAAAGTAAGGGGGAAATTATGATAGGGAATACGTACGATTTTTTTTTTTTTATTTTATTTAAAATTTTATAAAATTTACAAAAATGAATAAAACAAAAAAAATTATGGCCACAAGGGTCCATTCACAAAACCCCCAATAAACAATCCCCCAAAAACAATACACCCCAAATACTAATTAGCTAACACCCTGCACGGCCATAAATCACTCAATACCTGGGAGAGTTCCGGGGGGTCAACCCCCCACGGCTCGGTCTGGCCCGGCCTCCTGGTGGATCAGAAACCTGTCAACCAGGGTTTTGGGGCTGCACGCAACCAACGACGACCCACACCCCGGCGGTCGGGAACAATACCTCAATTGCGAATTAAGAACCGGGCTGTAAACAGATCCCTTTAAAACACCCCCTCCCCCCCCTCTACACAATTTGAAAAGCATAACCACTTTTCCTAAAAAAATAAAACCATAACAGAAATGGCCAAAATTAACAAATATGACTTATTTGTCATATGAAGAAAAAAAAATTTTTTCCAATCCTTGTTTTACAATAATACCAATTACAAATCCCATAACTGATTCTGTAACACACTTTTAATTTTTATTTTCCATACATTTTTCAGTTACCGAAAAATTTAAATAGTCGATCCCTCAGAAAATTTTTTAAAAAAATACCCCCCCTTCCCCCACAAAAAAATAACTGTATCCCCCAACGTTTGGGGATATAACAAACTTTTACTAAGTTCATCAAAGTACTTTACTTTTTTGACAAGGGATTGTTCACCACCCAAAAAGTATTTACTTATTATATTTCCCCAAAAAAAACAGAAAGTTACTATACATGAAAGTTTTTTAATAACCACTAAATTGTTCATCTTTTATATTATGAACTAAGCCATAAAGATAAATTAACCCTAAACACCATTTTACTTTATATCTTATTTTTTCCCTCATAAAACTCCAAACATCGTCGCTCAACCTCTGGGACGAGCGGACGTGAGCTGAGCCTGCCCTCTGCTGTCAGCCGGTGACAACTTGGTTTTCTCAAAATGGCGCAGCAGGCAAGAAGAAGGGTAAACACTGTGGGCATAAAAGGGGGTGCGTGGGGCTTTGCACCCAAGCTCAATTTTTTTTACCTGCCAAATCAGGGACACATACGGCATTCCCCAACAGGCGTATGGTGTCCTTGAACGGGATATAAAATTTTTGTGAAATTTCTCAAGAAAAGTGTTCGAGAATATCGCCAGGTTCCCAAGATCTTTTGAAACCAGTAAAATCCTGCAGTGACGGTAAGGCAAATATGTGTCCCACCTTATACTGGGTAAAAGATCAAAAGTCCCCTTTTGAGGCTAATGAGACAGACCTATGTGCCTCTTCGAAAATTTTTGGGACTTTTTATATGGGACTTTGGGGGAAATGGAAGGAAGGATCGTTTTGGGATGCAAAGGGAAATTTTTTCCTTAAAAATAAAATTAGGCATCCTATTCCTTCCTTATTTTCTTAGAAGATTTCGGGACTCAAGAAAGGGTGATTACGCGGGCAACAACGTACCTTCATTACTGCCTAGATCACATTGGCCAGTGTGTTAAACAACGGGGTAAAACAGACAAGGAGCAGCATAAGGGAGGCATCAGAGGACTTGAGACGTTATTTGGCACGACCGAGTGGGTTTTTCCTTGAACAAGGCTTGGAGGTGGAGGTCGGGGAGGCCTTGAGGGGGGAAAGGTGGTAACCTTCTGGAGGAGACATGCACTGGGGGCAGGCACCGGAGACCAAAGTTTGGGGTGTCACTGGGTGGGGACGGGGCCCGTAAAAACCCATTGTTCAGCCCCCACGACCTGTTAGGGACCCCAGGAGAGGTCACAGTTGAGGGGCTTGGGGGTGCCCTGGTGCTGCTGGGGTTAGGGGGTGGAGGGGGGGGGGCATGTAGAGACCCAGGTTGGGGGCTGGTTGAAATTTTGGCGGGTGGTGGCGGAAGTGCACGGGATGGTTCCGGGGGAGGCGGGGAGAAAGGCTCGGTGTCAGGGAAAGAGAGCGGCAGTGCCCTTGGAGGGACGTGTGGATGTGCTCACCCCGGGCACACGTTGGGGCAAAAAAGGTTTGGGTAAAAGGGGTTGAGAAAGGACCTGGGGGTCCGGGGGAAGGGGCATGTAAAGCAGATCACAGAAGGGTGAGAAGAAAAGGGGGCGAAAAAAGGGGAAAGGGGGGATTTTAAAAAGGGGTGCAATAGAAAAGGGAAAAACCCTCCTTTGACAAATTCAAAGTCCTCTAAAAATGTTAAGGGGCTAAAAAAAATTTGGGAAGTTGAAGGGTTTTCATAGATGTCTTTGGGTATGGTGAGAGTATGTTTTTGCAAAGCACAACCACAACCGGGTTGTATGTTGATTGAGGGGTTTTATTTATTTATTTATTTATTTATAATTTGAAACTTAAGGTACAAAAAAAAAAATACAGTAAGCGCATGAAAAAGCACTTATACTATGCATAGCATTACGGGGGGTTAAAATTAACTTAAATTTAAACTAAGCAATGAGAAATAGTAAAAAAACATTAATGAAAACTGATTATTAAAGCCAAGGGGTATTACAAAGACGGTCTTTGGGTTTCAGATTGTTGTAAATTCAGTAGAATGAGTTTTCGTTAGGTATAAATTTTAAAAAATAATAAAGTAGTTTGGGTTTTTTAGGTTAACATTTATGTGAATAATTGTGAAAACTTTTAAAGTATAAAAATTTAAAAGGGTTCTTTTATTCAGTTTTTTTTGGGTTTTGGGGTGATAAGTGATTTTTGAAAAGAGTTGAATTTATAAACGGGGTGTGTTTCTTTTAATTTCAGGTAATGAACCAATTTTGGGGCCCTTTTTTTATTGCATTGATTTTTGCATAGCGTAGAGACAGGGAATATCAAAGAGTGATTTTTTCCTTGTGTTAGGGTAAAGGGTTTCTTTGGGGTTGGCAAGGAGTGTTTGAGGGGGGGGGTTAATATAGAGTTGAGGTTCTATGTATGTAAAGGTCAGTAAAATAGGAGTTTTGTATGGGGTAGGTTGGTGTTTTGAATATGGTGGGTGTGCTCCCTGTAGTGAAATTTGTTTACATTCTAACTGCAGCCTTTTGTTGGGTAATTAGTGGTCTGAGATGGTTATTTTTGTTGGCCCCAGCCAAATTCCATGGGGTGAGATAGGGGTAAATAAGAGAGTGATATAGGGCCAGGGGGCGACTGTGGGAATAGTCCCGTATCTTCGTGTATCCTACAGTCTTGGAAATTTTCTTAAAAATTTTGTTGTAAAGTGTATAAAATTTTTGAGTCTATTACAGGTTTATCTGTATATCGGCACACTAAACGAGTTTAAAAGGAGGGTGGCTTTTTGGTGAGGGAGGCTACCCCTTTACTGTACATCATTGTAGGGGGGGGGGGTGAGGGGGAGGGTTATAAGAGTGGATGGGGAGGGGGAAGAGATAAATGTTTTTGTGTTGTTTATGGTCCGGCGGGGGGGACGCGAGGAAAATGATTTTGTTCTGAAGTGTTGGGTATACTTAAGGTCGTTTCCCAGCTAGCTGTGGTGGGAGGGGAGGGAATTTCTTTATACACCGCAAGGATGTGGAAACCAGGGGAGCAGGATATTGTTCTGGCATTCTGGGGCCCTTTAAACCCGGGGGGTGGGGGGTGGATTGGAGGGGGGGGCGTGGGAGGTGCAGCACACCTTTGTGAGGCGGGGGTTTGCTCACCTGGACGGGTACGTGACAAAAAGCAGTGGTGCGGAGTTAAGGGTTTTTGGGATGTCTTTTTTTCGATCATGAGGGTTTTGGGGATTTGGAGGGGAGGGTCGGCCGAACGGTATAAAGTTTTTGGAAATTGAATTTGGGTTGCTTAAAGTGTTGGGGGGGGGGCCCTATTTGCCAATGGTGGAAAGGCTTAGGGGAAGGGAGGAATAAAGGGGGATGTTTGAGATGGGGGGATGTGAGGGCGAAGAGGGGGTTCGAGAGTTCTTGTCCGAGGGGAAAGGGCACGAGAACATTGGTTTATGGCTTATTAGGTATCTTGGGGGGCATTAAGGGGTATTAGGAGGAAGGGGGGGGGGGAGCCCCTGGCTGCATAGGGGGGTGAAGGAACCCAAAGGGAAGTGCAAAATGAAGGTTTGATGGGAAAAGGGTTTTAGGGGGTTGGGAGGAGGTCATGGGGGTGAAGACCATCGGCGTGTTCCTGCAGGGGAGGGCGCCGGCGTTTGCAATGGAAATGGTGGGGTTTTTTGAGTTTTGAGACATCGAGGGGAAAAGGGAGGGCAAGATTTGGTGACGACGGAGGGGATGGGGGGATATGTTGATGCTTGGCTTAGTGCAATATAGGAGTGGGGGTGTGAGAGAGGGGGCTTTAAGAGAGACAGGGGGGTGGGTGTGGAGTGTGCTGGACAGGGGGCGACAGGGGGGTTTTCAGGGGCCATGTGGGGGAAGAGGTGTGGACGGGTTTTAAAGATATGACAGGGGTAAGGGACCCGGGGGAAAATGGGTGCCTGCGGGGTTTACATACACATTGGGGGAGTATTAAAGATTTTTTGGTGCAAATTTTTTAATATCATAAAAGAGGGGGTGCGTTGGGGACCCCCCTGCAGGGGACAGCACTAGTAGTTTTGGTGCAAAAGGGTGAAAGTCAGTGCAAGTGAGAGATTACGGTATATCACTATTTGCAGACTACAAAACTTTTTGCAAAAAAATTTTTGGGAAAACGAAAAAGAAGGTCTTGGAAGGTAAAAGTGAGGGGGTCAATATGGGAAATTTGGGGGGAACAAAGATGAGGGGGATGGGTTTTTAGAAGGTTTTTAGGGTCCGCAAGAGGGGGGCGAGGGGGGATTGGCGTTGGATTTTGGGGAATGGGATATGAAAAGGGCGAAGGAGGGTCTGTGGAGAATCAGGAGTGGGAGGGGGGTTTGGGGAGGAATTGTGAATTGGCACGTACTTTATATGGGGGGTGGGTGTGGTACAGATAAATGGAAGGGGGGTTCATGTGAAAAGGGGGAGGGGATGAGGCAAGGTTGCCCGTGTTTACAAAAAATTTTTTTGCATGTTACAGAAATCTTTTTTAGGGATGGAA
The DNA here is from genome assembly GCF_026875155.1 of Cherax quadricarinatus. Lineage (NCBI taxonomy): Eukaryota > Metazoa > Arthropoda > Malacostraca > Decapoda > Parastacidae > Cherax > Cherax quadricarinatus. The sequence continues at coordinate 45,622,804 of NC_069431.1, forward strand.
AGGTAACGGAGGGGTAAGGGGGGACATACGAGGTAAGTCCCGTACATTTATGTTGATGACCAACGTCCTAGTGATGGGGGGAAGGATTTGGGGGTCTGGAGAGGTTATAGTGTTTTTGGGATGGCAACAGGAGGCAGTGAAGTGCAAAAATAAAGCCCTGAGATTGGGTGAAAGGGATGGGCAGGGGGTGGGGGGGGGAGGTTGGGGTCGTGGACCGGGTGAAAATTTGTGGAGTTGTGATATGGGGAATGCCCGATGGGGAGGGAATAAATTTAAAAAGGGTGGTAGATAGGGTAAGGGAAGATTGTAGGTTTAGGCCGACACACTTACGCTACAAAACCCAAGGGGTCTTGTGGCAATGTGCTTTTTTACAGTAAAATAGGATGTGGGAGCTTTGTACCCTTTGGTGTATGGGAGTCCGGAATTGTTGAGCAGAGTTTTCCCTTTTTTTCTGGGGTTCGGTGCGTTGGGTTTAAAAAGGGGGGTGGTAACCTTCCAGTGGGTGGGAGGGCTGGGGTTAATTATTTGGGAAAGAAGGTTTAAGTGTGTTATGTGAAATAGGGGTTTCTAAGGGGGGGGGGAAGGAGTGGAGGGTTGGGGGTGCTGCGGGAACTTCGAGATGGGGGAAGGGACAAGATTTGAGAGATGGTGAGATTGTTGCGTTATTTATGATGGTCAAAAAGCCCAGAAACATGCGGGGGAGGGGGCCATGGAGAGGAAGAAGGCCTGGGTGGGGATGGCAAGGAAAGGGGTGTACCCGATGTACGCATGGGGAAACATTGGGGTCGATTTAAAAGGGGTTAAGCTCGGGCCACGGTGAGGGAGGTAATGTTAGGGTTTTTTCACGGGAAAATTTTCCGTTGGGGTGTTTTTCGAAAAACGAATAAGGGAGGTGGGGAGTGTCAGGTTTTGGGGGTAGATGAATCGCTTTTTCATGTGTTTTTTTTGTGAAAGCCTAGGGATTGGCGGGAATGGTTAGGGAAAGTAATCGGTTGTGGGGGGGAAAGGGTTTTTCGTTTTTGGGGCGCTCAGTTTAATGTAGGTGGGGGTTTGGGGGAAAGTTTCAAAAGGGGAGTGGCTTACTTAAGGTTGATTTTGTGATATATCATGGGCAATGAGAGACAAAGGGGGAGAGGGAATAGGGTGGCCATAGCAGCATCCTTTTTTTAGAACAAATGTCGCAACAGGGAAATATATGGTAGGTGGGGGGAAGGGATTTCTGGGGGGGCTACAGGGACTTTCTTTTTAGGGATTTATGGTCTTTTTAAGGGTCAGTGGGGGGCTGGCCTTCCCCGGGGGGGGGGGGGGGGTGGGTTTTCAGGGTCGATTGTGTGAGTGTGGGGGGTTGTGTGAGGGAAAAGGGTGTTAGGTGATTTCAATGTGATATTCAATGTAATGCTTGGGGTTATTGTGAACACCGATGAAAATTTTTCTAAGGTTCCTTCATTTTGTAAGGATTACATAAGCAGTTAAATATATAAGCAATTTAACCTGTAATTATACATGCACCTATAACGAGCAATGTAAATTGTCATATAATGATTTCTACCTGTTTTTTTAATAGTGGAACGTTCTGGGATTTTATAAATGTAAGATCTTTCTGGGGGGTTTTTTTGCTTTTTTAAATTTTTTTCGATGTTTTTTTCACTTTTTTATTATATATGTTCAAGGAATGAGTTTTTGATTTGTGTATAGCCCGGGGGAAACTGGGCAGTTTTTTTCACTTGGGGGGGGGGTAGGATGTAAGCATCTTGCAATGCAGGTCATGTGATACACTATATTTTTTTTGATGTTAAGTTTCCATTCCTGTGGAGTGTGCTAATTTCTCCCACGGTAAATAAACTGTCTGCAGGGGGGAATAATGTGTAAATTTTTTTATTAGTGGTAGGTTTATGTAATACGGTTTTAGGGTATATTTAAAGACGCAATTACTATCAAGGGCTGTTGGTGGTTATATGGGATGGCAGACACGTTTCTAGGCAGTGGGGGGGGGGGTTTAAGTGTCAGCGGTAGTGTCTTAAACCCACCACCGTGCACGATATTAATTATTCCATAGGGATAGAGGGTGGGTGATTGTTTCTAGGGGGAGTAGCCATCAGGGTTTAGACATTCCTTTTTATGTGGCAGCCGTTTAGCTGGCTGGATTGTGTTTATATATATTTTCATTGAAGTTTTTAAAGTTTTTCAAAATTTTAAGTATAAGAGATTTGCACTGTGTATTAAGTGAAAGGGCACGTTTTCCGGGGGGGGGGGGGGGGGTGTAACTTTTTTGGGAATTTTAATTTTTTTTTTTTTTTTTTTTTATGCCACCTTTTTATGTGAAGCACAAAATACAACGGGTTTTTCTGAGTTTCAGCAGCCTTTTTGTATTATATATTGGGTTTTTCAGTACTGTGTACACAGTTGATTTTGTTCACGCCTGTATCTTGTTAATTTGATTATGTACCCCTATATTTTTTTTACCTGAGTTTTTAAAAAAAAATATAAAAAAAAAAAAAAAACTCCAAAACAGGGACCTTCTTATCTTAAAGAAAAATTACTTTTTTTCACACACACATACAAATTACACACATTCACCCCATACTCAAAGCAATTCACACTCACACAGTTTTACTTTTTATTCTTTGCAACAGCCGAAATTTACAAACCCCTTACACAAATATTGAAAACAAGCAATGAAATCCAATTTAAAAAATCATCTATAAACCTTTTACAGCACAACACGTTTATTTCGCTATTTATACAAAAAAACTTCTACGTGACCTGAAAAGTGTCCCCCCCCCAAAAAAAAAAAAAAAATAACACGGTCCTGCAGTGAACATACCCTGTAAGACTGGAACAAAACCAAAAAACCAAATTTCTACTGCAAGGTACTTAGTTTATTAACCTCCCAAATTTTTTTCCAAGGCTTTGAATTATACATTCAAACCAAGAAAAAACCTCACACACTGAATAACAAGTTAAAGGGCCCCCAAAGGAAATAAGTCCTCTGTCACTTTTTTGGGTTACCCTAGTTCTCTACACATATGCTGTATGTATGATAATTTATTTAACGTATTTGTGAATACCTGAAAAATTATTTACCCCCCAAACCATAACCCGTTACACTTCATACCATCCACCCATGTCATTCACTAAAACCATTCCTACACACCACCACCCCCAAAAAAACCCTAAAAAAACCCGACTACCAAAGAAAACCAATCCCCAAAAGGTATCCTGCCCCAAATTTGCGGGAGACGACTGACTGTAAGTTCTCTGTAGTTCTCTGAAAAACAAGCTCCCCTTTGCCCCCCATAAAAAATTTTTGTTCCTACAGCATCCTGTATATACGCGCTGCAATTGCCTTAATTCTAATCCTACTCCCAGCATCTCTCATTCCCCGGAAATATACAAAAATCCACTACCACATACATAATCGCCCTTTTTTACCTCCCTTAAATACCCCTTTCACCTCTAATGTTCAAGCTTGCAGGGTCTCTACATTACCCCACCTAGCAGACAAAAAACCCTCGCCAACACATCCATACCTTTCCCTTTTCTTCACAAAAATAAAACCGCATGAAATGCAGTTTTCAGCTCACCACACTGATGCAGGACGGTTCCCTCACTAAACCCATTAAACTCAAAACTGCTTTCGAAGTTAGGATCCCCATCATGAATCTGTATTACCAACTCACATACCCTAGGGATTAACCTGAGCCTTCAGAAGTCTTCCCATATCGTCCCCCAATCATACAATGGATAGACCGATATGCCCTGCAGGATTTCCATCCTCCCACTCAATGATACCAAACGCCCCACTTTAAGTCACACAACATCTTTAACCAATAACAAAACCCTCAGCATATCTTCACATTCAATTAACTCTTTGCCTCCCCACCATCTCTGCACATCCCCCATCACCTTCCCCACTCTAACCCCTCTTTCCCCTCCAGCCCTGATGAATCTCTGTTTTACATATATGGCTTTCACCCTCGGCTTGATTTCCCTGCTAACACTGAGTTTGATTATTATTATTATAATCAAAAAGAAGCGCTAAGCCACAAGGACTATACAGCGCTGCAGGGCAGGAAGGAAGCGAGGGTATCAGGTGGCAAAAGGGAGATGGATGAGTAATAGGTTACGGATACAGCGGGGTAGTGGATGGTGAAAGGGTAAAGGGCAGCAAGAGACTGAACTAGAAAGGGCTGAGGGGAGTGCGAAAAGTATCATCAGAGTTTGTGGAGTAAATCAGTCATTGTCAAGAAGTCAACGAGAGAGTCAGGATTAAAGGAGGGTCCATCAGCAAGAAGGGAAGGTAAAGAGAGAGTAGTAGAACGAAGACGACGTTGGAGGTAAATTCGCGTGCTCGTTGATGAGAGGCAGTCTAACAAATGTGGGTAATGATACGGGGAAATTGACACGCTAAGAAGGAAAAAAGGGTTTTCCCTCCATGAGATACCCATGAGTAAGACGAGTGTGGCCAATG
>NC_069431.1:45627774-45632774 GCF_026875155.1 Cherax quadricarinatus
CTGTCACTGACAACCTTTGGTACACCTGTGTTGGCTGTCACTGAGAACCCCTGGTAACCTTGTTGGCTGTCAGAGAAACCCTCTGTACACCTGTGTTGGCTGTCACTGACTGGACAACCTCTGGTACACCTGTGTTGGCTGTCACTGACTGGACAACGTCTGGTACACCTGTGTTGGCTGTCACTGAACAACCTCTGGCACACCTGTGTTAGGTATTACTTCCGGGTGTATCAGAAAATCGGTATCGGCAATTTTTACGGTGTCGGTGTCATTGAGAAAATTTCCAATAGCAGCAGATATTTTTGAAATGTTATCCATGTGCTTACACACACACACACACACACACACACACACACACACACACACACACACACACACACACACAGTTTTAAGTAAAAGTAACAGAAGAGACGAGACAGACGGGTGGGTTGATTGCATCTTCTTGGACTGCAAGAAGGCCTTCGACACAGTTCCTCACAAGAGATTAGTGCAGAAACTAGAGGATCAGGCGCATATAACGGGAAGGGGACTTCAATGGATCAGAGAATACCTGACAGGGAGGCAACAACGAGACATGGTGAGTGATGAGGTATCCCAGTGGGCACCTGTGACGAGCGGGGTCCCACAGGGGTCGGTCCTATGACCGGTGCTATTTTTGGTATAAGTGAATGACATGATGGAAGGGTTAGACTCAGCGGTGTCCCTATTCGCAGATGATGTGAAGTTAATGAGGAGAATTAAATCAGATGAGGATCAGGCAGACCTTCAAAGAGACCTGGAGAGGCTGGACACGTGGTTCAGCAACTGGCTTCTCGAATTCAACCCTGCCAAATGCAAAGTCATGAAGATTGGAGAAGAGCAAAGAAGACCGCAGAGGGAGTATAGGCTAGGTGGCCAACGACTGCAAACCTCGCTCAAGGAGAAAGATCTTGGCGTGATTATAACACAGAACACGTCTCCGGAAGCACATATCAGCCAGATAACTGTTACAGCATATGGGCGCCTGACAAACCTGAGATTAGCATTTCGATACCTAAGTAAGGAATCTTTCAAGATACTGTACACAGTGTACGTCAGGCTCATACTGGAGTATGCAGCATCAGTTTGGAACCCACACCGGGTCAAGCACGTTAAGAAATTAGAGAAAGTGCAAAGGTTTTGCGAAAAGGGTTAGTTCCAGGCTAAGGGAATGTCCTAGAAAAAAGGTTGGGGGAAAACGGCCTGACTACAGGAGGACAGGAGGGATAGGGGAGACATGAAAACGACTACAAAATACTGCGTGGAATAGACAAGGGGACGAGACAAGATTTTCCCAGAAAAGGGGGTCACAGAAAAAAGGGGGTCACCTTGGAAGCGAAGATCAGAAGTCACAGGGAGTTGGGAAAGCATTCTTCATTTAAGAGTGGTCAAAAAGGGAACTGTCTGGCGAGGAGGATGGAGGAAAACCAACAAAGTTTAAGACGGGTATGATAAAGCTCAGGAAGCGGGAAGAAAGGACCGGGAAGCGTTCAGTCTCGACCCATGCAACACAATTAGGTGATTACACCACACACCGCACACGCTCGCGCACGAAATAACAAATGGACAAAGCAGGATTTTCCCAAGAGGGGGCACAGAAAAAAGGGTCAAATTGGAAGTGAAACCAGAGAATAAAAGGGGATGTTAGAAAGTTCACTTCACCAAAAGTTGTCGGGAAAGTGACTTAGTCGAGGCGGGAACAATACATTTTTTAAGACGAGGTTTGATAAAGCTCAGGGGCGGAAGAGAGAGGACCTATACAATCATGAAGAGGCGGGGACAGGAGTAGAACGACCCATGCAACCCCAAATAGGGGAGTATATACATTAAAAAGGTCTTAGGTTGTGTAAACAAGGCTACATTTTCAGCTTTTTTGGGCCCGTCGCCCACAACTATACCAAAGCAAAAAGGAAAAAAGGGTTGTCCTGGGGGCCATTCCACACTTTCCTTTCTGCTCTAAGTTGTTCTGTTCTAGGTTTTTTGAAATTCATGTTTGCCCGATGTCCAATTACAAGGAAAAAAAACACCCCTGAGACATGGTCTTGACTGTGTGCATCCTTTACATACCTCTTCCTTATGAACGCAAGAGTCATAAAAATAACTCTTAAAGAAAACAAGAGTTATAATTAATAACTCTAATGAATCTAAGAAATTTTTAAAAATTTTAAAAACCCCAAAATGAATTTTTTTTCCAATTGCCCCCAAATATTTTTCACTTCAAAAGGGCATCAATTTTCTTTAAAAAAAAAAATGAAAAAATTTTTATTGGCCTTTTCATAATTAAATATCGATCTGCCTAAGTTGATTAACTATTTCTTCATTAGCTTTTCCCCCTTCCTGAAAGGGCTAAGCCTTTTTATTTAAACCCTATCTAGGGTTTTTAAAAGCCCTCAGGGTTTAACATTTCCTGGGATAAAAGGGTTTGGGAAATACATGTTAAAAAATTTCTACACAATTTACACAAACTGACAAATTGCTTTATATCAAATTAATTTTTATTTTTCTTTTCCAGTGAAATTTTTCACGCAGTTCCTCCATAGTGAACGGAATATGGGGGTTCTGAACGAAAGAATAACTTAAAAAAAATTCCAACTCGATCATTTTAGGGCCCTAAGAGGACTGCAGTAATAGAATGGAAAGTACTATACAGAAGGAGTTTTTGAGAAAAGTTTTGTGTAGCAGGAAGAAGAAAAGGTAAAATTTGAGACAACTGGAAAGGATTTTAATTAGGGATCGATTTTCGCTTAAGAGAGAGCATTTTTCTGCATTAAAAGTTGGAAATCAAAAATTGACATGACCCCCCTCACCCAGCCGGAGTTTGAATCCTGGATCCCTGAGGATGAAAAAAAAACTCAGTTCAAAACCACTCGCCCCAAAAAACTTTTGGTCTTTTCGGACCTAGTAGGGGGTGGGAACATTAGGCGTTTTTCCCTTTAAAGACACTTGGTTCCTTTTCACCTGCCCTTAAATAGGTACCTGGGTTTTTATCCTGGTGTAGTCGCATCTTTTTGGGACAAAATTGATGTATTTTGCCTAAAATGCTCTGCATAAAAGAGGGGGTTTTAAAAAATTTTAGTATTTCATTTATGTCATTTTGGCCTGTATACCTGCATACTTGTAGATATAACTTTTTTCATTATTATTTCTAGAGTGCAATGCTGTCATTTCACATGCCGTTGATAGGCTTCTGTAAATTTTCCATATTCGGCCTGTAGATGTAGGTCTCCTAGCTAGAGGAAATTCATTCCATCTAACGTGACAGGTCACACAGTTGCCACTGATCACTTTTACCCAAAAAGCCAAACTCACTCAGCCTTCAGGTGAAGGATTAATGTATATCCCCTTCAGGAGTGTCCATGTAAACACTGACCTCAACACTCTGGTGTGTGCAACACATGTGAACACTGCCCTCACACTGGGTGTGTAACCTGTGTTAAACACTGACCTCCACACTGGTGTGTGACAACACATGTGTAAACACTGACCTCCACACTGGTGTGTTCAACACTGTGTAAACACTGACCTCCACACTGTGTGTTGTACAGCACTGTGTAAACATTGACCCCCACACTAGTGTGTGCAACACCGTGTGTAAACTACCGTCACACTGTGTTGCAACCTTGTGTATAACACCAGTATAACACCGTGTGTAAGCACTGTCCTGCAAACCACGTATGTTACACTGTAACACCGTGTGGATACCAACCTCTTGACTATAGTGTATCATCGTGTGTGAGGCCGTGTGTCATACCGTGTGGAAATACTAAAGTCTACACACTGGCATGTGTAACATCATAACACCGTGTGAAACACCGTGTGCAATACCGTATATAAGCCACAGTTAACGTGGTTGTGACCAGGCAGCAAACTCTAGCCTATGTTTTTTAAGCTTTCACGTGTCCTCTTAGAAGGTAATTTGTTTACACTGGTGATGAGCTCTTAATATAGGAAAGGATTAGTGATGCTCTTCGATACCTTGGATCAAACCCTATCATATTCCACTCCTCTCATTTCCCAGGCACTGTATAACCCTCGAGGGTTTAGCGTTTCTTCATTAATAATATAATTTCACAATAATAATTTCATAATAATACTGTTTAATTTCTAACTTACGAGCGTTGTTGAAGCTCCCCTAAAAAAATGCATTAGTATAGGATTTCGTATTTTTTTTTAAATAATTGACAAAGTATAAGATAATTTTGACTTTGGCCAAAATTCCTGGTTTTTTTTTTTTTTTTTGGTTTGCTTTTTTGATGTTTGTTCTTGTCTTTTGTTGATTATTGTTGTTTGTTGTAAATGCTAAAGCAGTGTGGCACTTACTTGCTTCACACCGAAATCACTTCCTATAAGAGGTCTGGCAGGCGGTGCAGGTAGGTACCTGGGTGTTAGTCGACTGTTGTGGGTAGCATCCTGGGGGTGTTAGTATACCTTAGAGCTGGAGCTTTGAGCTGTGGAAGGATAACAGCTCTTAGACTGTAAAATTGACTTGTGTAAAAGAAATATTCCAGTGGTGAGAAAGGATGCACCGAGCACACTGAAAGATAATTCACTGAGTGTAAGGTTACCTAGACTCTTCAAAACTCTTCCTTCAAGAGAGACCTTTACGATTTTTCTCGAGGTCAGTTGCTGACCAGCCTGGCAGTGTTGTCCACGTTTAGAATGCATGCGGTTAACCCTAGCAACCTGGTTGATCGAGCCTGGCCTGGTTAGGAACCTGGCTGCTGGGGTTGTGAGCCCCCTAAATCGTCTTCTGGTAACCTTCAGCTAACTCCATCTGCTAAACGCTAGTCAGCCGAATACCTGAGTAGGGTTGACATTAGAGCTGTTCGGTGACGGTGACTTGACTCAGTCACTATTCCTTATCGGCGGCGTTAAATGCTGTGGTCATGACATCACTGCCGTGATACATGACGTGACAGGAAGTCAGTCATCGGTGGTACATCAGTCATCAATGATATGAAATCAGGTTTGGTATGAGATCA
>NC_069431.1:45637774-45644691 GCF_026875155.1 Cherax quadricarinatus
GGTAATTCATACTGATAATGACCTCCATGGAATTACGAAGGCAGAGATTTCCTTCGCCTTACTGTCAAAGGTACCTGATAGTAACCTTTAAGGAGATCTAATTTGGACACAAAAGAGCCTTACCCACAAGTCAATTACGTCATCCAGACAGGAAGAGGGTAGCATCTGTTGATTGTGACCTCGTTCACTTTACGGTAGTCCTGTGCACATACGAAACCCTCCACAGCCTTTTTTACTAGGATGCACGTGAAGCCCATGGACTAGATGACTCCTCCACTAAACCATGTTCTAACAAGAAGTCTACTTCCTGCTGAATAGCCTTTGCTTTTCAGGATTAGCTCTGTAGGGGAAGTTTAATTGGTTTAGATTTTCCTCCCACATCTACATCATGGTAAACCGAACGTACATTTTTTCGGCACATCCGAAAAAATATTAGGATAGACTGTAGAAGCTCAGTTAAATTGGTTGCTTGTATTTCAGATAATCCATCCATTTAACGGCTAGGATCCTTGAGGCGGACAGAATTTGAAAGTTTAGTATTAATTCAGAGATAGAGTGGGGGCAAAGAGTCAGAGCGTCCTCAGAGGTAGAGGACAGAGTCATTACTGGGACTTTAAATCTGGTGTATTAAAGGCCTTGATATTTGATTAATGTGGTAAGTTTTTGTTTTTGAGGTCCTATCAATGGGAGCTACCACAAATTTAAATCAATAATCTACTTACATCTGCATAGGTCCCGTAAATCTAGCTTTCAAGGTGTGGCCAGGTATAGGTTCCTTCAACCAACACCTTGTCTCCTGGATGGAAGGAGCGGAATTGTTGCACTTTGTCTACCTCTGATTCATCTTACTTTTGAGCTATCTTAGGTTAGCCCGTGGCTAAACTCACGTCCACCTGCAACCTTGAAGATGGGGTTGTAGAGTGCTGAGCTTACGTCTTCCTCCATCCATCATTCTTTGGCACCCGAAGAGGACCTCGTACTTTGTGCCCAAAGATCAGCTCAAATAACGGGACTATACCCTGTAGACCTTGCACCGTCCTCGTCTGAGAACAGCAACAAAGGTAAGATTCAATCCCAATCATGTCGGAAAGTGCATGCCAAAAACTTCTCATCATTGTTTTTAATGTTTGGTGGAATCTTTCCAAGCGCCTTGGACTGAGGGTGGATAGGCAGTGGATAAGGTTGTGAATTATCCCTACCTAGTTAATACTTCCCTAAATGCTTTGCGGTGAAGTAGTTACCTTGACACCTTTGTATAGTTTTAAGGAATGCCAAAACAGAAATGAAATTTTGTAAAGCTTTGAGAATAGCTTTTAAGTATTGATACTACGCTTGGGGATGCTTCAGGATATCTGGTTACTTATCCATAGCTTGTAAATAAATAACTGAATTCCGACTTTGACTTAGGTAGTGGATCCTACACAATCTATAATCAACTGCAAAAGGTTCTCCACATCAGCAGGTATGGGTTTGGAGAGGTGCAGGTTTAATGGAATTCCGCCAGGTTTTCCAACTTCTGACATTCTCGCAACACCTATATGATCTTCACATCGTTTCTTTAATTGCCAATAAAATTCTTTTGTGATTCTATACAAGGTTTTTGGTAATTCCTAAGTGACCTCCTGATGACGTTATTTATGAGCTAATTTAATATCTGAGGTCTATACTTGGTTGGAACCACTAACCTGTCGTATAATTGCCGGCTCTCTATCTCCTTACCATCTCAGTGCAAACCAAAAATCATTTTAACTCAGTACTTGACTGGATGACCCAAAGAGGATTAACCCCATGCTGCCTGAAAAGCGAATCTTGAAAGAAGGGTCGCTTTCGTTGTTCCTCCCGGAAGGAACAGTCCCTCGGCATGGACCAGAGACATCTGCATTCCTGCAACCTGGGAATAGGAAGGCTTTGATCGGGTCCTGTTCACAGTGATTTACCGAAGACTCCGGCCGTGTGTCTATAAGAACAAACGTGGCTATTCCGAGATCTGGAGTCGTCCAAGTGATGGTCAAACATTATCTCTCCCCAGACAACCCTTGGGATGTTTGCCGCGAAGTTATGGCCAACACGGAGAAGCATTAATCATTATAGGTTCACAGACACGAAGTAAAACAGTAGTAATGTTATTACCCATAATGAACATGGCATTTTTCATGGAAATCCTTTTGAGACCCCTACGTCAAGTACCAGTGTAATATTTGCACTGTACATAAATTTATGCAAAGGGACGAAAAGATAGCTCCTCCAAATGCTTTCCAATAAAACTGAGGAATTCACAGAATTATTCACTGACAGGGGTAATTATTCCTTCTCTGACAAGTAGCAATATGCTCCATATCTCAAAAGGTATTTCTTTAGTTTGGTTCTGAGTTTTCCTGAAGGGAAATAAGACTTTCGCAATAATAAGGGGCCATACCTTTTTCTATGGCTTCTCTAGGGGACATGTTTACTAAGGGATATTAGAGATTTTCCCGATGGTTGAGGTTTTTGGGGGCAGTTGGGACTGATGTGACCTACTTTATTGCACCTGAAGCAGACACAGGCTTGCCCTTTACCCCCGTACTTCCCTGATGACGTTTGCAAGTGTGTCCGTTTCTGGCTGGTGCCGATCTCTGGATATTGTTGTCGAGATGCTCCATAATAGTTTGCCTCTCCGCAGGGGAACCATCTGTTGAGAAGCGTGGATTCACCAGGTGAACTTGGTGGATGACGTAGACGCTCTCCCTCCATGGCACTTCATCTCCAATGTTTGTGTCCGACCTCTGCTGGCTCCACGGCCCAGACTGTTGAAAAGAAGGAACTGGACCCGCTCGGACAAGTAGCGGTTTCGTTTCGAAGGTATCAGCCAACCTGGGCCCCGCCTCCAATGCAGTGGTTTAAGTCACGATCCTGCAGAAAGACACGAACTCTGGTCCCACAGACTCACCAGCAGTATCATCAGAAAAAGCAGCACCAGAGCTCCCTTCCCTCAAAGTTAGAGACAACCACTTCGCGTTTATAACCAGCTGGTAAAAGCTTTGGTATTGCTGTCCTTCACAAAGTCCCACCAGGGATTGACCAGCTGCCGCCTGTTCAATTTGAGAAGGTCTTAACGATATTTCGCTGTGGATACATGTATATGCTCCCAACACTGTGTCTTCCACTACTGATAATCAGAGAATTCTGCTTCCGTTAATACCGACGTAAATTCCTGTGCCTTTCCCATAATTCTGTATGAACCACCAACGCTGCCCATTGGCTGGTTCCGCCACCTCAAGGCTCGAGCCTGATTTCGAAGCTTTCGAAAATTGCTCTGGTTCGGCCTCATGAAGCGGGGAACAAGATGTACAGCTTTTTGTAAACTGAAATCGTTTACAGAATGCGAAAACTGCCTCCTCTCTCTTTCCCTATCAAATTCTAATTCTTCCCTTGCGAATGCTCTCTGTTCCCTAGTTTGCTCCAGCGTGATTTTTGCCAGCTCAAGTGCCAACGACGCTGATTCACCCTGAGACAACCCAGCTGCACTATACTGACCATTTTTGCTCCGTAGGTGTATCATCTTCCTCCTCTGCGAGAACAGAGTAGTTTTTTTCCCTAGCTCCCGTAAAGGAGGAGTATTGGATGTACCATCTCTCTTTCAATAAGTATGTCAGCAATAATTGAACGCAGTTTGCGCAGCTGTGAGAGTGCGTTTATAGGGAATGCCAATGGAACGAGCAATTTGCCAACAAACGCTGTAGGGACCAATTTAGGTAGGTTATGCAAAGTATAAAGCCGACACCATGCGTCTGACTCGTCTAGGTGTGCATAAGTTATTCGCTATGCACAGTACGAAATACCCCAACGTTAACACGTTAATTTGCAGAACAACACGCTTAGCTATGCACAGTACATTGAGAATACGCATACAAGCAAAGCCCGAGACTGCATACACAAGATCGACCGTAGCGAAGCGAGCACACTGGAAACAAAGCTAGATGAGCGAGCTGTTGAAACGATCACACAAATAGCAAGGCTGATCATAAGCAACTGACACGCAAAATTTGTTAAAGCGAAGCGAAACAGCAAGACTACACAATGTTCCTGCTACAAGCTTCCCCTAAGCTCAACCGTTTCTCTAAGTCCAGCTCTCGGACAGGCTACCCATATTACAACCTAGATTTCAAATGGCCTTTATCCCAGTGTATGGGAGCAAATAAACACATAGAAAAAAGTTAGACTATATTATCCTTCACCATTATAACAGCAATTATGTACACTATGTACAGTGATAAATATAGTGCACTCCACCGTAAGCAAAGCAGAAATAGAAGCCACAAGATAGCAGACCGTGCTTCACCAGCTCTAGAGTGGGAATACAAGGGCAGACAGGATGAGCGGTATCCACATAACCTCACATTGTCAATCCCACCTTCTTATTGGCTATAACCTGGTCACTAGTTGAACGATGGGGCCACCCATCATCAACCTTAGGCAACCTGGTTCGCATGGTTTGGGGAGATAGCCTGTAAATGAGGGGTGTCCCATGCGCCCGAATAAAGGTTACTGACTCTTTGCATGCCACACACAGTAGCAGGTACTGTGTGGTGACACAGTAGCACGTACTGTGGGGTGACACAATAGCAGGTACTTGGTGTGGGGTGACACAGTAGCAGGTACTGTGTGGTGACACAGTAGCACTTACTGTGTGGTGCCACATAAACAGTACTGTGTGGTGACACAGTAGCAGGTATGTGGGGTGACTACAGTAGCATGTACGTGGGGTGACACAGTAGCCAGGTACTGTGTGGTGACCAGTAGCAGGTACTGTGTGGTGACACAGTGGCAGGTATGTGGGGACACAGTTTGCAGGTACTGTGGGGTGACACAGTAGCAGGTACTGTGTGGTGACACAGTAGCAGGTACTGTGGTGACACAGTAGCAGGTACTGTGGGGTGACACAGTAAGCAGGTACTGTGGGGTGACACAGTAGCAGGTACTGTGGTGGTGACACAGTAGCAGGTACTGTGGGGTGACACAGTAGCAGGTACTGTGGGGTGACACAGTAGCAGGTACTGTGGGTGGACACAGTAGCAGGTACTGTGGGGTGACACAGTAGCAGGTACTGTGGGTGACACAGTAGCAGGTACTGTGGGGTGACACAGTAGCAGGTATGTGGGGTGACACAGTAGCAGGTACTGTGGTGGTGACACAGTAGCAGGTACTGTGGGGTGACACAGTAGCAGGTACTGTGGGTGGGAGACAGTAGCAGGTACTGTGGTGGTGACACAGTAGCAGTACTGTGGGTGAGACAGTAGCAGGTACTGTGGGGTGAGTAGCAGTAGAAGGTACTGTGGGGTGACACAGTAGCAGTACTGTGGGTGACACAGTAGCAGGTACTGTGGGTGACACAGTAGCAAGGTACTGTGGGGTGACACAGTAGCAGTACTGGTGGTTGAACAGTAGCAGGTACTGTGGGGTGACACAGTAGCAGGTACTGTGGGTGACACAGTAGCAGGTACTGTGGGGTGACACAGTAGCAGGTACTGTGGGGTGACACAGTAGCAGGTACTGTGGG
This sequence comes from Cherax quadricarinatus, assembly GCF_026875155.1. NCBI lineage: Eukaryota > Metazoa > Arthropoda > Malacostraca > Decapoda > Parastacidae > Cherax > Cherax quadricarinatus. The sequence continues at coordinate 45,643,311 of NC_069431.1, forward strand.
GTGACACCGTAGCAGGTACTGTGGGTGACACAGTAGCAGATACTGTGGGGTGACACGTAGCAGATAGTACAGTGGTGAACACGTAGCAGAGATACTGGGGGTGACACCAGTAGCAGTACTGTGGGGTGACACACGTAGTAGGATATGTTGTGTGATCTGGGGGGACCGTAGGAGGTACTTGGGGTGACACCGTAGCAAGGTACTGTGGGTGACACCGTAGCAGATATGGGGATGACACGTAGCAGGTACTGTGGGGTGACACGTAGCAGGTACTGTGGGTGACACCAGTAGCAGGTACTGTGGGGTGACACGGGAAGGTACTGTGGGTGCACCCTAGCAGGTATTTGGGGACACCATAGAGGTATTGGGTTTTATCACCGGTAATAGGTTACTGTGGGGACACCGTAGAGGTACTGTGGGGTGACACCGTAGAAGGTACTGTGGGGTGACACAGTACCAGGTGAACATTATCTTCAGGAACCTCCTGGGTGATGCACGGAAGAAACAGAATGTTCAAAACCGGCGATGAGGCTTTTAACAATGACGGAAAAGTAATTAACACATACAGAGAAGTTGAATAAGCGAAAGTAGAGAGAGGGAGAGAGAAGAGGAGGAGAGAGAGAGAAGAGGAAGAGGAGAGAGAGAGGAAGAGGGAGAGAGAGAAGAGGAAGAGGGAGAGAGAGAAGAGGAAGAGGGAGACAGAGAAGAGGAAGAGGGAGAGAAGAGGAAGAGGGAGATAGAAGGTCGACTAGAGGAACATGAGAGTGAGTTCATCGGAGTTCATGGATCTACACGGAAAGTCATCGACAAGGCTACATATTTCTTAGATTAGGGACTACCGTACATTACCTTGGTGAGTAAGTCAAGGCTAGAAAAACAGGAGACTCTCTCTCCCTACTTTCCACTCCCTCCATGCCCTCCAAACATGAAAATGGAAGAAAAATATTATATGGGAACAATGACATGGAATTTACAGATGTAAAAGGATAGAAAACGTCATGTACAACTACCTCTAAGAAATCAGTACTGTTTCTATCTTAAACTACCTGTTACTTCACTGTGATCCACAGAGCTTCATGTACCAGTAGGTTGATTATGTTTTCCACCAATCCTGTTATTACTACAGCAGGGGGGTGCACACAGAACTAGAAGTACGTAGAACTACTTGTACCCACTACTATGAGTGGTAGTTGAGCAACACCAGCAGTTTAAAATGGAAACTGCTAATTCAGTAAATTTTTATAATCAAGGGGAAGCGCTAAATGCGTTGGGATTATACAGTGGGCCCGTGGGGAGATGAAGAAGGTATTCAGGTTTAATTGGGAATGGGCACAAATCCAAATTCCCTAATAAGAGCCCCTCACCCGCATCAAGGAAACCC
>NC_069431.1:45645191-45660676 GCF_026875155.1 Cherax quadricarinatus
TTTTTTCATTTTTCCCTTTTTGAACGGGTTTTCCTTTTTATATTTTCATTTTTGGGGGGTTTTCCGTCCATTTCATTGTTCTGGACGGGTTTCCCCTTCTATATCATTTTTTGGGGGTTTCTTTCTTTTTCATTTTTTGGGACGGTTTCACGCATTTTCTTTTGGCGGTTTTCTTTATTTTTATTGTTTTATGGGTTCGTTCTTTTCTTTGGTTTACGGGTTTCCTTTCTTATTTCTTTTTTGGAGGGTTTTCCCTTCTCATTTTTTATTTTTTTAAAACGGGTTTCCCCAATTTCATGTTCTGGAGGGTTTCCTTTATATTTCTTGTTTTTTAGGGTTTCTTTCTTTTCATTGTTCTTAGGGGTTTCCTTCTCATATTTCCTTTTCTAGATGGGTTTCCTTCTCATATTTAATTTTTAAGGAGGGGTTTTTCCTTTTCCATATTTCATTGTTCGGACGGGTCTCCTGTCATAGTTCATTGTTTGGAGGGGTCCCTGTAAAATTTTCATTTTTTGGAGGGGTTTTCCTTCTCATATTTATTGATCGGGACGGTTTTTGTATTTTTCATTTTCTTGAGGGTTTTCCCGGGTCATTTTTATTTTTGTGAGGGTTTTCCCAGTCATATTTCATTGTTGTGGAGGGTTTCCCTTATTTTTCATTGTTTGGGGGGTTTTCCCCGTTTTCATTTTTCTGGACGGGTTTCCATGTCATTTCATTTTTCGGGGCTTTCCCTTTCCCATATTTCATTCCCTCGGGAAGGTTTTCCCTGTGATATTGCTTTGTTCTGGACACGTTTCCTTTCATATTTCATTTTTTTATGGGTTTGGACTGTCATGTTCCTTGTTTGGACGGTTTTTTGTATGTTTCATTTTTTTGGGGACGGTTTCCTGTCATATTTCTTGTTCTGGCGGTTTCCCGAATATCGCATGGATCTGGACGGGTTTTTTTGTCATTTTTCATTTTTTGGACGTTTCCCCGTCCCTTTTCATTGTTTGGACGGTTTCCCCTCTTTTTCATTGTTTGGGCGGGTTTCCCTTTCATATTTCATCGTTTTTACTGTTTCCCTTCATATTCATTGTTGTGGGGGGGTTTCCTTACACATTTATTTTTTGAGGGGTTTCGTTCTCTATTTCCTTGTTCTTAAGGGTTTTCCCTTCTCATATTTCATTGTTCTGGAGGGGTTTTTCGCGGCCTATTTCATTGTTCTGGAGGGGTTTCCCTTTCAATTTCATTTTCTTGAGGGGTTTCGTTTCATTTTCCCTTGTTCTTTCGGGTTTGTTCTCATTTTTCCTTGTGGTGGAGGGGTTTCCCCTTCTCATTTTTCCTTGTTCTGGAGGGGTTTCTTCCATTTTCATTTTTTGGGAGGGGTTTCCTGTAAAATTTTCATCTTTTTCTGGAGGGGTTTTCCCCTTTCATATATCTTTGCTCTGTACTTGGTTCCCTCTCATATTTCATTGTTCGGGAAGGGTTTCCACTCATATTCATGGTTCTGGGGGGTTTTTCTTCTCATATTTCATTGTTCTGGAGGTTTCCCTGTCTTATTTAAATGTTCTGGACAGGTTTCCCTGTCTATTTCTTTTTTCTGGAGGGTTTCCCCCTTTATATCGCGGGGTTCGGGGCCCGGTTCCTGTCATATTTCATTGTCGGGGAGGGGGTTTCCCTTCAGTTTTTGTCATGGAGGGGTTTTTTCCCTGTAAATTTCTTGTTTGGACGGTTTCCCCTTAATTTTTTTATTCTTGACGAGTTTCCTTCCATATTTCATTTTTTCTGGACAAATTTTTCCCCTTCATTTTCTTTTGTTCTGGGGGTTTTCCCCTTCTCATATTTCATTGTTCTTTTTGGGTTTCCTTTCATATTCTTGTTTTTGGGGGGTTTCGTTTTATATTTTTTTTCTTTAGGGGTTTCCCGTTCCATTTTTCTTTGTTCTTTAGGGGTTTCGTTTTCATATTTTTTTTTCTGGATGGTTTCCTTGTCTTTTCATTGTTCTGGGGGTCTCCTTCTCACTTTCATTGTTTTGGGGGGTTTTCCTTCTCTATTTCCTTGTTCTGGAGGGTTTTTCCTTCTCATATTTATTTTCTGGGGGGTTTTCCTGTCATTTTTCATTGTTCTGGAGGTTTTCCCTTTTATAATTTTTTGGAGGGTTTTTCCCTGTGTATTTCATTGTTCTGGACTGGTTTCACTGTCAATTTCGTTTTTTGGACGCTTTTCCCTTTTTTTCATTCTGTATACGGGTTCCCCTCTCATGTTTCATTGTTCTGGAGGGTTTTTTTCTCATATTTCATTGTTCTGGACCGGGTTTCAATGTCATATTTCGTTTTTCTGGACGCGTTTCCCTCTTATATTCATTGCTGATACGGGTTTCCCTGTCACATTTCATTGTTCTGGCCGGGTTTCCCCTTCAATTTCATTGTTTTGGCGGGTTTCCTTCTCAAAATTTCGTTGTTGGGGGGTTCCTTGTCATATTTCATTGTTCTGGACGGGTTTTTTCTCAATTTCCTTGTTCTGGACTTGTTTTTTTTCTCTTTTTCCCTTGTTCTGGACGGGTTTCCTTTATATTTCTTTGTTCTGGAGGGGTTTTCCCCCATATATCTTTGTTCTGGATGGTTTTTCTTTATTTTATGGTTTGGAGGGGTTTTCCTTCTCATATTTCATTTTTTCTGGAGGGGCTTTCCTCTATATATATTGTTCTGGACTGTTTTCTTTCATATATAATGGTTTGGAGGGTTTTTCCCTCTCTTTTTCTTTGTCTGGAAGGTTTATCTGTAATTTCGTTTTTCGGGCGGTTCCCTCTTTATCCTTTGTTTGGGATGGGTTTCCCTTAGTTTCATTGTTCTGGCCGGGATTCCTTCTCAATTTTAAATTTTTAGACTGGTTTCCTTCTCAATTTCACTGTTTTTGGACGGTTTTTCAGGCCATATTTCATTGTTCTGGAGGGATTTCCTTTAAATTTTTCATTTAAGGGTTTGTTCGCATATTTCCTTGTTCTGGAGGGTTTCCTTCTCATTTTTTCCGTTCTGGAGGGGTTTCCTACATTTTTCTTTGTTTGGAGGGGTTTCCCCTGTATATTTCATTGTTCTGGACGTTTTTTCCCTTCATTTTTATTTTTATGGAGGGGTTTCCCTAAATTTTTATTGTTTGGACCGGTTTTCTGTCATATTTGTTGTTCTGGGACGGTTTCCCTCTTTATCTCATTTTTTTGGAGGGGTTCCCCCTTTCCATTTTTTCTTGTTTGGACGGGATTCCTTTATATTTAAATTTTCTGCTTTTTCCCCTTCCATATTTCATTGTTCGGACGGGTTTCGGGGCCCAATTTCATTGTTCTGGAGGGATTCCTTCTCATAGGTGGTAGTAGGTTGGTAACAGCAACGAACGGGGGAAGTCTACCATCCTCCCAAAATGAGGGGAAACAAAAACCTGAAACTTTTTTGCATGAGGGTGGGATGCTGGTTTTTTTTCTGTTCTAAACGCTAGATAACAGGGAAACTTCTACTCCTTTTCCCTTTGGTCAACTTAAAGACAGGCCTGATATATTATACAAAATCTGGGTTTTTCTCCTTTTTTCTAAATAGCTCTTTTTCTTCTTTAATTTTTTTATTGTCCATGGGGGGAATGGGAAAAGAATCTTTCCCGTAGCCAGGTGTCGTATGAGGCACTAAAATGCCGGGGGCAATGGGATCCCCCCTTCTCCTGTGACATTTACTAAAAAAGAGAAGAAGAAAAATTTTATAAAACGGGGATGCTTAAATGTGCGTGGATGTTGTGCGGATGACAAGAAACAGATGATTCTGATGTTATGAATGAAAAGAAGTTGGATTCCTGGCCCTAAGCGAAACAAAGCTGAAGGGGTAGGAGAGTTTCAGTGGGGGGAAATAAATGGGATTAAATCTGGAGTATCTGAGAGGTTGAGCAAAGGAAGGGGTAGCAGAAATGTTAAATGATCAGTTTAAGGAAGGAGAAAAGAGAATATGAATGTGTAAATTCAAGAATTATGGGGATTAAAGTAAAGGTTGGATGCGAGAAGTGGGTCATAATAAGCGTGTATGCACCTGGAGAAGAGAGGAATGCAGAGGAGAGAGATTTGGGAGATGTTAATGAATGTATAGGAGCCTTTGAACCAAGTAAAGAGAGTAAATGTGGTGGGGGACCTGAAGCTAAAGTAGGAGAAACTTTTAGAGAGGGTGCGGTATGTAAGTTTGGGTGCCAGGTGTAAATGATAATGGGAGCCCTTTGATTGAACTTTGTATAGAAAGGGGTTTATTTATATATAGGTAATACATATTTAAGAAAAAGAGGTAAATAAGTATACAAGTTATGATGTAGGGCGAAATGACAGTAGTTTGTTGGATTATGTATTGGTAGAAAAAAGACTGTTGAGTAGACTTCAGGATGTACATGTTTATAGAGGGGCCACAGATATATCAGATCACTTTCTAGTTGTAGCTACACTGAGAGTAAAAGGTAGATGGGATAACAAAAATAGAAGCATCAGTTAAGAGAGAGGTGAAGTTTATAACTAAAAGAGGAGGCAGTTAGGGTAAGATATAACAGCTATTGGAGGATAGATGGGCTAATGAGAGTATAGGCAATGGGGTCGAAGAGGTAGGGGGTAGGTTTAAAAATGTAGTGTTTGAGTGTTCAGCAGAAGTTTGGGGGTTACAGGAAAGTGGGTGCATGAGGAAGAGGACCCATTGGTGGAATGATGATGTAAAGAGAGTAGTAAGGGAGAAAAAGTTAGCATATGAGAAGTTTTTACAAAATAGAATGTGATGCAAGGAGGGAAGAGTACATGGAGAAAAAGAGAGAGGTTAAAAGAGTGGTGAAGCAATGTAAAAAAGAGCAAATGAGAGAGTGGGTGAGAATGTTATCAACAAATTTTTTGAAAATAAGAAAAATTTTGAAGTGAGATAAACAAGTTAAGAAAGCCTAGAGAACAAATGGATTTGTCAGTTAAAAATAGGAGAGGAGAGTTATTAAATGGAAGGGTTTGAGGGATTGGGAAGATGGAGGGAATATTTGAGGAATTGTTAAATGTTGATGAAGATTTGGGAAGCTGTGATTTCGTGTATAGGGCAAGGAGGAATAAAAATCTTGTAGGAGTGAGGAAGAAACCAGTTGTGAGTGTGGGGGAAGTTCGTGAGGCAGTAGGTAAAATGAAAGGGGGTAAGGCAGCTGGGATTGAAAGGGATAAAGATAGAAATGTTAAAAGCAGGTGGGGATATAGTTTTGGAGTGGTTGGTGCAATTATTTAATAAATGTATGGAAGAGGGTAAGGTACCTAGGGATTGGCAGAGAGCATGCATAGTTCCTTTGTATAAAGCAAAGGGGATAAAAGGGGGAGTGCAAAAATTATGGGGGGAAAAAGTCTGTTGAGTTACCTGGTAAAGTGTATGGTAAGTTATAATTGAAAAGAATTAAGAGTAAGACGAAAATAGGATAGCAGTTTGAACAAGGAGGTTTAGGAAAGGTAGGGGGTGTTTTTGACCAGGTGTTTACAGTGAAACATATAATGAACAGTATTTAGATAAGGCAAAAGAGGTCTTTGTGGCATTTATGGATTTGGAAAAGGGTTTATGACAGGGTGGATAGGGGGAAAATGTGGCAGATGTTGCAAGTGTATGGTGTAGGAAGGTAGGTTACTGAAAGCAGTGAAGAGTTTTTACGAGGATAGTGGAGGCTCAAGTTAGAGTATGTAGGAAAGAGGGAAAATTTTTTCCCTGTAAAAAGTAGGCCTTTGACAAGGATTGTGTGATGTCACCGTGGTTGTTTAAAAATATTTATAGATGAGGTTGTAAGAGAAAGTAAATGCGAGGGTCTTGGCAAGAGGCGTGGAGTTAAAAGATAAAGAATCACACACAAAGGGGAGTTGTCACGCTGCTCTTTGCTGATGACACTGTGCTCTTGGGAGATTCTGAAGAGAAGTTGCAGAGATTGGTGGATGAATTTGGTAGGGTGTGCAAAAGAAAAAAATTAAAGGTGAATACAGGAAAGAGTAAGGTTATGGGGGAAAAAAAGATTAGGTGATGAAAGATTGAATATCAGATTGGAGGGAGGGAGTATGGAGGTTAAACGTATTCAGATATTTGGGAGTGGACGTGTCAGCAGATGGGTCTAATGAAAGATGAGGTGAATCATAGAATTGATGAGGGAAAAAGAGTGAGTGGTGCACTTAGGAGTCTGTGGAGACAAAGAACTTTGTCCTTGGAGGCAAAGATGAATGTATAGAGTATAGTTTTACCAGCGCACTTATAGGTGATGAAAGCATGGGTGATGAATGTTGCCGCGAGGAGAAGCTGGAGGCAGTGGAGATGTTATGTCGAGGGCAATGTTGTGGTGTAATATATTGCAAGAATTCGTAGTTTTGGAAGTTAGGAGGAGGTGTGGGATTACCAAATCTGTTGTCCAGAGGGCTGAGAAGGGTTGTTGAGGGGTGGTTCGGACAGTAGAGAGACAATGGAGCGAAACAGAATGACTTCAAGAGTGTATCATCTTGTCAGTGAAGGAAGCGGGTAGGGGTCGGCCTAGGAAAGGTTGGAGGGAGGGGTAAAGGAGTTTTGTGGTGCGAGGGGCTTGGACTTCCAGCAGGCATCTGAGCGTGTTATGAAACATAAATGGAGACAAATGGTTTTTAACACTTGACGTGCTGTTGGAGTGTGAGCAAAGTAACATTTATGAAGGGATTCAGGGAAACCGGCAGGCCGGACTTGAGTCCTGGAGATGAGAAGTGCAGTGCCTGCGCTCTGAAGGAGGGGTGTTAATGTTGCAGTTTAAAAACTGTAGTGTAAAGCACCCTTCTGGCAAGACAGTGATGGAGTGAATGATGGTGAAAGTTTTTCTTTTTCGGGCCGCCCTGCCTTGGTGGGAATCGGCCAGTGTGATAATAAAAAAAAATAAAAAATATTTCTTTACGGGTTTCGTTCGCATATTTCCTTGTTCTGGACGGGTTTCCTTCTCATATTTCCTTGTTCTGGACTGGTTTCCCTATCATTTTTCATTGTTCTGGACGGTTTTCCCTGTCATATTTCATTGTTCTGGACGGGTTTCCTTCTCATATTTCCTTGTTCTGGACTGGTTTCCCTATCATTTTTCATTGTTCTGGACGGTTTTCCCTGTCATATTTCATTGTTCTGGACGTGTTTCCCTATCATTTTTCATTGTTCTGGACGGGTTTCCCTGTCATATTTCATTGTTCTGGACGTGTTTTCCTGTCATATTTCATTGTTCTGGATGGGTTTCCCTGTCATATATCATTGTTCTGGACTGGTTTCCCTGTCATATATAATGGTTCTGGACGGGTTTCCCTGTCATATTTCATTGTTCTGGACGGGTTTCCCTGTCATATTTCATTGTTCTGGACGGGTTTCCCTGTCATATTTCATTCATCTGGACGGGTTTCCCTCTCATACTTCATTGTTCTTGACTGGTTTCCTTATCATATTTCATTGTTATGGACGGGTTTCCGTCTCATTTTTCATTTTTCTGGACGGGTTTCCCTGTCATATTTCATTGTTCTGGACGGGTTTCACTCTCATATTTCATTGTTTTGGACTGGTTTCCCTGTCATATTTCGTTGTTGTGTACGGGTTTCCTTCTCTCATTTCCTTCTTCTTGAGGGGTTTCGTTCTCATATTTCATTGTTCTTTACGGGTTTCCTTCTCATATTTCCTTGTTCTTAACGGGTTTTCTTGTCATATTTCATTGTTCTGGACGGGTTTCCCTGTCATATATAACGGTTCTGGACGGGTTTCCTTCTTTTATTTCTTTGTTCTTAACGGGTTTCCCTGTCATATTTCATTGTTCAGTACCGGTTTCCCTGACATATTTAGTTGTTCTGGACGCGTTTCCTTCTCATGTTTCAATGTTCTGGACGGGTTTCCTTCTCATATTTCCATGTTCTGGACGGGTTTCCTTCTCATATTTCATTGTTCTGGACGGGTTTCTCGGCCATATTTCCTTGTTCTGGACGGGTTTCCTTCTCATATTTCCTTGTTCTGGACGGGTTTCCTTCTCATATTTCATTTTTCTGGACGGGTTTCCTTCTCATATTTCATTGTTCTGGACGGGTTTCCCTGTCTTATTTCAATGTTCTTTACCGGTTTCCCTGTTATATTTCATTGTTCTGGACGGTTTCCCTGTCATATCGCATTGTTCTGGACTGGTCTCCCTGTCATATTTCATTGTTATGGACGGGTTTCCCTGTCATATTTCATTGTTATTGACGGGTTTCCATGTCATATTTTATTGTTCTGGACGGGTTTCCCTGTCATATTTCATTGTTCTGGACGGTTTTCCCTGTCATATTTCATGGTTCTTGACGAGTTTCCTTCTCATATTTCATTGTTCTGGACGGGTTTCCCTGTCATATTTCATTGTTCTTGACGAGTTTCCTTCTCATATTTCATTGTTCTGGACTTGATTCCCTGTCATATTTCATTCTTCTGGACTGGATTCCCTGTCCTATTTCATTGCTCTGGAATGGTTTCTGTCATATTTCATTGTTCTTGACGAGTTTCCTTCTCATATTTCATTGTTCTTGACTGGTTTCCCTGTCATATTTCATTGTTATGGACGGGTTTCCCTCTCATATTTCATTGTTCTGGATGGTTTCCCTGTCAAATTTCATTTGTTCTGGGACGGGTTTCACTAACATATTTCTTTTTTATGGCGGTTTCCCGGTTCATATTTCATTTTTCTCGACGGGTTTCCCTGTCATATTTCCTTGTGCCTGACGGGGTTTCCGTCTCATATTTCCTTGTTCTTAAGGGTTTCCTGTCTTATTTCATTCTTAGGGACGGTTTTCCTTCTCAAATTTTTTTGTTTTGAGGGTGTTTCCTGTCATATTTCATTGGTCGGAGATGCGTTTCCCCGCTCGTGTTCATTGTTTTGAAGGTTTCCATGTCATATTTTCATTGTTCTGGATGGTTTTCCTGTCATATTTCATGTTCTTGACGAGTTTCCTTTCTCATATTTCTTGTTAGGACGGGGTTTCCCTGTCATATTTCATTGTTCTGCGACCGCGTTTCCCTGTCATGTTTCATTGTTTTGGACGTTTCCCTGTCACATTTCATTGATCTTGGACGGTTTTCCCTTGTCACATTTCATTGTTTTGGAAGGGTTTCCCTGTCACATTTATTGTTCTGGACGGGTTTCCTTGTAATAGTTCATTGTTTGTCGGGTAGTTTCATTCTCAATTTATTGTTCTTTAGGGGGTTTAGTTCTCATATTTTCCTTGTTCTGGACGGGTTTCCTTCTCAATATTTCGGTTGTTTTGGACGGGTTTCTCTGTATAATTCTTTGTTCTGAATGGTTTCACTCTCATATTTCATTGTTTTGGACTAGTTTCCCTGTCATAGTTCATGGTTCTGGACGGCGTTTCCTACTCATTATATCTTTGTTATTCAAGGGTTTCGTTGTCATATATCATTGTTCTTTTCCGGGTTTTCTTTCCCATATTTCCTTGTCTCAACGGGTTTCCTTTTCCCCAACTTCCCCCCACCCCAACTTTGCACAACACCCCCCTCCGGGTCCGTGGTTCCAGGAGTCCACCTGTGCGAAAGGCCAGGCCAGGTCGCCTCCCCTCCTTTCCCACTTTCCCCACCACCCCAACCTTGCACAACCCCCCCCCCGGTGGTCCGTGGTTCCAGGAGTCACCTGTGCGAAGGGCCAGGTGCTCCCCTTCCCACTTCTCCCACACCCAACCTTGCACAAACCCCCCCCGGGTCCGTGGTTCAGGAGTCCACCTGTGCGAAGGCCACGGCTCCCCCTTCCCCATTCCCCACACACCCCAACTTGCACCCCCCCGGGTGTTTCCTTTCCCACAGGTCCATGTGTCCTGGAATCCATCCGTGGGCCCCGAATGTCTCCCTTCTCACTTCCTTAGGATATATTCCAGCATCAGCTTTCCTGGTTATGTATACCTCGTGAATCTAGCCAGATGGAGAAAACGAGGCTTGTTTAGCTGGCCTACGGTAGGACTGTCCAGGTGGGGGGATTTACATGGAGGGGACACACAGAAACTTGCGTCATGTAAATACACACCAAGACAGTCTAGATGTAGGTCCGCAGACGCCAGCCAAGATTACCGTTCCAGTTTCGACCACAAGGCCATGGTCACTCAGTTGAGAAAATTTGGGTGTTCTTTTATATTACACAATTCATCACATTAAATATAAGTTTCTTTTTGTGCCTTATAAGCAGCTCCTTAAGGCTATTTGTGATTGTTTTGTTGTAATAAACTGTAATAAAACTTCGTGTTTTTATTTTGTTATTTGTCTTATGTATTTGCAAAAACGATCAGTTACAAGCGCCGCTCACAATGTTAATAATTCCACTTTATCTGACTTTTTGGGTTATCCTGGGTAATTTACATATTCGTTAATATGTATGATAGATTGAGTAAGTGTTCTTTACATGTACTTGTACCATAAGTAAACTTACTTAACTTACTCATTCACTTGTTTTTACACTCACTACGCATTTCATAAACGAAGATTGTTGGTTCACCATTCTTCTACACTCATAAAACTGCGCAAATGGGAGCACACAACACACACACACACTAAACACACACACAACACACATCACACAAACACTCACACACACACACACGGCGCACACACGTACTAATATACAACAGCCTAGTGTCAAATGAATGTGCCTAGGACAAAATGGTAACTAACACACACACACACCAACACACATGTATAAAACACACTCACATGCCTCTTAACGCTAATATGTATGTATCACCCAATAATACACACACACAACACCACACACACACAACACACACACACACGTACTCATATACAACAGCCTAGTGTTAATCGACATAGTTGATGCCTAGGACAAAATGGTAAACTAACACACACAAACACACACACACCACTGCACACACATGTATAAACAAACCTCACTGACTCTTACGCTAATATGTATGTAATCACAAATACACACCACACACACACCACACACACACACACATGTATACAAACACTCCATGCCTCTTACGCTAATATGTATGTAAATCACAAATACACACACACACACACACACACACACAACCACACGTATGTACACAAATTGTATACCATCCATGTATGCACTCTAACTCACGGTTGTTAAAATTATGTTTGTCTTTTAAAAATAAATCGGAAAACTTGGAAAAGTAGAAAGAATCAGTCTATCCTAAATGTTCTGGGGTAAATCAGGAAACTTTATATATTTATTATTGTGATGAATAATGTTGGTGTTTTTCGGTATTGTAAGACATCTATTATGAAAGGTGTGAAAAGTACTAGTTTTAGACACTTGTGGTCTGGTATTATTATTTTTATTATAATCAAAAAGAAGCGCTAAGACACAAGGGCTATAAGTGTGGGTCAGGTAAAGTTACTAGTTTTAGGACACTTGTGGGTTCAGGTGAAGTTACTAGTTTTAGACCACTTGTGGGGTCAGGTATAGTTAACTTGTTTTAGACACTTGTGGGGTCAGTAAAGTTACAAGTTAAGGGACATTGTGGCGTCAGGTAAAGTTATTAGTTTTAGACCACTGGGGTCAGGTAAAGTTACTAGTTTTTCTAGGACACTTGTGGGTCAGGTTAAGTTACTAGTTTTAGGACACTTGTGGGTCGGTTTAAAGTTACTAGTTTTAGACACTTTGTGGTCGTCAGGTTAAAGTTACTAGTTTTAGAAACTTGTGGGTCAGTAAAGAATTCAGGGAAACTGGTTAACAAATTGAAGTACTAGAGAGGGCATCTGAAGGAGTGTTGGGATTTTGCAGATGGCGTGGCAATTTATCTGTGATGTTGGTGCGCAATTGCAAGATATATCCAAAATGTTGATAACCAGCAATGAAAACGGTGCTTTTGTTAATGGGGAATCTCTGTCATGTTCCTTAGATCCAATAATGGAGCTCTGAAACTGGTTTTGGAACCCTTCTGGTAAAATGCCAGAGGCTTATTGCCCAGATGTTCTGCTGAGCCAAGCTGTGTGTTGGTTCAGTACACGATTTCAAGTAAAATATCTCCAATACAAAATTTAGTCAAAAATAACAAAAATAGGCACAATACCGCGACTGAAACATTAAACAAATTACCTGTTTTTGTTGCACGTTACGAACCACCTTGGGCCCTTTAAATGTAACACTAACACACAAAAGGTTCAAGCTTTCAGGTAGGTTTGCCAGGTGAGGACCTGAACCCAGGCCTTCTACATGTTGTGACCGGAAATTGGCTCCGAAGAGTGTCGGAGTTTGATAAGTGACCTATACAGTTTACAGCCCTATGGCAGGGGCCACGGTGTTCATTCATCCAAGTGGAGTTCCGTTTTGCAGTCCTTTGGAGTTGGCACGCCCTATGTCAAGGGCACGGTGGTCTTATTCAAGTTAGGTGGAGTACAGTTACAGCCCTTTGACAGGACACAAATAGTTTGGCACGTCAGGCGGAGGACTGTTCAACAACACTATGGGGGACAGTCCTATAACAATGGCAGGCGAGTCTTCTTCAGCCAGCTGGTGGAACCGTTAAACTACAATCATTCGTCAAACAGTTCTGTAGCTGGGGTACAGCACATCGACTTTGGTTCAAGTGGTGTCAGAGTGGTCGTTCTTGCTCTCTGCTCTCTAAAGTTCTGTTGCATTTAAGCCATTCTGGCCATTGGGCCCAGACTAATTCTAAGTCCTGGTTTTGTCTCTGTAGATGCCTACATTTCTCATTCACTGTAAATTGCCCTCCAAACTTCAGAACCTCATGACTTGATATTTTTTTCTCCTCCTCCTCCTTTCTCCTCTTTCTACCCTCTTCTCCTTTCCTGTTTTCCTTTGATTTCCTTTTTTTGTGCCCAGGTGTGTTCTGCCCTTCATCCCCACCATCCCCCCCCCCTGTGTTTTTGGTCCTAGTCTCGTGGGCCATTATAATGCTCTCCCTGCAGTGCTCCTTTGTCTTGTCCTTTGACATACTCCACTTCTATTTACTACTACTAATACTACTTACTACTACTACTACTAGCTTTACTACTAATTTTGCCCTCTCTTATTTCCCTTTTGTTTACCACTACACCCTACTTACTACTAAACACTACTCACTACTACTTCCATACTACTTCCACTACTACTTCCACTATAGGCCATTACCTCTACCGTCTATTCTCCACTTCATTCTTTCTTCCTTTCTTTTTTCATCCTTCGTCCCCTTCTTTATATATACTGGCTCCCTCCCCCCACTTAGTGTGTTAGCGTGACTTGTAAGTGGTCCAAATTGGACCGAACGTCGTTCATAAGCCTTCCTCTCTGAATGTGCAGGTTATCTCTCTATTAGATCAACACTAACGCACTTATAACTTACGAATAGTAACAACAAATACAATTCAGGGAAAGGGTGGGTTGTTGAAACCCATGGCAAGTGAGTCCTGGCTAAGTGCGTTCACACTTGACCAGTTGTCTCTAATTAGAGTAGCTGGCCAGCTGGTGCCGAGTGGTTAACACACGGCTTGTGATTCAGTAGTCACTTGCCCAGGGTTTAAAGCCCCACCAGTTCCCTGATGCAGGACTCGAAACAGTGGAATGAAATTGCAAGGCAGAAGAGGCACACGAACGAATGCAAACAGAACTGTAAACAAAATGAAATAAATTACTTGTAATATTTACTGTAAGCGCAAAAACAAAAGAGCGCTGAACTTCCCCAAATCAGACCCGCTCAGTAGCGACATGGTGGTCCTAGTGGGGGGTAGTCGGCCTACCTTAATGCTCAATATATATATTTATATATATATATATTATATATAAATATATATATATATATACTATATATATATATATATATTATGTATATATATATATATATATATTATAAAGATAGTATATATATATATATACTCATAATAATTATAAAATATATTTTATATATATACTATATATGTCGTGCCCGCATTGTAAAAATGGCTTCAATAGTAGCAAGAAACCTACAATTTACAATTAAGTCCCCTTTCTGAAATTTTCCTTTTTATATGTTTAAAGATTCATCTTTTTCATTAATGCTTAATGTAAAAATTTATAATTTTGCACAAAAGAATCACTTCGGAAAACTTACCTAAACCTTATTATAGCAAGATAACAATTTATTTTTGCATAACCAACTAAATATATTTTAGATTTGTTTACAGTAATTTAATACTAAAACAAAACACAAGTGAAATATAATTTTGTTAGGCTCAGAATGATTTTGGCTAAAATTATTGCATACAAAATTTTCACTTGTCCTATTATGGCAAGATGAGCGTTGCTATTTAAGGCAAGATCGCAAGTTCCTGCCTATTCGGCACTGTATATATTTTAAATATATATATATATTATTTATTATATATAATACTATATATATATATTTATATACTATATATTATATATATATATATATATATATACTATATATATATAATAGATATATATATATATATATATATTATAAATAAAAAAACATATATATATATATATATTTATATATATATATATATATATATATATATATATATATAGCTATTCAGTTGACACTGAGGTAAACAAACCATACCACTGGCAGGGATAGGAACCCGCGGGTTCCTATCCCACCGTGTATGGTTTGTTTGCAATATGTTCATTACGATATCGTGAGTCGTGACATTAGGTAACGCTTTGCCATCCAGGGGATTTATTATCAAACAGATAAGTAAAAATATACCCCAAAATGTTGGATAAATGATAGGGAAATTTTTGCAGAGATGAAACTGGATGCAATTCAAAGGCTAAAACCACCTCTACCAAATTAGTAACCTTCAAGGAAGGTTCCTTGATGCTGGTGAGGGGCTCTTGATCTAGGGAATTGGATTTGTGCTCCAGTTCCCTGAATTAAACCTGAATACCTTCTTCATCCCCCACAGGCAGTGTATAATCCAACGCATTTAGCGCTTCCCCCTCGATTATAATAATACTGAATTAGCAGTTTCCATTTTAAACTGCTCGTGTTGCTCAACTACCACTCATAGTAGTGGGTACAAGTAGTTCTACGTACTTCTAGTTCTGTGTGCACCCCCCTGCTGTAGTAATAACAGGACTGGTGGAAAACATAATCAACCTACTGGTACATGAAGCTCTGTGGATCACAGTGAAGTAACAGGTAGTTTAAGATAGAAACAGTACTGATTTCTTAGAGGTAGTTGTACATGACGTTTTCTATCATTTTACATCTGTAAATTCCATGTCATTGTTCCCATATAATATTTTTCTTCCATTTTCATGTTTGGAGGGCATGGAGGGGAGTGGAAAGTAGGGAGAGGGGATCTCCTGTTTTTCTAGCCTTGACTTACTCACCAAGGTAATGTACGGTAGTCCCTAATCTAAGAAATATGTAGCCTTGTCGATGACTTTCCGTGTAGATCCATGAACTCCGATGAACTCACTCTCATGTTCCTCTAGTCGACCTTCTATCTCCCTCTTCCTTTCTTCCTCTTCCCTCTTCC
>NC_069431.1:45661176-45692379 GCF_026875155.1 Cherax quadricarinatus
AAATAAATATATTTTAAATTTTTTAAAAATTTAATAAAAAAAAAAATATTTTTTTTCTTATTAAATTTTTTGGGCCCAAAATAAATCCCAAAATTTTTCAAAAACCATTAAATAGGTTGCTAAATTTAAAAATGAAAGTTCTTTTTTATATTTTTAAAAATTTTTTTAAAAAATTTTAATTTTAAATTAAATTTATTTAAAAAATTTATTAAAATTAATATTTATATTTATTATATTTATATTAAAAAAATTTTTTTTTTTTAAAATTTAAAATATTTTTAATTTTTAATAAAATTTATTAAATATATAAAAAAATTTATTAAATAATTATATTATTATATATAAAATTAAAAAAAATATATTTTATTTTTTTATATTTTATATATATAATCAATTCAGGCACTGAGGTAAACAAACCATACCACTGGCGGGGATAGAACCCGCGGGTTCTATCCCCACCCGTGGTATGGTTTGTTTGCAATCATGTCATTACGATTTCGTGAGTCGTGACATTGAGGTAACGCTTTGCCATCCAGGGGATTTATTAATCAACAGATAAGTAAAAATATACCCCAAAATGTTGGATAAATGATACGGAATTTGCAGAGATGAAACTGGATGCAATTCAAAGGCTAAAACCACCTCTACCAAATTAGTAACCTTCATGCTGGTGAGGGGCTCTTGATCTAGGGAATTGGATTTGTGCTCCAGTTCCCTGAATTAAACCTGAATACCTTCTTCATGCCCCCACAGGCAGTGTATAATCCAACGCATTTAGCGCTTCCCCCTTGATTATAATAATACTGAATTAGCAGTTTCCATTTTAAACTGCTCGTGTTGCTCAACTACCACTCATAGTAGTGGGTACAAGTAGTTCTACGTACTTCTAGTTCTGTGTGCACCCCCCTGCTGTAGTAATAACAGGATTGGTGGAAAACATAATCAACCTACTGGTACATGAAGCTCTGTGGATCACAGTGAAGTAACAGGTAGTTTAAGATAGAAACAGTACTAATTTCTTAGAGGTAGTTGTACATCACGTTTTCTATCATTTTACATCTGTAAAATTCCATGTCATTGTTCCCCTATAATATTTTTCTTCCAAATTTTTATGTTTGGAGGGCATGGAGGAGTGGAAGTAGGGAGAGAGTCTCCCGTTTTTCTAGGGCCCTTTACTTACTCACCAAGGTAATGGACGGTAGTCCCTAATCTAAGAAATATGAAGCTTGTCGATGATTTTCCGTGTAGATCCATGAACTCCCAAAGGGAAATCACTTCATGTTCCTCTAGTCGACCTTCTTTCTCCCTCTTCCTTTCTCTCCCTCTTACTTTCTTCTCCCTCTTTTCTTTTTCTCTCCTTTCCTCTTCTCTCTCTCCCTCCTCTTCTCTCTCCTCTCTCTACTTTCGCTTATTCAACTTCTCTGTATGTGTTAATTACTTTTCCGTCATTGTTAAAAGCCTCATCGCGGTTTGAACAATCTGTTTCTTCCCTGCATCACCCCGGAGGTTCCTGAAGATAATGTTACCGGTACTGTGTCACCCCACAGTACCTACTACGGTGTCACCCCGCAATTACCTGCTACGGTGTCACCCCACAGTACCTTCTTCAGTGTACCCCACAGTACATCTAATGTGTCACCCACAGTATTCTACGGTGTCACCCTACAGTACCTTGCTACGGTGTTGCTGGCACAGTATCTGCTATGGTGTAACCCCACAGCACCCTGCTTGGTGTCACCCCACAGCCCCCCAACAACCACACAACACCACACACAACACAACAACACACCACCAAAAAACACCCACACAAAAAAAAAAAAAAAAAAACCCCAACTACTTTACTACGGTGATCACCCCCCAGTACCTGCTACGGTGTTCACCCCACAGTACCTTCTTCTGTGCACCCACAGTACTTCTACGGTATTGTCACCCACAAGTACCTTCTACGGTGTCACCCTACAGTACCTGCTCGGTGTTGTTTAATGCACAGTATCTGCTATGGTGTAAACACACAGCACCTGCTATGGTGTCAATACCCCACAGTACCTACCACGATGTCGACCCGCAAGACCTGCTACTGGGTCACAGCACAGTATCTGATACGTGTCACCTCCACAGTAACTGCTTCGTGTACCCCGCAGTATCTGTACGGTGTCACCCCGTAGTCTCTGCTTACGGTGTCACCCACAGTTTCACTACAGTGGCTCCAGTCGACTAACACCCAGGTACCTATTTTAAACTGTCAGGTGAACAAGAACAGCAGTGTCTAAGGGAAATACGTTACTAATGTCTCCACCTTACTAGGTCCGAACAACGACCAAATGTGTGCGCTGGTGAGTTAGAATCTGAGTTATTTTTCATCCCTCAGGGATCCAGAGATTCATAACTTCCTGGTGGGCTGAGGGAGGTATGTCAAATTCTTTGAGGTGCCCAACTTTTAATGCAGAAAATATGCTCGTTCTCTATTATAACGAAAATCGAGCCCTTAATTAAAATTCCTTTCCTCAAGTTGTCGTACGATAGACTTTCTTCTTCCTGTCTACACAAAACTTTTTCAGAACTCTCTTTCTTATAGTACTTCCCATCTCTATTACTGCAGTCACCTCTTATGGGCCTAAAATGATCAGAGTTGGAATTTCCTTAGATATTCTTTCGTTCAGAACCACCACTATGCCGTTCATATGGCAGGTTACTGCGTGAAAATTTCACATGGGAAAGAAAATTAACAACTTAATTCTGATATAAGAGCAATTTGTCAGTTTGTGTTAATTGGTGTACGAAAATGTTTTAACCATGTATGCTTGGATAGACCTTTTTATACCAGGAAATGTTAAACCTTTGGTGGGCTATTTAAACCTAGATACGCTTAAATAAACTATGCTTAGCCTTTCAGGAGAGGAGGGTCGTGATGGAGAAATTGTTAACTCAACTTAGGCAAGATCGATATTTAATTATGACAAAGAGCCAATACAAATTATCTCAGTTTTTTTTAAAGAAATAGTTGATGCTCCATTGATAGTGAAACAATATTGGTGGGGGGGGGGCAATGTGGAGAAAAAAATTCCATGTTGTGGGGGGGGGGGGGGGGGGCCGTTAGTAATTATGTAACTCTTAGGCATTCTTTAAGCGTTATTAATTATAAACTCTTAGCGTTACATTAAAAGTTATTAATTATAACTCTTAGCTTCTTTAAGAGTTATTAATTATGACTCTTAGCGTTCATAAGGAAGAAGGTATGGCAGGATGGCACACAGTCAAGACCATGTCATACAGAGGTGATTTTTGACCTCTGTAATATGACATCTGGGCAAACGCATGAATTTTAACCTAGAAGAACAAGACTTAGAGCAAGGAAGAGTAAAGTTGTGAGAAAGTAAAAGGAAAAGCGGACACCTGGACAACCACATTTGTTCCATTATGTGGCATTGGTATTGTTGTGGGCGACTGGACCAATAAGCTGACATCTGTCAGCCTTTGTTTACACAACCTTAGATTACCTTTGTTAATGTATATACTCATCCTATTTGTGGTTGCATGGGTCGATTATAGCCCGGTCCCCGCCTCTTCACTGATTGCTACTAGGTCCTTTCTTTCTGCTCCATTGAGCTTCTATCAAACTCGTCTTAAAACTAGTAGGTTCCCGCCTTTCGACTAAAGTCATATTTCCTGGACAACTCTTTGACTGAAGTGATATTCCTAACATCCCTTTGATCATCTGAGTCTTCAGCTTCCAATTGTGACCCCTTGTTTCTGTGCCCATCTCTGGGAACATCCTCTGTCTTTGTCCACTTTGTCTATTTCGTGCGCGAGCGTTGTTGCGTGTGTGTGTGTGTTTTAATCCCTTATTTTAGTTGATGGGTTCGAGGACTGACGCGACTCGGTCTCTCTCTTCCTGCTTTCTGTGCTTTATCCATACCTCGTCTTAAAGCTAAGTATGGTAACCTGCCTCAACTTACTCGCTCGCCAGACAGTTCCACTTCCGGACAACTCTGTAACTGAAGAAACTGATCCTAACATCCCTGTGACTATCTGAGGCTTCAGCTTCCAAGAGTGACCCTTCTTTCTGTGTGTGTGTCTGACCTTCTCTGGAACTCTACTTGTCTCTGTCCACCTGGTCTATTCCAAGCAGTATTTTGTATGTCATTATCATGTCTCCCTTTCCGCCTGTCCTTTCAGTGATAGTCAGGCCGATTTCCCTCAACCTTTCTTCAATTGGACATTCCCTTAGATCTGGGAACTCCCCCCCCCCCCCCCCCCCCAACCTTGTCGCATAACCTTTGCACTTTTCTCTAATATTAACGTGCTTGACCCGGTGTGGGTTTCCAAACTGATGCTGCTACTCCGTATGAGCCTGACGTTCAACTGTGTACTGTGTCTTGAAAGATCTTACTTAGGTATCGGGAATGCTAATCTCTGGTTTGTCAGGGGCCCTATTTATGCTGTAATAGTTATCTGTGATATGTGCTTCCGGAGACGTGTTCTGTGTTATATTACGCCAAGATCTTTCTCCTTGAGCGTGGTTTGCGTCGTTGGCACCTAGCCTATACTTCCTCTGCGGTCTTCTTTGTCTCTTCTCCTTTCTCATGACTTTGCATTTTGGCAGGGTTGAATTCGGAGAAGAGATAGAAGCAGTTGCTGCGACCCACGTGTCCAGCACTCTCCAGTTCTCTTTGAAGGTTGGCCATGATCCTAACTGATTAATTCTCTCATTAACTTCACATCATCGCGATTAGGGACACCGCTGAGTCTAACCCCTTCCATCATGTCATTTCTTATACCCAATAATCGCACTGGTCATAGGACCGACCCCTGAGAGGCCCCGCTCGTCACAGGTGCCCACTGGGATACCTCATCACTCACCATGTCTCGTTGTTGCCTCCCTGTCAGGTATTCTCTGATCCATTGAAGTCCCCTTCCCGTTAATGACCTGATCCTTAGTTTCTGCACTAATCTCTTGTGAGGAACTGTGTCGAAGGCCCTTCTTGCAGTCCAAGAAGATGCCAATCAACCCACCCGTCTGTCTCGTGTCTTCTGTTACTTTTACTTAAAACTGTGTGTGTGTGTGTGTGTGTGTGTGTGTGTGTGTGTGTGTGTGTGTGTGTGTGTGTGTGTGTGTGTGTGTGTGTGTGTGTGTGTGTGTGTGTGTTTTTGTGTAAGCACTCATGTATTAACATTTCAAATAATATCTGCTTGCTATGGAAATTTTCTCAATGGACACCGACACCGATAAAAATTGCCGATACCGATTTTCTGATACACCCGGAAGTAATACCTAACACAGGTGTGCCAGAGGTTGTTCAGTGACAGCCAACACAGGTGTACCAGACGTTGTCCAGTCAGTGACAGCCAACACAGGTGTACCAGAGGTTGTCCAGTCAGTGACGCCAACACAGCGTGTCCAGAGGTGTCAGTCACGTGACAGCCAACTACAGGTGTTACCAGAGGTTGCTCAGTGACAGCCAACTCAGGTGTACCAGTGGTTACTCAGTGAACAGCTACACAGGTGTACCAGAGGTTGCTCAGTGACAGCCAACACAGGTGTACCAGTGGTTGCTTCAGTGACAGCCCTCACCAACCACAGGTGGACCAGGAAGTTGCTCACAGTGAAGCCAACATCAGGTGCACCAGAGGTTGTTCTGTAAACAGCCACACAGGGTTACCAGTAGTTGTCAGTCAGTGACAGCCAACACGCAGGTTCACCAGAGTTGTCCGGTCAGTGACAGCCACACAGGTGTACAAGAGGTTGTCAGTCAGTGACAGCCAACCCAGGTGTACCAGAGGTGCTCTGGACATGCCAACAAAGGTGTACCAGAGGTTACTCAGTGACAGCAACATCAGGTGTACAGAGGTTGCTCAAGTGACAGCCAAAACACAGGCTTGATACAAGAAGTTGCTCAGTGACAGCCATACACAGGTGCACCAGAGGTTGTTCAGTAACAGCCCACACACAGGAGTACCAGAAGTTGTCCTGTCAGTGAAAGGTGAACCAGGGTTGTCCAGTCAGTGACAGCCAACACTGGTACACCAGATGCATTGGCGGTCAGTGACAGCTAACACAGGTTTACAGAGGCTGTCCAGTCAATGACAGCCTACACAGGTATGGCTTGTCACATGACTGATATTCGGCTCTGATTTTTTCACCGCCAACATAACAATTGCCTTAAAATAGAGCAGAAATATTATTACGAGAATCCGTGTTACAAAAAAATAACGAATTTGCATTAATTTTTTACTTGCGGAATGGACATTCTTTTCCTTAAAGGTTCAGTATATTTTACATATTGGGTCTCTATGCTGATCATGCTGGTTGTTCAGGGCAAGTAATTCCTTGGTGCGTAGTCCTGATGATAGTGAGCTTCTTAAAATAACTGGCACAAATGTCTATTTTTCTTCGGTTCTATATTACTATATGTGTCTGGCTTGCCTGAAGGGTGTATTAAGGGGTCAACGCTCCCGCAATCTGGTCATTATCAGGCCTCGGACAGATCTACACGTTTTGTAAATTTATTTCATTCTCTTTCTCTCTCTCTAATAATCCTTTTATACCGCATCTTGAAAATGCCGTTAGAAACTGTTTGTGTGTGTGTGTGTGTGTGTGTGTTGTGTGAGTGTGTGTGTGTGTGTGTGTGTGTGTGTGTTTTATATGTCAGAAAACTGATTTAGTTATAGTGACCAGTCAGGCACAGGATACGGTGAGGGAGACAGAAGCGAGTTGTTGCCGGTGCACTCGCTGACTCACCCATCAGTATCCACGTATAAGCCCAAGAACACTGTCATATATATGAATAGATGGGCTAATGTGAAACTTGTCTGCTCATGGACTGTATGAAAAATGATGATATAACAGTCAATACTAACGAGTCCGTGACAGCAGTAAAGGGACATAGACAGTTTAGGATAGGTCATTTAACAAGGGAAACGTTTTACCCTTCCAAAGGGGTTTATCAATCCCTCGGGAAGGGGTTGACGATAAAAATATTCCACAACCCATATTCAATAAATGGTATGGAATTAACAGAGATAGAACCGGCAGATCAAAAATCTTGCATACAAATTACCTTATAGTGCACTGAGGGCAACAGCTTTATGTACATGCTGTAGCATGTACATACACTTCTAGTGAAATACC
The DNA here is from genome assembly GCF_026875155.1 of Cherax quadricarinatus. Taxonomy (NCBI): domain Eukaryota; kingdom Metazoa; phylum Arthropoda; class Malacostraca; order Decapoda; family Parastacidae; genus Cherax; species Cherax quadricarinatus. The sequence continues at coordinate 45,668,306 of NC_069431.1, forward strand.
GTACTTTTATCCTCTATCTTCAAGTCGATTAATAAAGAACTGCCAGTGTGAATCCAGGAATAATGCAGGGTAAACATGAGCTAGCCAGTAAGAACCTAGTGTGTAGTGAAGAAGCCGCGCTGTAGGCAGGACATACCCTTGTAACTGGAGAAATTATGAGTGAGGTATTTTGTGTGGGAAGAAAACAAAGTGTATGGAAAAAAAATTTCCATGGAATCTGAAGTTCAGTCATTGAAGACGTGGAGTTCTGAGGTCAGACTAAAGATCAGATTTGCAGTAGACACTGGACTTGATACTAAATGCATGGTTTAGTTGAGGAGGTTTAGACAGGATTAGAACCATGTCTGTTTAAGTGGCTTGAAGAACTTTCAGTTCCTGTTAACAGTGAGTACTTTGTCAATTCTTACCTTTAGTATATAACCTTCCTCCCATTAAGTTTAAAACTCTTTAAAATTTTATTTTTTCTTATCAATATTGCTAAATACAACATTGACTGGTTTAGCATATTTGGTGAAACAAAAGAAGCTCAATAATTTTTAAGGATATGTTAGTTATATAAGCGTACCTTTCAAAAAAAAAAAAAATAGACACATAATTGTATTTTATATTTATTAGTGTGCTGTATGAGTTAGATATATTTTTTGTGGGGGTATCACAAATTCTTTTGTTTTGAAAATAATTATAATTAAATCTTTTATGTACACTGGTTCAGAATGCTAGTGACGGAATCTACAACTTTTTTGTTTCCAACTTTAAAAGCATGTTGGAGAATAAAATTTAAGGATGGACCGGGGAGAGCGTAAACGCTTGGCTAGCACTTTACTGTAGTCATTTCAGTGTAGTCAATGCCTCCATTGTTTCAGTGGCAAGATTTTATGAGCCGCTAATACAACTGCGCTTGTTATCATTAAACTGGTCCAGGCATTGGAAAAAGGATCATTCGAGGAATTGAAACACTTGTTATGAATGTTTTAAACACAATGTTATGCCAAGATTAAGGGAAGGTGTAGTGTTAAGATTCATATATATCCTAATATTCCTGACTCATGAATGGAGGGATTATTTTCAGACGGAAATGAAATGAATGATGTGGATTTACAGTTTTGGCATCCACTCAAAGGGTTCCCTGGTAGCACGGAGATGTCAACTTCAGGCACCGGTGTGATCAATACTGGGAAGTTAAACAACGACTGAGATGACATGGTGGATCAACTTACTGGGAAGTTAACAACGACTGAGTTGACACTGGTGGATCAACTACTGGATGTTAACGACTGGACTAGCACTGTGCTCAACTACTGTGAAGGTTAACTGACCGAGCTGCAACATGCGACTCAAATTATTTTCCTTAACTCACAGTTTGTCTTTTATCTTGGATGAGTCTTTTGAGGTGGACGGACAAGCATTCGTTAAGATTTATTCAAGACGTAGCAGTATGGAATCACGCTACAAGGGTAAATGGACCTCTGCAATGTTTGCAATGTCTGCTTGATGTTGCAAAACGAGATCAGTCAAGATCTTCAGACGACAGGATTCAGGCAAAAATATATTTTTAGCTAGTTTTGTGTACGTATACTATGACATTCTTTCGAACTTGTGTTAGCGTATTGTATAACTTTTAGTTCTGTCTTATTTCACAATCATTAACTATGGAAAGTCTCGCATGAAACAAGGTTAATATATAGCCAGACAATTTACCTAATAAATAACATTTGTCGAAGAATAGAGTGATATTCTGCACAATATTTGTCATATTCATAATCAACATAAATGATTTAGTGAATCGCGTATTCTTAGGATTCAAGTATATATTTCTATCTGAAATCTGGTTATTACGTAACATTTAAATCGTTGTTCTTTATCGTGAAATAATATTTGGTATTAAATTTCATTTTCAGTCTTTATTATCACTAATCAGAATATTGTAATAAACTGAATGATAAGTCTTGGACGTGATTCTTATTTACAACTGTTGATCAGTTTGCAGTGATCTCTTTGTTAAACCTGAGTTATAATATTGGACGTGAATCCATGTGTATATAATGACGTAAAGAATAATGGATTGAATCTTTGTTTACAAGAACATAAGCAACCATAAGAACGAGGAACACTGCTAGAAGGCCTACTGGCCCTGCGAGGTCAGGTCCAAGTCTACCTCGGCTTAGCCAATGCACACAACCTAGTCAGGTCAGGTCACATTGACTTAAGGAGGAACACGGTCAACCGACCTGGTAGCACAAGCTATCAGGTCTAACTCAACACCCAACACACATCTACTCATGTAATTTATCCAAACTATTTTTAATGCTACACAAAGTTCTGGCCCTCTATAACGGTACTTGGGAGTTTGTGCCACCTCCCACCCATCCACAACTCTAATACCACCAGTTCTTTCCTATTCCTTCCTGAATCTGAATTTTTCCAACTTAAAAACCATTGCTCGCGAGTCCTGTCTAGGCTAGATATTTTAGCCACTATATTCTCATCCCCTTTATTTATTCCTGTCTTCCATTTATACACTCATTCATATCCCCCATAATTCTAGTTTTCTAGAGAGTGCAGTTTCAGGGACCTTAGGTCAATCTTATGGGAAGGTTTCGGATACATGGGATCAAAACTTGGTCATCTACTTTGTACATTTTCCTCAGAGAATTAATAATCCATTCTGTATTACTGTGACCAAAAACTGTGCTGCATATCTAAATGAGGCCTACCAAGGATGTATAGAGTTGAGAAAACCCTGAGGACTCCTATAATTTATGATCTTGTTTTGAAGCCACAAGGTGTCTATTAGCTTTATTGCGAACACTTATGCACTGTAGTCTTGGTTCAGATTACTGTCTAAACAGAACTCCTACATTTTTTCGCAATCCGTAATATTTAAGATCTACATTATTAGTTTATATGTGGAATGGTTATTGTCCGGTCAAACATTTAGAACTTTGCAATTTATCTATATTAAAACTGCATACGCCACTTCTCCGACCACTGCATCAGTCTATTCCAAATTCTTCCTGGAGTGCTCGAATGTCCTCGTCAGAATGAATTCGACGGCCTACTTTTGGTTGTCTCGGCAAATTGCCCGATGACGCTCTTTTTTGCCCTCATCTATGTCGTTTATGTAGATTGTGAACAGCAGGGGGCTCCCAACACTGACCCTGTGGAAAAACCACCGGCTCGAGACACTTCCCACTCTGATTTATCCCCATTTATGCAAACTCTCTGCCTGCTATTGTCAAACATGCCTCTATCCAGGAAAAAATTTTCCTCCTATTCCATGTGATTTAATTTGCCTCAATAGTCTATGAAGTTGGACCTGTCAAAGCTTACTGAAGTACATATTCACAAATCATATACATTACCTTGATCTATCTCCTCAAAATTACCTTGGTGAAAAAAGTAATAAATTAGTAAGCAGGAAACGCCCTTTGTAAAACCATGCTGAGATTTATTGATTAATTTATGCTTTTCAAGTTGGCTACGAACTGCACGGCAATTATAGCATTCCATAATATTCCACACTATGGAGGTTAGGCTTAGTGGGTCTATATTGCGAAGCTAAGGACCTCCTGTCCCTGTTTTGATATTAAGGTATCACATTTGCATTTTCCACTTATCTGGCACCATGCCAGTTTGATAGTGATAGTTGAAAAGATTAGCCAAAGGATGTGCTAAGCTCTCTTTACATTCCTTTAGAACCCTTGCATACAGTTTTCATCAGGGCCTGGGATTTGTTAGGTTTTATTTTATCTTTTTGCCTAAGGGACCATGTCACTTGTGACCTAATAGTTGCACTGTTTATTATCGTCCTGTTCTACATAATTTATCATTTTGGATTATCGCTGGTATCTCTGTGTAAAAATGGAGAGGAAGTATGTGTTAAAAAATCTACACAATTCCTTATCACTTCAGTGTGCTGACCGAGAACTTTGGAGTGGGCCTATCTTGTCCCTGATCTTACTTCTGTATACCTGAAAGAATCCTTTTGGGTTAGTTTCGATTCTCTTGCAACTTTAACTCATAATCTTTTCCTTTTATTTTTTTTGCTTTTCTCATTACCCTTTTTTATTCTCTTTTAACTGAATATATCGATTTCTCAATTGCCCTCTCCTCTTTTGTTTTGCCTATTTATGCCTTCTTTTGAACCATTCAGATCATTTAATCTAGTGTTCATCCATTTGGATCTTTTTGTTTGATCCTGATTTCCCTATTTGGAACACAATTTGACTTGAGCAGCCAGAACTTTGACCTGGTAAAGCATCATTCGGCACCATCACACCTACCGACCCCTTGTCAGGTCATTCCAGTTCAGCCCACCTAAGTAATTTTTCAGTGCCTATGAATCAGCCAAGCGAAAGTCAGGGACGGAGATTGTTGCCATTATTAGGGGAATTCCATGATAATTAAAGAATGAGTGATTTGTGAATCACTTTCCCCAAGCTCATCATTAACCTCAAGTTATTAATTAGTTGTTTTCCCTACTTGCAAGAACAAGGAGGTTATTTCCCCTAGTTGGCTCTGTTCACAAACTGTTTTAAAAAACAATCCTCGGATCGTATCATGACAAGTCACCTGACCTCTAAATTTCTGGCAAATTGCTCAGTCATTCTGTCTATAGTTGAAATCTCCATTGCACAACATTATTCTCAGTATGTAGAATGCCTTACGATTTCGGCCCATAGAAGTTTATTGCATCCCTATCAAGGATTGGGGGCCCTGTAAATCACACCCAAAAATTAGTTTTTCGCGGCTCCATCGAGTAGCTGTAACCAAACAGAGTCTGTGGGAACGCCTTCTAATTTAATATCTTAGTCTACACAACAATTTAAATTGTCTCGACATACATCGCTAACTCCACCACCTTTCCTGTTGACCTGTAAGTGGGAATACTTTATAGATTTGTTTGTGGACACATAGAGGGCATCTCTCTATCTTTCAGATTGAGCAAGGTCTCTGTATAGCAAATAATAATCTATGTTTCTGCACTTGCAATTAATCTTAGTCATCTATGTATTTCTTACACTCTGCTATTAGTATAGTAAACCTTAAGGGAGCTAGTACCTTGCTGCCCTCTGCTGTCCCCTTTGTTTGCTGACCTGATCTATTGTCTTTATTTATAACTTCATGCTGAATGCCTGTTTGATACAGTTACTGTTTCCAAACCCAAGTACGTTGCAACCTGTTTGTTTCCACGCACACCATACCTTATTTTCCATCAGTTTAAAATCATAGCATTTCAACCAATGGCCTTCTCAATCGAGTCTGCAAGTGCTACCACCCCAGCCCCAGGAGATGTAACCCCATCCCTTGCATACATTTCATGTTGCCATAAAAGTTTTTCCAGTTGTCTATGAATGTGTTTGCAAGTTTCCTTGCAGTATCTGTCTAGCCAGACACATTTACACCAATGCCCTAGACAGCCATTCATTTCCTACTCCCCTTCTAGGCAAGTTGTACATATGATTGGGTTCCTCCTGTAGACTTAATAGAATTCTATAGCTGATCCTGTACTTATCTAGCAGCTCTTCTCTCCTACCCTTTCCCATATTCATTTCCACCAGCACTGAGACAGATAAATGGGCTTGTTCCCATTACCGGACATGATATTTCCAGCCTGTTGACAAATGTCCCAACACCAGCTCCAGGGAAGCACACTCTATCTTCATCTTCTTATTCCTATTACAAAAGCACGGTCAATATTATCTTACCTGAGAGTCACCAACCACAAGAATGTGCTTACCTCCATTAGCTGGGGCAGAGTTTAGTACCCTTACCATCACTGGCCATGAAGTACATTCATCCTGAAGAACAGAGAAGCGATTTCCGACCTTCAGAATCTTCACTCTTAAACTTTTCCTTACTCTGAGGCGCCTTCCATTACTGTGAACCACTCGCCACTTTTAGCAGGTGTGGGAACTGCCACCTCACTGCTGGTAGCCGTTGCTACCTCCCACCTACAGCCTCCTCACAGCGAGTGACAGATGCACCTCACTGCTAGAAGCTCCATTCCCCCAAACTCCAGCCACCTCACACTATCTCCCATGACCCATTGAGGTGGACCTTCAGCCTCCTAATCTCCTCCTGAGAAGCAATGACTCCTCTTCAACTCATCCACCTTCAATTTTAAAACACTGCAGGAAGCAAGCACAGCTTTGTAACCGTCGCCACGCACTAATCCCAAAGCAGCTCAGGGTCTCTGACCTCACGTGACGACTGAACCACTGGACGGGATGCGACTGACCATGACAACTGAGTATACAATCTAGGCTGGAGTGAAATCCCTCAGTTTTAATTCGAGTAATAATAGCGGTGGAGTGAGCACCCTGTACGCGGCAAAGCTGTTTTAGGTACACTTACTGTGACGCAGGAGTGTAGGATATTTATTCTGGCAATTAATATGCTCTAGGGTTACCAATATGCCTGGGTCACCAACATACTAACAGGCACCAACTCTTGCCTCAGGCTTCATATGTCCAAGGTATCGCAAGAGCCCATGGCACCAACATTCCCCAGCACTAATGGCCTCGAGCCAGAGAAAATAAATATCGCTTGTGACACTTCGGGAATGATGATTGTTAATGATATTAATAATATAATAATAATTAATAATTAATAATATATGAAGCTATAACCTAGTATGGGTCTTGAAAGGTAATCAGGGTTGGGTCCTTAGAAGGTTTGTTGCGCAGCTCCAGTTACTTGATTCAAAAGCCCTCGCTAGCTCGAAGGTCGATTTAAAGAGAACTGGTTTTATGATTTACCAAGCACTAGGACCCTTTGGTTCATTTAAATCTAGTTCACAGCAGGTTGACTGGTTTAACAATTTGCTACTACCAATTTACATTTGTTACTACCATTTTATATTTTCATGATTTATACAGCGGGGTACATGGTCTCTCAGTGAATGATACAATGAGGAGTTTTACCTTTAACTCATTTTTATGGAATAAAGTGTTAATGATTGGTGGGGAACATGTACATGTAAACCACAGACCAGTGGGCCAGTGTGATTTGCTGCATTGTTGTTATTTACGATTTCGTGAGTCGGCCTGCAATGTAGTTTTAATGATCCTTTCTTATAGACTATAGTTTCAAACCAAGTCATCAACTAATCAACTTGCTACTAAGATTAACTTACTGCGAACATGCATGTTAAAATACACTTATCATTCGACGTCTATTAGCACTAGAAACTAATAATCGGTGCATCTTACCTGATAATTTAACACTTGGATAACATTTGGAAATCTTTATCCAGAATAATGATTCCCCAAATGTTGCCCTAGTGTGTAAATTCTCAAATTACTGGTTTTATATATATTCACAACTACATCTAACCCTGGACAGCGGTGGCCAGAGCCTCGAGATGCAGTTGCCCCATGACTCAAGGGAGGTTGGTGCTAATTATTTAGGAGTGATTAAAAAGGAAAATGAAATAATATGGGAAAAAAATGTCTTCTTGACACCTAATTCTGACAACATGCTGATGTAATTAGCTTGTTTTCTATCATATTTCTAATAAGTTTTTTCCAAAATGTAATTTTTGTTCTTCGGTGGAAATTTGTTTGTTTTTTTTTTTCTCTCCAAATTATTACGATTTTTTTGATTGTTTCAGTTAAATACATACATGAAACTCTCTGGAACTCCATTCAATTCAGGAATGATGATTTGCTCAGTCGCCTGTGTGTGTCAAACATGTGTGGAGCCGTGTAACATACTGAAATGTGGCGTGGCATGACCGTAGAAGTTTTACAGAAAACGTAATATATGTAATAACTCAGGAATATGTTACTGACATTATTTTCCACTTTGGCAAAAAGTATTTAGAGGAGTGTCCTGTTTTTGCACACGTTAATTGAGTAATGATGGTTATCTAGAATGTAAACGGGATTTGCCATAGCTTTTACTGCTTTGCTTTTAATGTTTTTTTTTTCTTATAATAATAATTCAACAATTTGTTTTATACTGCTATCTATGACATTTTCGCTCAACGGCCGTTTTATGCCAAGATTATCTAATCCATTATCTTTCATTGATGTCAAAACTAGGAAATTGTACATTCTTACCAAGTTGTAGAAAAGGGAGAGAATTTATGCCCTATAGAAAGGGGCACTATTTATTTTTTCTATTTATCTTTTAAGGCAAAAAGTGTCTAGGCTTCAATTGCTTCTTTAAATCACTATAAAAATTTAATTGAAATGGACCAAAAATAAAAAAACAATATTTCGCTCAGGGATTGACCAACGTCAATCTCGACTTTCCAAGGGTGATGGACTGATCACATCGTCTTCAGATCGCTACCGTCTGCATATTTCTGTACTCGACTGAAGAAAGCTACTGTGGTAGGCGAAACGTTTGGGCTAAAGTTGCCTAAATGTTGCCTGTCGTCTTACCTACCAACCTGTCGGTATTGTTTACATTTTTGATATTCACATGTCAGACCACTGCAACACCTATGGCATCTTGGTACAGAAAACACCTTGGACAACCTTTTCAAAGTAAGAATTTTTGATCTGAGAGAGACGGGATCTCTCAGTGGCTGCATTCTAACTACTTACTACTCTACACCTCCTTTGACAGTATTTAAGTATCCGCACTGTCGCTTGGCGATCTTCTGATTGTTCATACTATGGTTGAACTTCTCCAGGCTGAGGGACTGGACAACCTCAAATCTACGACTTCAAGGGTGATGAGGATGATTACATCGTCTTCACATCTGTACTGTTCCGGCCTACTTTCTGTACTCGACTGAAGAGCCTACTGTGATATGCGAAACGTTGTCGGAATAAAGTTGCTATCTGTTTACCTACCACCTCCTCAAGGCTTGGGTCCCATAGTCCCTTCACTTGCTGAGACCTCAGAGAGCAAGGTTTGATGTCTGATATCTAATCTGTCTGTGTAATTACGTTGTTGGCGGTTTACCCCACGTTAGTGTTGGTATGGGAGCTGTGAAAACTGCATGACACTTTAATTAGGCTGTTTTCATAATTTTTTTTTCAAAAAGAGAATTATAAACGTGTAAGCATAAATAAATTATATCCATAAATTTCAAAAAAAAATTCTGTCCCAGGAGGGAAATGCGGACTAGGTAAGGAAAAGCAACATTGACATTAACCATACCACGGGCGGGATTTGAAAACCCGCGGTCAGAGAGATTTTCAAAACTCCAGACCGTCGCGTTAGCCAACTGGACCATGCTAGCCACAATAAGATTCGACCCAAATAGGTATATTTCTTTACACCTTAGGAAGGTTAGCATAGGCACACAGTGAACCACAATTGAAAGTTTTTACAGACTAATCTCCAGCTAGGTGGCCTTTGAGAAACTCTAGCTCAAGTCCCCTCACTGCCGTCACCTCCCCATCTAATAACTCTCATCTTCTGTTTTTAGCGTCTCAAAATCTATTTCGTAACGAGGCTTTCTCAACCTAATCTCCACTCCATAAACTAATTTTTTTTCTCAGCAAAATTTGTTGACTCCTTACCAATCTTCATTTGCTCCATCATGCATTCCTTACAATTCATATTAATGTCTCTTTAATTCACCATATATTCTTCCTCCTGTATCACATCTTGCCTTTGTTAAAACCTCTCATTTGATAAACTTATTCTCTTTAACACTTGTTTAGCTTATCCCACAAACCACACACATATTAATTAAATATTTTATTATTATTATATATATAGATGTATATCAATTTATATATATATATTTTACTATATAGATATATATATATTTATATATATATATTTTATTATATATATAAATATATCTATGTATATAGGGCATCCCAGGGTTCCATATCGCCTTTCCCTGGTCCTTTGCAGAGATGAAACTGGATGCAATTCAAAGGCTAAAACCACCTCTACCATTTTAGTAACCTTCATGCTGGTGAGGGGCTCTTGAATCTAGGGAATTGGATTTGTGCTCCAGTTCCCTGAAAATAACCTGAATTACCTTCTTTCATGGCCCCCACAGGCAGTGTTTAATCCAACGCATTTAGAGCTTCACCCTTGTTATAATTATACTGAATTTATCAGTTTTCCATTTTAAACTGCTCGGGTTGCTCATCTTACCATATAGTAGTGGGTACAAAAGTAGTTCTACGTTACTTTAGTTCTGTGTGCACCCCCCTGCTGTAGTAATAACAGGATTGGTTGGGGAAAAATAAAAAAAAAATAATCAAACCTACTGTCATTTGAGTCTGTGGATCACAGTGAAGTAAAGGTTAGTTTAGTTTATGATAGTAAAAGTACTATTTTCTTTGAGGGTAGTTGTACATGACGTTTTCTACATTTTACATCTGTAAAATCCTGGTCATTGTTCCCATATAATATTTTTTCTTCCATTTTCATGTTTGGTGAGGGCTGATGGAGTGGAAAGTAGGGAGAGTGTCTCTGTTTTTCTTGCTTGACGTACTCACCATGGTAATGTACGGTAGTCCCTAATCTATGAAATATGCAGCCTTGTCGATGACTTTCCGTGTAGATCCATGAAACTCCGATGAACTCACTCTCATGTTCCTCTAGTTCGACCTTCTATTCTCCCTCTTCCTCTTCTCTTCCCTCTTCCCTCTTCTGTCTCCTTTCTCTCTTCTCTCTCTCCCTCTTCTTCTTCTCTCACTCACCTTCTTCCTCTTCTCTCTCCCTTCTCTACTTTCGCTTATACATCTTCTCTGTATGTGTTATTACTTTTCCGTCATGTTTAAAAGCCTCATCGCGGTTTGAACAATCTGTTCCTTCGTGCATCACCAGGAGGTTCTGAAGATAATGTTCACCGGTACTGTGTCACCCCACAGTACCTACTACGGTTTCACCCCGCAATTACCTGCTTCGGTGTCACCCCACAGTACCTTCTTCAGTGTACCCCACAGTACATCTAATGTGTCACCCACAGTATTCTACGGTGTCACCCTACAGTACCTTGCTACGGTGTTGCTGGCACAGTATCTGCTATGGTGTAACCCCACAGCACCCTGCTTGGTGTCACCCCACAGCCCCCCAACAACCACACAACACCACACACAACACAACAACACACCACCAAAAAACACCCACACAAAAAAAAAAAAAAAAAAACCCCAACTACTTTACTACGGTGATCACCCCCCAGTACCTGCTACGGTGTTCACCCCACAGTACCTTCTTCTGTGCACCCACAGTACTTCTACGGTATTGTCACCCACAAGTACCTTCTACGGTGTCACCCTACAGTACCTGCTCGGTGTTGTTTAATGCACAGTATCTGCTATGGTGTAAACACACAGCACCTGCTATGGTGTCAATACCCCACAGTACCTACCACGATGTCGACCCGCAAGACCTGCTACTGGGTCACAGCACAGTATCTGATACGTGTCACCTCCACAGTAACTGCTTCGTGTACCCCGCAGTATCTGTACGGTGTCACCCCGTAGTCTCTGCTTACGGTGTCACCCACAGTTTCACTACAGTGGCTCCAGTCGACTAACACCCAGGTACCTATTTTAAACTGTCAGGTGAACAAGAACAGCAGTGTCTAAGGGAAATACGTTACTAATGTCTCCACCTTACTAGGTCCGAACAACGACCAAATGTGTGCGCTGGTGAGTTAGAATCTGAGTTATTTTTCATCCCTCAGGGATCCAGAGATTCATAACTTCCTGGTGGGCTGAGGGAGGTATGTCAAATTCTTTGAGGTGCCCAACTTTTAATGCAGAAAATATGCTCGTTCTCTATTATAACGAAAATCGAGCCCTTAATTAAAATTCCTTTCCTCAAGTTGTCGTACGATAGACTTTCTTCTTCCTGTCTACACAAAACTTTTTCAGAACTCTCTTTCTTATAGTACTTCCCATCTCTATTACTGCAGTCACCTCTTATGGGCCTAAAATGATCAGAGTTGGAATTTCCTTAGATATTCTTTCGTTCAGAACCACCACTATGCCGTTCATATGGCAGGTTACTGCGTGAAAATTTCACATGGGAAAGAAAATTAACAACTTAATTCTGATATAAGAGCAATTTGTCAGTTTGTGTTAATTGGTGTACGAAAATGTTTTAACCATGTATGCTTGGATAGACCTTTTTATACCAGGAAATGTTAAACCTTTGGTGGGCTATTTAAACCTAGATACGCTTAAATAAACTATGCTTAGCCTTTCAGGAGAGGAGGGTCGTGATGGAGAAATTGTTAACTCAACTTAGGCAAGATCGATATTTAATTATGACAAAGAGCCAATACAAATTATCTCAGTTTTTTTTAAAGAAATAGTTGATGCTCCATTGATAGTGAAACAATATTGGTGGGGGGGGGGCAATGTGGAGAAAAAAATTCCATGTTGTGGGGGGGGGGGGGGGGGGCCGTTAGTAATTATGTAACTCTTAGGCATTCTTTAAGCGTTATTAATTATAAACTCTTAGCGTTACATTAAAAGTTATTAATTATAACTCTTAGCTTCTTTAAGAGTTATTAATTATGACTCTTAGCGTTCATAAGGAAGAAGGTATGGCAGGATGGCACACAGTCAAGACCATGTCATACAGAGGTGATTTTTGACCTCTGTAATATGACATCTGGGCAAACGCATGAATTTTAACCTAGAAGAACAAGACTTAGAGCAAGGAAGAGTAAAGTTGTGAGAAAGTAAAAGGAAAAGCGGACACCTGGACAACCACATTTGTTCCATTATGTGGCATTGGTATTGTTGTGGGCGACTGGACCAATAAGCTGACATCTGTCAGCCTTTGTTTACACAACCTTAGATTACCTTTGTTAATGTATATACTCATCCTATTTGTGGTTGCATGGGTCGATTATAGCCCGGTCCCCGCCTCTTCACTGATTGCTACTAGGTCCTTTCTTTCTGCTCCATTGAGCTTCTATCAAACTCGTCTTAAAACTAGTAGGTTCCCGCCTTTCGACTAAAGTCATATTTCCTGGACAACTCTTTGACTGAAGTGATATTCCTAACATCCCTTTGATCATCTGAGTCTTCAGCTTCCAATTGTGACCCCTTGTTTCTGTGCCCATCTCTGGGAACATCCTCTGTCTTTGTCCACTTTGTCTATTTCGTGCGCGAGCGTTGTTGCGTGTGTGTGTGTGTTTTAATCCCTTATTTTAGTTGATGGGTTCGAGGACTGACGCGACTCGGTCTCTCTCTTCCTGCTTTCTGTGCTTTATCCATACCTCGTCTTAAAGCTAAGTATGGTAACCTGCCTCAACTTACTCGCTCGCCAGACAGTTCCACTTCCGGACAACTCTGTAACTGAAGAAACTGATCCTAACATCCCTGTGACTATCTGAGGCTTCAGCTTCCAAGAGTGACCCTTCTTTCTGTGTGTGTGTCTGACCTTCTCTGGAACTCTACTTGTCTCTGTCCACCTGGTCTATTCCAAGCAGTATTTTGTATGTCATTATCATGTCTCCCTTTCCGCCTGTCCTTTCAGTGATAGTCAGGCCGATTTCCCTCAACCTTTCTTCAATTGGACATTCCCTTAGATCTGGGAACTCCCCCCCCCCCCCCCCCCCCAACCTTGTCGCATAACCTTTGCACTTTTCTCTAATATTAACGTGCTTGACCCGGTGTGGGTTTCCAAACTGATGCTGCTACTCCGTATGAGCCTGACGTTCAACTGTGTACTGTGTCTTGAAAGATCTTACTTAGGTATCGGGAATGCTAATCTCTGGTTTGTCAGGGGCCCTATTTATGCTGTAATAGTTATCTGTGATATGTGCTTCCGGAGACGTGTTCTGTGTTATATTACGCCAAGATCTTTCTCCTTGAGCGTGGTTTGCGTCGTTGGCACCTAGCCTATACTTCCTCTGCGGTCTTCTTTGTCTCTTCTCCTTTCTCATGACTTTGCATTTTGGCAGGGTTGAATTCGGAGAAGAGATAGAAGCAGTTGCTGCGACCCACGTGTCCAGCACTCTCCAGTTCTCTTTGAAGGTTGGCCATGATCCTAACTGATTAATTCTCTCATTAACTTCACATCATCGCGATTAGGGACACCGCTGAGTCTAACCCCTTCCATCATGTCATTTCTTATACCCAATAATCGCACTGGTCATAGGACCGACCCCTGAGAGACCCCGCTCGTCACAGGTGCCCACTGGGATACCTCATCACTCACCATGTCTCGTTGTTGCCTCCCTGTCAGGTATTCTCTGATCCATTGAAGTCCCCTTCCCGTTAATGACCTGATCCTTAGTTTCTGCACTAATCTCTTGTGAGGAACTGTGTCGAAGGCCCTTCTTGCAGTCCAAGAAGATGCCAATCAACCCACCCGTCTGTCTCGTGTCTTCTGTTACTTTTACTTAAAACTGTGTGTGTGTGTGTGTGTGTGTGTGTGTGTGTGTGTGTGTGTGTGTGTGTGTGTGTGTGTGTGTGTGTGTGTGTGTGTGTGTGTGTGTGTGTGTTTTTGTGTAAGCACTCATGTATTAACATTTCAAATAATATCTGCTTGCTATGGAAATTTTCTCAATGGACACCGACACCATAAAAATTGCCGATACCGATTTTCTGATACACCCGGAAGTAATACCTAACACAGGTGTGCCAGAGGTTGTTCAGTGACAGCCAACACAGGTGTACCAGACGTTGTCCAGTCAGTGACAGCCAACACAGGTGTACCAGAGGTTGTCCAGTCAGTGACGCCAACACAGCGTGTCCAGAGGTGTCAGTCACGTGACAGCCAACTACAGGTGTTACCAGAGGTTGCTCAGTGACAGCCAACTCAGGTGTACCAGTGGTTACTCAGTGAACAGCTACACAGGTGTACCAGAGGTTGCTCAGTGACAGCCAACACAGGTGTACCAGTGGTTGCTTCAGTGACAGCCCTCACCAACCACAGGTGGACCAGGAAGTTGCTCACAGTGAAGCCAACATCAGGTGCACCAGAGGTTGTTCTGTAAACAGCCACACAGGGTTACCAGTAGTTGTCAGTCAGTGACAGCCAACACGCAGGTTCACCAGAGTTGTCCGGTCAGTGACAGCCACACAGGTGTACAAGAGGTTGTCAGTCAGTGACAGCCAACCCAGGTGTACCAGAGGTGCTCTGGACATGCCAACAAAGGTGTACCAGAGGTTACTCAGTGACAGCAACATCAGGTGTACAGAGGTTGCTCAAGTGACAGCCAAAACACAGGCTTGATACAAGAAGTTGCTCAGTGACAGCCATACACAGGTGCACCAGAGGTTGTTCAGTAACAGCCCACACACAGGAGTACCAGAAGTTGTCCTGTCAGTGAAAGGTGAACCAGGGTTGTCCAGTCAGTGACAGCCAACACTGGTACACCAGATGCATTGGCGGTCAGTGACAGCTAACACAGGTTTACAGAGGCTGTCCAGTCAATGACAGCCTACACAGGTATGGCTTGTCACATGACTGATATTCGGCTCTGATTTTTTCACCGCCAACATAACAATTGCCTTAAAATAGAGCAGAAATATTATTACGAGAATCCGTGTTACAAAAAAATAACGAATTTGCATTAATTTTTTACTTGCGGAATGGACATTCTTTTCCTTAAAGGTTCAGTATATTTTACATATTGGGTCTCTATGCTGATCATGCTGGTTGTTCAGGGCAAGTAATTCCTTGGTGCGTAGTCCTGATGATAGTGAGCTTCTTAAAATAACTGGCACAAATGTCTATTTTTCTTCGGTTCTATATTACTATATGTGTCTGGCTTGCCTGAAGGGTGTATTAAGGGGTCAACGCTCCCGCAATCTGGTCATTATCAGGCCTCGGACAGATCTACACGTTTTGTAAATTTATTTCATTCTCTTTCTCTCTCTCTAATAATCCTTTTATACCGCATCTTGAAAATGCCGTTAGAAACTGTTTGTGTGTGTGTGTGTGTGTGTGTGTTGTGTGAGTGTGTGTGTGTGTGTGTGTGTGTGTGTGTTTTATATGTCAGAAAACTGATTTAGTTATAGTGACCAGTCAGGCACAGGATACGGTGAGGGAGACAGAAGCGAGTTGTTGCCGGTGCACTCGCTGACTCACCCATCAGTATCCACGTATAAGCCCAAGAACACTGTCATATATATGAATAGATGGGCTAATGTGAAACTTGTCTGCTCATGGACTGTATGAAAAATGATGATATAACAGTCAATACTAACGAGTCCGTGACAGCAGTAAAGGGACATAGACAGTTTAGGATAGGTCATTTAACAAGGGAAACGTTTTACCCTTCCAAAGGGGTTTATCAATCCCTCGGGAAGGGGTTGACGATAAAAATATTCCACAACCCATATTCAATAAATGGTATGGAATTAACAGAGATAGAACCGGCAGATCAAAAATCTTGCATACAAATTACCTTATAGTGCACTGAGGGCAACAGCTTTATGTACATGCTGTAGCATGTACATACACTTCTAGTGAAATACCGTACTTTTATCCTCTATCTTCAAGTCGATTAATAAAGAACTGCCAGTGTGAATCCAGGAATAATGCAGGGTAAACATGAGCTAGCCAGTAAGAACCTAGTGTGTAGTGAAGAAGCCGCGCTGTAGGCAGGACATACCCTTGTAACTGGAGAAATTATGAGTGAGGTATTTTGTGTGGGAAGAAAACAAAGTGTATGGAAAAAAAATTTCCATGGAATCTGAAGTTCAGTCATTGAAGACGTGGAGTTCTGAGGTCAGACTAAAGATCAGATTTGCAGTAGACACTGGACTTGATACTAAATGCATGGTTTAGTTGAGGAGGTTTAGACAGGATTAGAACCATGTCTGTTTAAGTGGCTTGAAGAACTTTCAGTTCCTGTTAACAGTGAGTACTTTGTCAATTCTTACCTTTAGTATATAACCTTCCTCCCATTAAGTTTAAAACTCTTTAAAATTTTATTTTTTCTTATCAATATTGCTAAATACAACATTGACTGGTTTAGCATATTTGGTGAAACAAAAGAAGCTCAATAATTTTTAAGGATATGTTAGTTATATAAGCGTACCTTTCAAAAAAAAAAAAAATAGACACATAATTGTATTTTATATTTATTAGTGTGCTGTATGAGTTAGATATATTTTTTGTGGGGGTATCACAAATTCTTTTGTTTTGAAAATAATTATAATTAAATCTTTTATGTACACTGGTTCAGAATGCTAGTGACGGAATCTACAACTTTTTTGTTTCCAACTTTAAAAGCATGTTGGAGAATAAAATTTAAGGATGGACCGGGGAGAGCGTAAACGCTTGGCTAGCACTTTACTGTAGTCATTTCAGTGTAGTCAATGCCTCCATTGTTTCAGTGGCAAGATTTTATGAGCCGCTAATACAACTGCGCTTGTTATCATTAAACTGGTCCAGGCATTGGAAAAAGGATCATTCGAGGAATTGAAACACTTGTTATGAATGTTTTAAACACAATGTTATGCCAAGATTAAGGGAAGGTGTAGTGTTAAGATTCATATATATCCTAATATTCCTGACTCATGAATGGAGGGATTATTTTCAGACGGAAATGAAATGAATGATGTGGATTTACAGTTTTGGCATCCACTCAAAGGGTTCCCTGGTAGCACGGAGATGTCAACTTCAGGCACCGGTGTGATCAATACTGGGAAGTTAAACAACGACTGAGATGACATGGTGGATCAACTTACTGGGAAGTTAACAACGACTGAGTTGACACTGGTGGATCAACTACTGGATGTTAACGACTGGACTAGCACTGTGCTCAACTACTGTGAAGGTTAACTGACCGAGCTGCAACATGCGACTCAAATTATTTTCCTTAACTCACAGTTTGTCTTTTATCTTGGATGAGTCTTTTGAGGTGGACGGACAAGCATTCGTTAAGATTTATTCAAGACGTAGCAGTATGGAATCACGCTACAAGGGTAAATGGACCTCTGCAATGTTTGCAATGTCTGCTTGATGTTGCAAAACGAGATCAGTCAAGATCTTCAGACGACAGGATTCAGGCAAAAATATATTTTTAGCTAGTTTTGTGTACGTATACTATGACATTCTTTCGAACTTGTGTTAGCGTATTGTATAACTTTTAGTTCTGTCTTATTTCACAATCATTAACTATGGAAAGTCTCGCATGAAACAAGGTTAATATATAGCCAGACAATTTACCTAATAAATAACATTTGTCGAAGAATAGAGTGATATTCTGCACAATATTTGTCATATTCATAATCAACATAAATGATTTAGTGAATCGCGTATTCTTAGGATTCAAGTATATATTTCTATCTGAAATCTGGTTATTACGTAACATTTAAATCGTTGTTCTTTATCGTGAAATAATATTTGGTATTAAATTTCATTTTCAGTCTTTATTATCACTAATCAGAATATTGTAATAAACTGAATGATAAGTCTTGGACGTGATTCTTATTTACAACTGTTGATCAGTTTGCAGTGATCTCTTTGTTAAACCTGAGTTATAATATTGGACGTGAATCCATGTGTATATAATGACGTAAAGAATAATGGATTGAATCTTTGTTTACAAGAACATAAGCAACCATAAGAACGAGGAACACTGCTAGAAGGCCTACTGGCCCTGCGAGGTCAGGTCCAAGTCTACCTCGGCTTAGCCAATGCACACAACCTAGTCAGGTCAGGTCACATTGACTTAAGGAGGAACACGGTCAACCGACCTGGTAGCACAAGCTATCAGGTCTAACTCAACACCCAACACACATCTACTCATGTAATTTATCCAAACTATTTTTAATGCTACACAAAGTTCTGGCCCTCTATAACGGTACTTGGGAGTTTGTGCCACCTCCCACCCATCCACAACTCTAATACCACCAGTTCTTTCCTATTCCTTCCTGAATCTGAATTTTTCCAACTTAAAAACCATTGCTCGCGAGTCCTGTCTAGGCTAGATATTTTAGCCACTATATTCTCATCCCCTTTATTTATTCCTGTCTTCCATTTATACACTCATTCATATCCCCCATAATTCTAGTTTTCTAGAGAGTGCAGTTTCAGGGACCTTAGGTCAATCTTATGGGAAGGTTTCGGATACATGGGATCAAAACTTGGTCATCTACTTTGTACATTTTCCTCAGAGAATTAATAATCCATTCTGTATTACTGTGACCAAAAACTGTGCTGCATATCTAAATGAGGCCTACCAAGGATGTATAGAGTTGAGAAAACCCTGAGGACTCCTATAATTTATGATCTTGTTTTGAAGCCACAAGGTGTCTATTAGCTTTATTGCGAACACTTATGCACTGTAGTCTTGGTTCAGATTACTGTCTAAACAGAACTCCTACATTTTTTCGCAATCCGTAATATTTAAGATCTACATTATTAGTTTATATGTGTCCAGGAGTCCATCCGTGTCCCCTCAGATGTTCTCCCTTCCCCACATTCCCAGGGTCTGACTTAGCAACCAGTATCTCCTTCATTCCCAGGAGTCCGCCTCAGATATTCCCCCCATTCCCTTCCCCACTTCCCCAAGGTGCTCTCGCCTTTCCCAGGTCCATGTGTCCAGGAGTCCATCCGTGTCCTCTCAGATGTTCCCCACTATCCCAGGGTCTGCCTTAGCAACCAGTATCTCCTTCTTTCCCAGGAGTTCGCCTCAGATTTTCCCCCCTTCCCTTCCCCATTCCCAAGGTGCCTCGCCTTTCCCCGATCCATGTGTCCAGGGTCCATCGTGTCCCCTCAGATGTTCCCCCTCCCACTTTCCAGGGGCCCTTAGCAACCAGTATCTCCTTCTTTCCCAGGATCCCGCCTCATATATTCCCCCTCTTCCCTTCCCCACTTCCTCAAGGTGCTCTCGCCTTTCCCAGGTCCATGTGTCCAGGACTCCATCCGTGTCTCCTCAGATGTTCTCCCTTCCCCACTTTCCCAGGGTCTGCCTTAGCAACCAGTAGCTCGTTCTTTCCCAGGAGCCCGCCTCAGATATTCCCCCCCCCCTTCCCCACTTCCCCAAGGTGCTCTCGCCTTTCCCAGGTCCATGTGTCCGGGAGTCCATCCGTGTCCCCTCAGATGTTCTCCCTTCCCCATTTTTCCCAGGGTCTATTTAGCAACCATATCTCCTCTTTCCCAGGAGTCCGCCTCGATATCCCCCCCCTTCCCCACTTTCCCAAGGTTGCCTTCTCGCATTTCCCGGGGTTCAAATGTGCCCGGGGAGTCCATCTGTGTCCCCTCAGATGTTCTCCCTTCCCCACTTTCCCAGGGTCTGCCTTAGCAACCAGTATTTCCTTCTTTCCCAGGAGTCCGCCTCATCTATTCCCCCCCCCCCCTTCCCTACTTCCCCAAGGTGCTCTCGCCTTTCCCAGGTCCATGTGTCCGGGAGTCCATCCGTGTCCCCTCAGATGTTCTCCTTTCCCCACTTTCCCCGGGTCTGCATTAGCAACCAGTATGTCCTTCTTTCCCAGAAGTCCGCCTCAGATATTCCCCCCTCCCCCTTCCCCACTTCCCCAAGGTGCTCTCGGCTTTCCCAGGTCCATGTGTCCGTGAGTCCATCCGTGTCCCCTCAGATGTTCTCCCTTCCCCACTTTCCCAGGGTCTGCCTTAGCAACCAGTATCTCCTTTCCCAGGAGTCCGCCTCAGATATTCCCCCCTCCCCCTTCCCCACTTCCCCAAGGTGCTCTCGCCTTTCCCAGCTCCATGTGTCCAGGAGTCCATCCGTGTCCCCTCAGATGTTCTCCCTTCCCCACTTTCCCAGGGTCTGCCTTAGCAACCAGTATCTCCTTCTTTCCCAGGAGTCCGCCTCAGATATTCCTCCCCCCCTCTTCCCACTTCCCCAAGGTGCTCTCGCCTTTCCCAGGTCCATGTGTCCAGGAGTCCATCCGTGTCCCCTCAGATGTGATCCCTTCTCCACTTTCCCAGGGTCTGCCTTAGCAACCAGTATCTCCTTCTTTCCCTGGAGTCCGCCTCAGATATTCCTCCCTCCCTCTTCCCCACTTCCCCAAGGTGCTCTCGCCTTTCCCAGGTCCATGTGTCCAGGAGTCCATCCGTGTCCCCTCAGATGTTCTCCCTTCCCCACTTTCCCAGGGTCTGCCTTAGCAACCAGTATCTCCTTCTTTCCCAGGAGTCCGCCTCAGATATTCCCTCCTCCCCCTTCCCCACTTCCCCAAGGTGCTCTCGCCTTTCCCAGGTCCATGTGTCCAGGAGTCCATCCGTGTCCCCTCAGATGTGATCCCTTCTCCACTTTCCCAGGGTCTGCCTTAGCAACCAGTATCTCCTTCTTTCCCAGGAGTCCGCCTCAGATATTCCCCCCTTCCCCAAGGTGTTCTCGCCTTTCCCAGGTCCATGTGTCCAGGAGTCCACCCGTGTCCCCTCAGATCTTCTCCCTTCCCCACTTTCCCAGGGTCTGCCTTAGCAACCAGTATCTCCTTCTTTCTCAGGTCCCGGAGTCCAGAAGTCCATCTGTCCGCCTCAGATATTCCCCTTTCCCCACTTCCCCAAGGTATCCTTGCCTTTCCCAGGTCCATGTGTCCAGGAATCCATCCGTGGGCCCCCGGATGTCTCCCCTTCCTCACTTCCCTTAGGATATCTTCCAGCCTCAGCCTTCCCAGGTTTATGTATCCCTCCGTGATCTAGCATAATGAAAAACGAGGCCCTTGTTTAAGCTGGTCTACGATAGGACTGTCCAGGTGGGTGGAATTACAGGAGGGGGCACACAGAAACTGCGTCCTGTAAATACACCCACCAAGACAGTCTAGACCGTAGATCAGCCAGACGCAAACCAAGCTACCGTCCAGTTCGCCACCAAAGGGCCCGGTCACTCAGTGAAATTTTGGAAGTTCTATTTATTTATACAATTTTTCTACATTAAGTATAAGATTTTTTACTTAATTAGCATTTCAAGTGTGTTTGTGAATGTTTTTTTTTGTGTGTTTATGAGTGCTCGTTTGTTAGTGTGTTTGTCCCCCTCCACGAGAACTGTAAAAAAGTGTTTTAACTTTTTATTTTCATTTGGTTATTTATCGTAATATTCGCAAGACGCGCAGTGAGTTACAAGCGCCGGCACAATGGAATACTATATCACTTTGTCTGACTTTTTAGGTTATCCCGGTAATTTACGCATATGTTACTTTGCATGATCATTTGTGTAACTATTTATGTAAAATTTTTGTACCTAAAAAAAAATTACACACACTCTTATTTTCACTCTCATTTGCACATTTGTGCAACGGCAGCCTGCGTGGTCACCATCATTCATACACGACCAAAACACGCAACTGCAAAGCACACACAAACATGTATAAAAAACACTCATCAACCTCTTACTCTAATATGAATGCAAATCACAAGCGCGCGCGCGCACACACAACCACACCCCACACACACACACACCACAACACACACACCCCACACACAATTCTCTCGTTCCACTGTGGATTTAATATACATGGAGAGAATTTCGGGGGGCAACGCCCCCGAGGCCCGTCGAGACCAGACCTCTAGAATATATATAAACACAATTTGCCCGCACACGTATAATACTTAATATCCAACCCCTGTGTCACTCAATGTGTTGCAAAACATTCTCATGCACATATGTGTACTTCTCACACAAGACATCATGAGGGCCACAAACCCCTCCTTATAAGTGTATCTGCTCTATAGTATATTAGAGTGTAAGTCCCGAGGGACCTGCTGGTTCACCACACTATTAAAAATTCGAGATAAATTTTCCTCCTACTTGATAACAATAGTTATGATCTATGGTTTTTCGGTGTTTTGTGATTTGCAGTAATGATTTGTGATTTAGAGTAATGACTGTGATTTTGCAGTGTTTTTAGTGATGTGTAGTGATATGTGATTTTCCAGTTTTTATTTAAATTATATTATATATTTTAATTAGAATTCTGAATAATCGGGATGTAGAATGCTGTTACATAGTATTTCTTAGATAACCTTAATGATAAATATGAAGATATAAGGAAGTAACAGTTGAGAGATCTGTACTGGATATAGCAAGAAAACATTCTTGTGAATTATTACATAATTTTTTAATTTTTCCCGTCTTCATCTTCTCTCAACTTTCACTATATTGAGAAAAATATTCACAAAACACAATAAAAAAGAAAAAAAATAAGATGTACAAAATGGGAGAGTCAACCTCTCGACAAAAGTGATTGTTTTATGTTGATGTTACAACCTGGCCAGTACAACTCTGTCTTAATGTCTTCAATATTGCTGTTTTTTGAATTACTGTTATCTTGCTCTACCCCTTCCCTTATTTTATTGTATTGTTCTTGTATGTTCTTGTGTTGATAATTTATGTACGCTTTTACTGTTCTGCTGTATGTTACTGTATTTTTCTTATGTGTTACAGTTTTGTTCTTGTGTGTTTTCTGTACTGTACAGTTTTGTGTTTTTTCTTTGTTATTATGAGGTACTTTTTCTAGACAGTTCTTCATTATTTATTTTTGTTTTCCGTCACTCGATCAATCACAATCTTGACATATTTATTCCTTGGGATAATCAACAGGCAATACACAAACACTAAAATTTATGTGTTAGTATGCAGTCCTTGCATGTTACAGTAGTAATTTTCCTGTGTTTTAAGTTACTCCACTGTTTTAAAATAAGAACATAAGAAAGGAGGAACACTGCAGGAGGGCCCGTTGGCCCATTTCTAGGCAGGTCCTTTACAATTTATCCCACTGACAAAACATTTGCCCAACCCAATTTTTTAATGCCACCCAAGAAATAAGCTCTGAAGTGAAAGTCCCACTCAAATCCAACCCCTCCCACTCGGGACTTTTCCAACCTAGATTTGAAACTACCCAAAGTCCCAGCCTCAATAACCCAACTAGGTAGACTTTTTCCACTCCATCTACTACCCTATTTCCAAACCAATACTTTCCTATGTCCTTTTTAAATCTAAAACTTTTCTAATTTAAATCCATTACTGCGGGTTCTCCCCTTGGGGAGACATCCTCAAGACCTTGTTAATATCCCCTTTATTAATACCTATCTTCCCCTTATACCCCTTCGATCAGGTCTCCCCTCATTCTTCGTCTAACAAGAGAATGTAACTTAAGAGTCTTCAATCTTTTTTCATAAGGAAGATTTCTAATGCTATGTATTAATTTAGTCATCCCACGCTGAATGTTTTCTAACGAATTATGTCCATTTTAATAGGAGAC
>NC_069431.1:45692879-45764206 GCF_026875155.1 Cherax quadricarinatus
ATAAAATAATTAATTTTTATTTAAGGTTTTCTTTATATAAAAATTATTAATCACAAATTTTCTTTTGGAAAAAATTTAAAAAACCCCAAAAAAAAAACCCCACCAAAAAAACCCCCCCCCCCCCCATTTAAATCCCCCCCCCCCCCCCCCCCCCCCCCCCAAACCGGGGAAAAGGCAGTACGCTTGGCTAGCACTTTTTTAGTATTTCAGTGTAGTAAAATGCTCCTTTAGTTTCAGTGGCAAGATTTAGGGCCGCTAAACACCTGAGCTTTTACTTTTAAATAACGGTCAGGTTTGGAAAAAGGACTTTCGGATTGAAACACTTGTTAGAATTTTTAAAACACAATGACCCCAAAGTTTAAGGAAGGTGGTGTTGATTCAATTATTCCCAAATTCCCCTGACTCATGAAGGAGAATTTTCAACGGAAATAAGGGTGGGATTTAACAGTTTGGCACCCACTCAAATTTCCCCTTTTTCCCACAGAATTCAATTTAGGCACCGGTGGATCAATACGGGGAATTTAACAACGACTGGCTGACAGGTGGTAAACCTGGGAAGCTAACAACAGGGGCTGGCACGGGGATCAAACTGTGATTAAACTGAACAGCATGGGGGATCAATTTTCTGTGAAGTTAACGACGAGCTGCAAAGCACTAAATTTTTTTCCCTTTAAATCACGTTTTCTTTTACTTGAGGTCTATCTGAGGTGACGGAAAAAGCATTTTAAAGATTCCAAAAGACTTGCAGAAAAGGGAAAAAACACGCTAAAAAGGGTAAATGGACCCCTGAAATGTGCAATGTTGCTTGATGTTCAACGGATCATCAAAATCTCAGACGACAGGCCCGGCAAAATAAATTTTTAGTAGTTTTGTTTTCTATATATGCATTTTTCGCACTGTTAGCGTTTTTGTAAATATTTAGTTTTGTCTTATTTCACACTCATTAAATATGGAAGTCCGCATGAACATGGGTAAAATGCCAAAATTTCCCCCAAAAACCAGTCGAAAATCTGAATTCTGCACAATATTTGTCTATTTTAATCAACAAAAATGATTTAGTAAAATCGGGGTATCTTAGGATTCAAATATATATTTAATCTGAAATCTGGTTTACCGACATTTAAATCTTTGTTTTATCTGAAATAATTTTGGTATATTTTTTTTCAGTCTTTATTATCACTAATCAGAATTATTGAAAAATAAACTGAATGAAAATTTTGGGAGTGAATCCTTATTTAAAAACTGTTAAAAGTCAGTGAATCTTTGTTTAAAACTGGTATTAATATTGGAGTGAACCTTGTTTATAAAGATAAAAAAAGGGGATTGAATCTTTGTTTACAATGAGTAACAATCAGGGAAATAACCCCTCAGTTTAATTCGGAAAAATAGCGTGGAGTGGCCCCAGACGCGGAAAATTTGTTTTAGGTACACTTCCCCTGTAGAAGCGGCGTGGGGGTTTTTAATTCTGGCAATATTAAATGCTCTGGGCCCAAATACCCGGGGGTTTCCCCACTAAAAGGGGCACCAATTTGCCCAGGTTTAAATTTCCAGGGGGAACCAAAAGGCCAAGGCCCAACCAAAAAAATTCTCCCAGGCATTTTTTAATGTGTAAGAAAAAAATAAAAAAATTTTTTTGGGTTTTTCCAGTGGGAAAAAATTGGGGGGGTCCTTAGAAGGGTTGGCAGCCCCAGTCCTTAAATAAAAACCCCCTGCAGCACAAGGGCGATTTTAAAAGAAATGTGTTTTATGATTTACCAAGCACAGGACCCTTTGGTCATTTAAAACTAGTTCACAACATTGCAGGTTTTCAATTTCACACCATTTACATTTGTTACTACCCTTTTATATTTTCATGATATATACAGCGGGGTACAAGTCTCTCGTGTATGTCAATGGAGTTTACCTTAACCAATTTTAGGGAATAAAGTTTCATGATTGGTGGGGGCATGTAAAAATTAAACCAAAACCAGTTGGGGCAGTGGTTTGCTTGCTGTTGTTTTTTACATTTCGTGAGTCAGCCTGCATGTGTTTTAATGATCCCTCTTATAGACATGGTTTCAAACCCAATTATAACTAATAACTGTACTTGTGATTAACTTACTGCGAAATGCATGTAAATCCTAATACGAGTCTATTACACTAGAAACTAATATCGGTGCATCTTACCCTTTATAATTTACACTGGGTAACATTTTGGAAAACTTTTTCCAGAAAAAAAGATTCCCCAAATGTTGCCCCAGGTGTAAATTCTCAACTTTTGGTTTTAAATCATTTACACAACATCTCACCCTGGGCGCGGGTTTGGGCCCCAGCCCCGAGTCATTTCAGTTCCCCCTGACTCAAGGGAGGTGCGAATTATTTAGGAGTGATAAAAAAGAAAATTGAAAAAATATGGGAAAAAATGTCTTCTTGAACCTAAATTCTGACAAACATGCTGATGTAATTAGCTTGTTTCTATCATATTTCTAATTAAGTTTTCCAAAAATGTAATTTTTGTTCTTCCTGGTGGCAATTTGTTGTTTTTTTTTCTCTCCATATTACTATTTTTATGATTGTTTCATTCTAAATACACTACATTGAATCTTCTCTGAGAACTCCATCAATTCAGGAATGATGTAATAGCTCAGTCGCCTGTGTGTTGTCAACATGTGTGGAGGCGTGTAACATACTGAAATGTGCGTGGCATGACCGTAGAGTTTTACAGGAAACGTTAATATGTGTATAATCAGGAATAAGTTACTGACATAATTTTCCACTTGGGGGGGCCCCCAAAAAAAAAAGTATTTATAGGAGTGTCTTGATTTTTGCACACGTAATTGAGTAATGAGGGTTCTACTAGAATGTTAACAGGGATTTGCCATATCTTTTTACCGCCTTTGGTTTTAATTGTTTTTTTTTTTCTTAATAAAATTCCACATTTTTTTATATGCATCTACTGACATTTTTCACTCAAACGGCGTTTATGCCAAGATTATCTATCCCTTATCTTGCATCTGATGTCAACTTAGAGACATGTTTACATCTTACAATATTTTGTAGAAAAGGGAGAGATTTATGCCCTATTGAATAGGGCACTATTTATTTTTTTATTTAATCTTTTAAGGCAGAACGTGGCTAGGCTTCAATTCCCTTCTTAATCACTATAAAAATTTATTGAATTGGGACCAAAAAAAATAAAAAAAAAAAAATATTTCGCTCAGGATTGACAACGTCAAATCTACGACTTCAAGGGTGATGGACTCATTTACATCGTCTTCAAATCGTTACCGTTCCTGCTACTTTTGTACTCGACTGAAAAGGCCTTACTGTGTAGGCGAAACGTTTCGGATAAAGTTGCTACTGTTGCCTATGTGTCTTACCTACAAACCTGTCGGTATTGTATACCATTTTGATATTCACACTGTCAGACACTGCCACACATGGCATCTTGAACAGAAAAACACCTCCGAGATAGATAGAGAGAGGGACAACTTTTTCAAAGTAAGAATTATTTGATCTGATGCTTTAGGTGTTGATGGCAAGCAAAGGTTGATCTCTCATGTGTGCTGCCATTCAACCCTACTACATACTCTGCTCACCTCTCCTTCTGACAGTATTTAAGTCCTCCGCTAAAGACTGTGCGCTTGATCTTCAGATGTTCCATACTATGGGATTGACTTCTCGGCTGAGGGACTGACAAACTCAATCTACGAACAAAAAACTTTAATTAACAACAATTTCAAGGCTCGCGTGATGGACTGATTACTCGTCTTCACATCTGTCCATCCATGTTCCTGCCTATTTCTGTACTCGAGTGAAGAAGCCTACCGGGTAGGCGAACGTTTGAGAATAAAGTTGCCTATGTGTCTTACCTACCAACCTCCCTCAAGGCTGTGGGTACCATAGTCCCTTCACTTGCTGAAACTCAGAGAGCAAGGGTTTGAATGCTCTGATATCTTATCCTGTCTGTGTATTACGTGTTGGGGTTTACCCCACGTTAGTGTTGGTATTATGGGAGCTGATGATGAAAATGCATGACACTTTTAATAGGTGTTTCATAATCTTTTTTTTCAAATAGGAGAATTATAAACGTTGTAAGCCAAAATAAATTATATCCATAATATCAAAAAAAAATTCTGTCCCAGGAGGAACTAGAGGATTGGTTAAGGAAAAGCAACATTGACATAAAACCATCCACGGCGGGATTGAACCCGCGGTCAGAGAAGTTTCAAAACTACAGACCGTCGCATGTTAGCACTGGTACCAGCTAGCCACAATAAGATTGCCCCAACTAGGTATATTTCTACACCATTATGAAGGTTAGCATAGCACCACAGTGACCACAATGCCCCAAGTTTTTACGAACGAATCTCCAGCTAGCGATGGCCTTTGACGAACTGCTAGCTCAAGTCCCTCCTGCCGTCAACTCCCCATCTTATAACTCTGCATCTTCTGTTTTTAGCGTCAAATCTATTCGTTAACGAGGCTTTCTCAACCTAATCTCACTCCAAAACTAATTTTTATTCTCAGCAAAATTTGTTGACAACTCACCCAATCTCTATTTGCTCCACTCATGCATTTCCCTTACCATTTATCTAATGTCTCTTTAATTCACCATATATTCCTTCCTCCCTTGTATTACATCTGCCTTTGTAAAAACCTCTCATATGATTAACTATTCTCTCTAAACACTTGTTTAGCTTATCCACAAACCCACACACATATTATTAATATATATTATATATATATATACTATATATATATATATATATTATTATATAATATATGATATATATATATATATATACCATATATATATATAGGCATCCCAGGGTCATATCGCCTTCCCCAGGTCATGTGTCCAGGAGTCCATCGTTGTCCCCTCAGATGTTCTCCCTTCCCCAACTTTTCCAGGAGTCAGCCTTAGCAACCAGTATTCTCTCATCTTTCCCAGGAGTCCGCCTCTATATTCCCCCCCTTCCCTGTCCCCACTTCCCCAGGTGCTCTCGCCTGTCCAGGTCATGTGTCAGGAGTCAATCAGTGTCCCCTCAGATGTTTCTCCCCCTCCCCACTTTCCCAGGGTCTGCCTTAGAACCAGTATCTCCTTCTTTCCCAGGAGCCGCCTCAGATATTCCCCCTCTTCCCTTCCCACTTCCCAAGGTGCTCTCGCCTTTCCAGGTCCGTGTGTCAGAAGTCAATCGTGTTCACCTCAGATGTACTCCCTTCCCCCTTTCCAGGGTCTGTAATTTACCTTAGCAACCAGATTCTCCTTCATTCCCAGGAGTCCACCTCAGATATTCCCCCCCTTCCCTTCCCCACTTCCCCAAGGTGCTCTCGCCTTTCCCCGGTCCATGTGTCCAGGATTCCATCCGTTGTCCCCTCAGATGTTCTCCCTTTACCACTTTCCCAGGATCTGCCTTAGCAACCAGTTATCTCCCTCTTTCCAAGGAGTCCACTCAGTTATTCCCCCGCCCCCTTCCCCACATTTCCCAGGTTCTCTCGCCTTTCCAGGTCCATTGTGTACAGGAGTCCTCCGTGTGTCCCCTCAGATGTTCTCCCTTCCCCACTTTCCCAGGGTCTGCCTTAGCAACCAGTATCTCCTTTCCCAGGAGCCCGCCTCAGATATTCCCCCCCTTCCCTTCCCCACTTCCCCAAAGTGCTCTCGTCTTTCCCAGGTCCATGTGTCCCGGGGAGTCCTAATCCGTGTTCCCTCAGATGTTTGTACCCATACGTACTTGACAACCCCACCTTCCAGGGTCTTCCTTAGCCAACCAGTATCTCCTTCTTTCCCAGGACGCCCCGCCTCAGATATTCCCCCCTTCCTTCCCCACTTCCCCAAGGTGCTCTCGCCTTTCCCAGGTCCATGTGTCCAGGAGTCCATACGTGTCCCCTCAGATGTTCTCCCTTCCCCACTTTCCCAGGGTCAGCCTTAGCAACCAGTATCTCCTTCTTTCCCAGGAGGCCCTGCCTCCAGATATTCCCACCACTTCCCTTCCCCACTTCCCCAAGGTGCTTCGCCTTTCCCAGGTCCATGATGGCTCCAGGAGTCCAATCCGTGTCCCCTCAGATGTTCTCCCTTCCCCCTTTTCCAGGGTCTTCCTCAGCAACCAGTATCTCTTCTTTCCCAGGTGTTCGCCTCAGATTTCCCCCCCTTCCCTTCCCCACTTCCCAAGGCTAGCTCTCGCCTTTCCCAGGTCCATGTGTCCAATAGCCATCCGTGTTCCCTCAGATGTTCCTCCCTTCCCCACTTTCAGGGTCTACCTTAGCAACCAGTATCTCCTTTCTTTCCCAGGAGACCGCCTCCAGATATTCCCCCCCTTTCCCTTCCCCACTTTCCCCAAGGTGCTTCTCGCCTGTCCCAGGTCCATTGTGGTCCAGGATGTCCATCCGTGTCACCTCAGATGTTCTCCTTTCCCATCTTTCCCAGGGGTCTGCCTTAGCAACCAGCTATCTCCTTCTTTCAGGAGCCGCCTCAGATATTCCCCCACTTCCCTTCCCCACTCCCCAAGGTGCTCTCGCCTTTCCAGGACCATCTGTCCAGGAGTCATCCGGTCCCCTCAGATGGGTCTCCTTCCCCACTTTCCCAGGGTCTGAATCAGCAACCAGTTCTCCTTCTTTCCCAGGAGTCCGCCTCAGATCATTCCCCCTTTCCTTCCCCACTTCCCAAGGTGCTCTCGCCTTTCCAGGTCCATGTGTCCAGGATGTCCATCCGTGTGTCCCCTCAGATGTTTCTCCTTCCCCACTTTCCCAGGGTCAGCCTTAGCAACGTATCTCCATTCATTCCAGAGTCCGCCGTCAGGAATATTCCCCCCCTTCCCTTCCCCACTTTCCCCAAGTGTGCTCTCGCCATTTCAAGGTCCAGTGTCCAGGAGTCCATCGTGTCCTTCACATGTTATCCCTTCTGCCCACTTCCAGGGTCTGTCTGCCTTAGCAAACAGTTCTCCCCTTCTTTCCAGAGTCCGCCTCAGATATTCCCCCCTCCCTTCCCCATTTCCCCAAGGTGTCTCGCCTTTCACAGATCAAGTGGTCAGGAGTCCATCCGTGTCCCCTCAGATGTTCTCCCCTCCCCACTTTCCCAGGGTCTGCCTTAGCAACCTTCTTTCCCAGGATCCCGCCTCATATATTCCCCCTCTTCCGTTCCCCACTTCCCCAAGGTGCTCTCGCCTTTCCCAGGTACATGTGACCCAGGAGTCCATCCGTGTCCCCTCAGATATTCTCCCTTCCCCACTTTCCCAGGGTCTGTCTTAGCAACCAGTATCTCCTTCTTTCCCAGGAGCCCACCTCAGATATCCCTCCCCCCTTCCACTTCTTCAAGGTGCTCTCGCGCCTTTCCAGTCCATGTGTCCAGGAGTCCATTCCGTGTCCCCTAAGATGATTCTCCATCCCACATTCTCAGGGTCTGCCTTAGCAACAGTATCTCCTTCATTTCCCAGAAGTCCGCCCTCAGATATTTCCACCCCCCTTCCCCACTTCCCCAGGTGCTCTCGCCTTTCCCAGGTCCATGTGTCCGGGAGTCCTATCCGTGTCCCTCTCAGGTGTTTTCTCCCTTCCCACTTTCCCAGGGTCTGCCTTAGCAACCAGTATCTCCTTCTTTCTCGGGAGCTCCGCCCCTCAGATATTCCCCCCTTCCCTTCCCACTTCCCAAGGTGCTCTCGGCCTTCCCAGGTCCATGTGTCCAGGAGTCCATCCGTGTTCCCTCAGATGTACTCCCTTCCCACTTTCAAGGTCTGCCTTTAGCACCAGTAGCTCCTTCTTTCCCAGGAGCCCGCCTCAGATATCCTCCCCCCTTACCCCTTCTTTCAAGGTGCTCTCGCCTTTCCCATGGTCCATAGTGTCCAGGGTCATCGTTGTCCCCTCAGATGTTTCCCTTCCCCACTTTCTCAGGCGTCTGCCTTAGCAACCGTATCTCCTTCTTCCCCAGGAGTCCGCCTCAGATATTTCCACCACCCCTTCCCCACTTCCCCAAGGTGCTCTCGCTTTTCCCAGGTCCATGTGTGCGGGAGCCCATCCGTGTCCTCTCAGGAGTGTTCTCTTTTCCCCACTATCCCAGGGTCTGCCTTAGCAACCAGTATCTCCTTCTTTCCCAGGAGTCCGCCTCAGATATCCCCCCCCC
Source organism: Cherax quadricarinatus (assembly GCF_026875155.1). Taxonomy (NCBI): domain Eukaryota; kingdom Metazoa; phylum Arthropoda; class Malacostraca; order Decapoda; family Parastacidae; genus Cherax; species Cherax quadricarinatus. Next base: position 45,700,972 of record NC_069431.1, read on the forward strand.
TTCCCCACTTCCCCAAGTTGCTCTCGCCTTTCCCAAGTCCATGTGTCGGGAGTCCATCTGTGTCCCTCAGATGTTCTCCCTTCCCACTTTCCAGGGTCTTCCTTAGCAACAGTATCTCCTTCTTTCCCAGGAGTCCGCCTCAGATATTCCCCCCCTTCCCCACTTCCCCAAGGTGCTCTCGCATTTCCCAGGTCCATGTGTCCGGGAGTCCATCTGTGTCCCCTCAGATGTTCTCCCTTCCCCACTTTCCCAGGGTCTGCCTTAGCAAACTGTATTTCTTCTTTCCCAGGATGTTTCCCGCGTCAGCTATTCCCCCCCCTTCCCTACTTCCCAAGGTGCTGTCGCCTTTCCAGGTCCATGTGTCCGGGAGTCCATCCGTGTACCCTCAGATGTTCTCCTTCCCCACTTTCCCAGGGAGTCTGCCTTAGCCAACAAGTATCTCCTTCTTTCCCAGGAGTCCGCCTCAGCATATTTCCACCACCCCTCCCCACTTCCCCAAGGTTGCTCTCGCCTTCCCAGTGTCCATTTGTCGGGGTCCTTCCGTGCTCCCCTAAGGTGTTCTCCCTTCCCCACTTTCCGGGTCTGCCTGCAACCAGTATCTCCTTCTTTCTCTGGAGTCCGCCTCAGATATTCCCCCCTTCCCTTCCCCCATTTCCCCAGGTGCTCTCGCCCTTCCAGGTCCGTGTGTCCAGGAGTGCATCCGTATTGTCCCCTCAGATGTTCCTCCCTCCCCACTTTTCCCAGGGTCTCCTTAGCACCAGTAGCTCCTTCTTTCCAGGAGCCCGCCCTCAGATATCCCTCCCCCTTCCCACTTTTCAAGGTGCTCTCGCCTTTCCCAGGTCCATGTGTCCAGGAGTCCATTCCCGTGTCCCTCAGATGTTCTCCCTTCCCCACTTTCTCAGGGTCTAGCCTAGCAACCGTATCTCATTCTTTCCCAGGAGTCCGCCTCATATATTTCCACCACACCTTCCCCACTTCCCAAGGTGCTCTCGCTTTCCCAGGTCCATGTGTCCGGGGAGTCCATCTGTGTCCCTCAGATGTTCTCCCTTCCCCACTTTCCCAGGGTCTGACACTTAGCAACCAGTATCTCCTTCTTTCCAGGAGTCCGCCTCAGTATTCCCCCCCCCTTCCCCATTCCCCAGGTGCCTCTCGATTTCCCGGGTCCATGTGTCCGGGAGTCCATCTGTGTCCCCTCTGTAGTATCTCCCTTCCCCATTTCCCAGGTGTCTGCTAGCAACCAGTATTTCTTCTTTCCCAGGATGTCCGCGTCAGCTATTCCCCCCCCGTCCCCTACTTTCCCCAAGGTTGCTGGTTTTCCGGGGGGGCCTTTCCCAGTCCATGTGTCCGGGAGTCCATCCGTGTACCCTCAGATGTTCTCCCTTCCCACTTTCCAGGGTTCTGGCCTTTGCAACCAGTATCTCCTTCTTTCCCAGGAGTCCGCCTCAGATATTTCCACCCCCCCTTCCCCACTTCCCCAAGGTGCTCTCGCCTTTCCCAGGTCCATGTGTCCGGGAGTCCATCCGCCGTCCCCTCAGGTGTTCTCCCTTCCCCACTTTCCCAGGGGTCTGCCTTCAGCAACCTGTATCTCCCTTCTTTCACTGGAGTCCGCCTCAGATATTTTCCCCCCCCCCTTCCCTTCCCCCACTTCCCAAGCGTGCTCTCGCCTTCCAGGTCTGTGTCCAGGAGGTCCATCCGTTTGACCCCTCAGATGGGTTCTCCCTTCCCCACTTTCCAGGTTCTGCCTTAGCAACAGTAGCTCCTTCTTTCCCAGGAGCCCGGCCCTCAGATATTCCATTCCTTCCCCACTTCCCCAAGGTGCTCTCGCTTACCCAGGTCCATGTGTCCAGGGTCATCGTGTCCCTCAGATGTTCTACCACACCCACTTTCCCAGAGTCTGCTTAGCAACCGTTATCTCCTTCTTTCCAGGAGCCCGCTCATATATCCCTCCCCCCTTCCCCACTTCTTCGAAGGTGCTCTCGCCTTTCCCAGGTCCATGTGTCAGGAGTCCATCCGTGTCCCTCAAGATGTTCTCCCTTCCCCACTTTCTCAGGTGTTCTGCCTTAGCAACAGTATCTCCTTCTTTCCCACAGTCCGCCTCAGATATTTCCACCACCCTTCCCCACTATCCCCAAGGTGCTCTCGCTTTTCTGCGTCCATGTGTCCGGGGAAGCCCATCTGTGTCCCTCAAGTGCTTCTCTTTCCCCACTTTCCAGGGTCTGCCTTGCAAACAGTATCTCCTTTCTTTCTCTGGAGTCCGCCTCAGATATTCCCCCCCCCATCCCCACTTCCCCAAGGTGCTCTCGCCTTTCCCAGGTCCATGTGTCCGGGAGTCCATTCGTGTCCCCTTAGATGTTCTCCCTTCCCCACTTTCCCATGGTCTGCCTTAGCAACCAGTATCTCCTTCTTTCCCAGAAGTCCGCCTCAGATATTCCCCCCTCCTTCCCCACTTCCCCAAGGTTCTCTCGCCTTTTCCCAGGTCCATGTGCCCACGGAGTCCATCCGTGTCCCCTCAGATGTTCTCCCTCACCACTTTCCCAGGGTCTGCCTTAGCAACAGTATCTCCTATCTTTCCAAGGAGTCCGCCTCGATATCCCCCCCCCTTCCCCACTTCCCCAAGGTGCTCTCGCCTTTCCCAGGTCCATGTGTCCAGAAGTCCATCCGTGTCCCCTCAGATGTTCTCCCTTCCCCACTTTCCCAGGGTCTGCCTTAGCAACCAGTATCTCCTCTTTCCCAGGAGTCCGCCTCAGTATTCCCAACCTTCCCCACGTCCCCAAGTTGCTCTCCGCCTTTCCCAGGTCCATGTGTCCAGTGAGTCCATCTGTGTCCCCTCAGATAGTTCTCCCTCCCCACTTTCCCAGGGTCTGCTTAGCAACCAGTATTTCCTTCTTTCCCAGGAGTCCGCTGTCAGCAATTCCCCCCCCTTCCCTACTTTCCCAGGTGCTCTCGGCTTTTCCCAGGGTCCATGTGTCGGGAGTCCATCAGTGTCCCCTCGGATGTTCTTCCCTTCCCCACTTTCCAGGGTCTGCCTTTGCAACCAGTATCTCCTTCTTTCCCAGGAGTCCGCCTCAGATATTCCCCCCTCCCCCTTCCCCACTTCCCAGGTGCTCTCGGCTGTCCCAGGTATGTGTCCGTGAGTCCATCCGTCTGATCCCCTCAGATGTCTCCCTTCCCCACTTTCCCAGGGTCCTACCTTAGCAACAGAATCTCCTCTTTCCCAGGAGTCCGCCTCAGTATTTCCCCCCCCTTCCCCCTTCCCAAGGTGCTCTCGCATTTCCAGGACCATGTGTGGGAGTCATCTGTGTCCCCTCAGATGTTCTCCCTTTCTCCACTTTCCCAGGGTCTGCCTTAGCAACCAGTATTTCTTCTTTCCAGGAGTCCGCCTCAGCTATTCCCCCCCCTTCCTACTTCCCAGGTGCTCTCGCCTTTCCCAGGTTCATGTTGTCCGGAGTCATCGTTGTCCCTCAGATGTTTCTCCCTTCCCCACTTTCCAGGGATGCCTAGCAACCAGTATCTCCTTCTTCCCAGAAGTCCGCCTCAGATATTTTCCCCCCTCCCCCTTCCCCACTTCCCCAAGGTTCTTCGTGCTTTCCAGGTCCATTGTCCTGTGAGTCCATCCGTGTCCCCTCAGATGTTCTCCCTTCCCCACTTTCCCAGTGTCTGCCTTAGCAACCAGTATCTCCTTTCCCAGGAGTCCGCCTGAGATATTCCCCCCTCCCCCTTCCCCACTTCCCCAAGGTGCTCTCGCCTTTCCCAGCTCCATGTGTCCAGGAGTCCATCCGTGTCCCCTCAGATGTTCTCCCTTCCCCACTTTCCCAGGGTCTGCCTTAGCAACCAGTATCTCCTTCTTTCCCAGGAGTCCGCCTCAGATATTCCCCACTTCCCCAAGGTGCTCTCGCCTTTCCCAGGTCCATGTGTCCAGGAGTCCATCCGTGTCCCCTCAGATGTGATCCCTTCTCCACTTTCCCAGGGTCTGCCTTAGCAACCAGTATCTCCTTCTTTCCCTGGAGTCCGCCTCAGATATTCCTCCCCTCCCTTCTTCCCCACTTCCCCAAGGTGCTCTCGCCTTTCCCAGGTCCATGTGTCCAGGAGTCCATCCGTGTCCCCTCAGATGTTCTCCCTTCCCCACTTTCCAGGGTCTTCCTTAGCAACCAGTATCTCCTTCTTTCCCAGGAGTCCGCCTCAGATATTCCTCCTCCCCCCTTCCCCACTTCCCCAAGGTGCTCTCGCCTTTCCCAGGTCCATGTGTCCAGGAGTCCATCCGTGTCCCCTCAGATGTGATCCCTTCTCCACTTTCCCAGGGTCTGCCTTAGCAACCAGTATCTCCTTCTTTCCCAGGAGTCCGCCTCAGATATCCCCCCCCCTTCCCCAAGGTGTTCTCGCCTTTCCCAGGTCCATGTGTCCAGGAGTCCATCCGTGTCCCCTCAGATCTTCTCCCTTCCCCACTTTCCCAGGGTCTGCCTTAGCAACCAGTATCTCCTTCTTTCTCAGGTCCCGGAGTCCAGAAGTCCATCTGTCCGCCTCAGATATTCCCCTTTCCCCACTTCCCCAAGGTATCCTTGCCTTTCCCAGGTCCATGTGTCCAGGAATCCATCCGTGGGCCCCCGGATGTCTCCCCTTCCTCACTTCCCTTAGGATATCTTCCAGCCTCAGCCTTCCCCAGGTTATGTATCCCTCCGTGATCAGCCAGATGAGAACGAGGCCTTGTTTAGCTTGTCGACGGTGAGACAATTGTCCAGGTGGGTGGAATTACAGGAGGGAGACACACAGAAACTGCTCTGTAAATACACCCACCAGACAGTCTAGACCGTCGATCAGCCAGAGCAGCCAAGCTACCGTCCAGTTCGACACCAAGGCTGGTCACTCACGTGAAATTTTGGAAGTTCTATTATAATATTCAATTTTTCTACATTAAATATAAGATTTTTTACTTAATTTAGCAGTTCAAGTGTGTTTGTGAATGTTTTTGTGTGAGTGTTTATGAGTGCTCGTTTGTTAGTCTGTATGTCCACCTCCACGAGAACTGCTAATAAGTGTTGTGAACTTTTTATTTCATTTGGTTTATTTATCCTATATATTCGCAAGACGCGCAGTGGGTTACAAGCGCTGCGCACAATGGAAATAATATATCACTTTGTCTGACTTTTAGGTTATCCTGGGATAATTTACGCATATGTTACTTTGCATGTCATTTGTGTAATATTTATGTATATCTGTACCTAAAAAAACTTAACACACTCTTATTTTCACTTCATTTGCACATTTTGCAAGGCAGCCTTGCGTGGTCACCACATTCATACACGACAAAACAAACGCAATCTGCCACGCCACACGACAAACATGTATAAAAAAACACATCATCTTCCTCTTACTCTATATGAATGCAATCACCAAGCGCGCGCGCGACACACACACAATTCTCTTCGTTCCATGTGGAAAATAATGGACGAGAATTTCGGGGGTCAAACGCCCCCCGAGGCCCCGTCTGAGCCAGACCTCTAGAATATATATAAACACAATTTGCCCAGCACACGTATATTACGTATAATATCCAACACCTGTGTCACTCACATGTGTGCAAACATTCTCATGCACATATGTGTACCCTTTCTCACACAGACATCACAGACCACACCTCTCCTTATAAGTGTATCTGCCTCTATGTTATATTAGAGTAGGTGTAAGTCTGAAGGGACCTGCTGGCACACCACACTATTAAAATTCGAGATAAATTACCTCCTACTTGATAACAATAGTTATGACTATGGTTTGCGGTGTTTTGTGATTTGAGTAATGATTTGTGATGTAGAGTAATGACCTGTGATTTTGCAGTGTCCTTTTTTTAGTGATGTGTAGTGATATGTGATTGCCAGTTTGTATTTAAATTATATTATATATTTTAATAGAATCTCTGAATAATCGGGATGTTGAATGGTGTTACATAGTAGTTTCTAGTATATCCTTAAATGTAAATATGAAGATATAGGAAGTTAACAGTGAGAGAGTCTTGTACTGGATATAGCAAGAAAACATTCTTTGGATTTATTACATAATTTTTTATTTTTCCCGTCTTCACTCTCTCTCAACTTCACTATATTGAGAAAAATATTCACAAAAATTAAAAAGAAAGAAAATATAAGATGTAAAGCTGGGAGAGTCAACCTCTCGACAAAAGTGATTGTTGATGTTGATGTTACAACCTGGCCAGTACAACTTGTTCTTAATGTCTTCAATATTGCTGTTTTATGTATTAATGTATCTTGCTCTACTTTCCCTTATTATATTGTATTGTTTGTATGTTCTTGTGTGATATTTATGTACTGCTGTACTGTTTGTGTATGTTACTGTATATTTTTCTTATTGTGTACAGTTTTGTGTCTTGTGGTTGTTAAGTGTCTGTACAGTTTGTGTTGTTCTATTGTTTTATGAGGTACTTTTCTAGACAGTTCTTCATTTATTTTATTTTTTGTGTTTTCGTCACTCGATCAATCACATCTGACAATTCATTCCTTGGTATAATCAACAGGCAATATACACATACACTAATATTTATGCGTTAGTATGCAGTCCTTGCATGTTACAGTTAGTAATTTTCCTGTGTATTTAAGTTACTCCACTGTTAACATAAGAACATAAGAAAGGAGGAACACTGCAGGAGGTCTGTTGGCCCATACTAGCAGGTCCTTTACAATTTATCCCACTAACAAAACATTTGCCCTACCAATTTTCAATGCCACCAAGAAATAAGCTCTGATGTGAAAGTCCCACTCAATCCAACCTCCCACTCAGTACTTATCCAACCTAAATTGAAACTTCCCCAAAGTCCCACCCTCAATAACCCAACTAGGTAGACTGTTCCACCATCAATACCCTTTTCCCAAAACCCAATACTTTCTTGTCCTTTCTAAATCTAAACTTATCTAATTTAAATCCATTACTGCGGGTTCTCTCTTGGAGAGACATCCTCAAGACCTTATTAATACCCTTTATTAATACCTATTTCCACTTTACACTTCGATCAGGTCTCCCCTCTTTCTTCGTCTAACAAGAGAATGTAATTAAGAGTCTTCAATCTTTTTCATAAGGAAGATTTCTAATGCTATGTATTAATTTAGTCATCCTAGGGCTGAATTTTTTTTCTAACGAATTTATGTCCATTCTGTAATATGGAGACCAGAAATGAGTGCTTAATCTAGGTGATGCCTTACTAATGATGTATAAAGCTGCAGTATGACCTCTGGACATCTGTTGCTTACACTTCTTGATAAAAACCCCAGTAATCTATTTGCCTTATTCGTATGCTTAGGCATTGTTGTCTTGGTTTAGGTTGCTGCTACCAAAACCCCCCAAGTCCTTTTCGCAATCTGTATGGCTAAGTTCTACATCATTTAACTTATAAGTACTAGGGTTTATGGGCCTCCCAAGCTTCAGAACCTTGCATTTATCTACATTGAACTGCATCTGCCACTTTTCTGCCCAAGAGTAGAGTTTGTTTAAATCCCCCTGAAGTTCCATAACATCTACGTTTGAATCAATTATCCCTACCTTATCTTTGTGTCATCGGCGAATTTGTCATATTTACTAGTAATTCCCTCATCAAGATCATTGATATATATTATAAACAACAAAGGGCCCAAGACTGATCCCTGTGGAACGCCACTTGTTTCGATTCCCACTCGGATTTAACCCCAGGAATGGATAGCTGCTGTACCAAACTATTCTTCTCAAAATGGTTTAGAATTTTCTTTACAGTATTACATTATTTTCCCATGACACTACCATAAATTTAAAGGGGGTGGACGGTAAGCCAGCGGAAGGCCTCGGTCAGATGACCAAAAGTCCAACGCGGGTCATCATCGAAGACCCGCGTCAGGAAACACTTGTCCTGTTTCTGACGAACCTTACCTAACCTAACCTTGACACTGGTGAGGGGTTCTTAACCCAAATGGACTCTTTTTTCTTTTTCTTTATTGGGAAATTTAAATGCCTACTATTCCAGAGGGGGCGTTTTAAACATTGTTCTTGACTTCATGTAGAAATTAGGAAAGGCATCATCAGTCTTCAGTGGCGATCTTTAAACTTTTAGTCCTGATGTGTTTTCCTCAGAGGAAGCAATCTGTTGAGGTAGGTTAGTAGAACTGAGGTTAAGGTTAGTAGAACTGAGGTTAAGGTTAGTTAGGTTAGTAGTAGAGGTTCCGATTTTATTAATAAATTAGTTTTTGAGATTTAATTTACTTTTTCGGTTCCCTAATTTAAATTAAAAATTATGTACTTTTTATATGGCTATAACAGCCGTGTGCCTTCTTGGCCATTATTAAAAACTTGTATGTTATGGACTAAGCCAACATAAAACTTACTTGCTTACTGTACTTCCTTAAAAGGTGCTTTTATGGAAGAAATATTTAATAAGGTGAAATTGTGTTTTTCGAGCGATAATTTCTGAGTGTTGCATCTGACTCACTTCAGACCTTCCATACCGATAAAATTTATATTTCTCTTGAAAATTTTAAAGTGATTGTGTATTTTAGGATATTGGTCTCTTAAAGGTATAATTAATTTGGGGTGAAGCTATAATTTACCTTTTTTTAAAGAAATTTGGATTTTATTTTCTAATGACTTGTGACAGACACTTAATTAAAGAGTACAAAAATAGTGTTGGGACTCGCCGATTCCATTTATTGCTCTTTTTCTGTTTGTTAGAAATTGGGTTCATCGCTGACTTGTCTTTTGCCAAGTGTTTATTCTATTCTAGCCTCACAACCTTCACTACGTTCTTGTTGATGCATCAATATATACACAAGTTTCCATTCATGATCTTAATGCTGGTTTTGCTCTCCCGTTGATGTCTTCCTTTCTTCTTACCTTGTGAAAGTTCCAAACTTCAGAAAACTCGTGTCTTGACATGTTCTTTCTTCTCTCCTAACTTTTCTCCTTTCATCCTTTTTCATTATTCCATTTTTTTCATTTTTCTGCCAGTGTGCTCTGTCCATCAGTTTCCCACTCATACCGCGTTTTTTCGCCCTACACCTTGTGCTGCTAAGGTCTCATTGCAGGTTGATCTTAGTGGGTCCTAAGCTTCTCCTGCAGTGCTCTTTTTCTTTGTCCTTAGGACGAAACCCACTTCTACTTGTACTTCGGACTTCCCCCCCCCTCCTTTACTATTTATTTTCGTTTCTATTTTCTACTATACTATTGGTATCCCTTACTCACTTATCTCTTGTGGCACAAATTACTCCCACTTTCTACTACTACAACCATCTTTACAACTTCCACTATTTCTCTTTCCTACTCTCTTTACTCCCAGTCCACGGTTCTCCTCACCTATATATTAAAACTCACTCTCTTCATATGTTTTTCTCCTCTGCTTATTTTTGCGGTTTTTGTGTATGAGTTGTTGGTTATTGCCCAGTGTCTGTAGTGTCTGCAGTGTCTACAGTGTCTGCAAGTGTCTACAGTGTCTACAGTGTTACAGGTCTACCAGTCTGTAATGAAGTGAAGCGAAATAGTTGAAGTTCAGAAAATACTGTTCGATGACAAGAAACAATTTTTCCTTCAAGAAATTCATCTTCGACAAGACTAGATGGGCACAGAAGCAAGGAAGTTATGATTTCACACGTTTTTGTTTTTGGTGTTGAGGTGTGAGTAGAAGTTGAGAAGATCCTGCTGGTTTGGTCCTCGGTTGTTCGGTTAGACTTTAAAACGTAGCTTTAAAACGACATAGCTATATCTCTTGCAGGAAATTTCTTCAACGTTGTCCTAAACAGCAGAAAAACCCTATGGCCTATGCCGGGCTAGGTCTTTCTCAAATCCATCTTTTCAGCAATCTAACTTTTTCTCTTAACCCTGACCCTTCACGTCACTTTGATCCATATACATACTCACATAGTCCTGACATAAGGTAATGCTGTTTGTGTCTTGAATAAGGTCCAATGTGTGGGATTCTAGGACATAACAACTCTTAGAATCAGAGTTTCGGATGGAAATATACTTTAAGTACAATCTCAGTTTAATGAAGTTATTCCATTGATTCGTATAAAATGTCAGGTTATGTAAATTTATACATTTTCTGTTTATATGATAAGATGTATTATACATCAGGGAAATCTTTTACCGTATTTTCCCGTATGATGTCTTTTAGAATTTGTTTTCAAAAAGAGACTTTATATCAAGACTAATTACACATAAATACAATCTTCTTATCTTATAATTAAAACTAGTTTTTATAACTAGAGGAATCAGACAGGAGTACAAGTATTGCCAGTATTTTACTATGGTGAGGAATGAGCATTAAAACTGTTATAAGACCAGTGAAGGAGTTTAAATAGTCGGTGGGTAAATTCACTTTGCTCCAAGACGGAGAACCTAGCTTGGACGTTGGGTAGGCACGTGACAACGGACCCGGCAAAACACATAACCAAATATACAGTGGGGGGGAGGGGGTGTAACAACAGAGAGAAAAAAAACGATGTTTAGCACCATTATTTTGGACGATTGGATTATTTTATATTAATCATTCGTCCTTTACATAAACAGACATAATATAATACCTACACATATTACAGCCAGATAATAAATACATAGTGATCACATACTGAAATAATTGTACAATGCACAAGTAATATAATACAAGGTCGTTCATTTCCAAAATTTAGATAATAAAGAAAAATAAAACGAAGGTGTTATTAGCACGCGCAATCATTGGCGAAACGCGTCAAATAAAAATCGCATTATATTGCTGAGAGTTATAATTTTACATTGTGTCGGTATGTATAGCATTTATTCTCAATGTTATGTTTATTGCATATTAACATCAAGTAAATATATTACATAAATTGAAATGTATGACAATACAAATAAATAGGCAAAAACAATGCAAAATTCCTTCCTCCAAAGAAAAAAAAACAACGGTATTAAAAGAAGGTAGGAGAGGTTGGTGGTCAAGTTAGATCTTCAGGAGGTTAAGTGTTGTATTTTATCCTATTCAGGACTGATGTTATTTGGGTTTGTCATTACTCTCACACATTCCATTTCACAATATATTTTCGATATTATGTTGTTTACTAAGCTGAGATTACAATGGCCACCTACTGTGGCATATAAAAAGTTAAAAGTTTGATACTATTGTCACGTCCAAAGTTAGTTTCTGGGTTACCAGACCCAGCCATCCAGTGGCGTCTTTACGCTCAACTCACCAGTTACTCTTTCAGCGATTTCTGAGAGAACTTTAAGTGCTTTTACTCTTTAAATATTAATTGAGTCTTTCTCTTCTGAACGGGGCCGTCAATATGTAATATGGTTGGATGTATCTTACGGACAAGAACATTAACCCATTAAAGTATTACCCATTAAGTTTAGACATGTGTTGCAAACAAACTTGTCATTATAGTAAAAATGGTTCGGGATCCAGTTCCATATATAAAGAATCACTCTTCTGGATATATTTACTCAACGATGGCACTGATTACGATGAGTGATGTCACTGGTCTTAGATTACGATGAGTGTCTGTTCATTGAATCTTATCGTACGAGTGATGTCACTGGAGGTCTTAGCATAATATGATGTGTTGTTCACTGAGTTCATTAATAACGATGAGTGATGGTCACTGTGTCTTTGATAAAGCAGATGATTCCTAGTGATGTCACTGAGTCTTAGATCAGTTGATGTGTGTGTCTTTGATAACGATGTGTTTATTGTCATTATGTTTGAACAAAGCTGAACGCTGACGTATGAGATAGCTTACCTTGATGTATCTCACTGTAATCAGATAGATATTATATAATATCTATATAATTTTTCTACAAGTACAGTCATACGCTGCACATTAACTGAAATAATCGATATTGAAAGCACGAAAATATATAGTAAACAGGATCGATCTCCGCATTATATAATTTTTATTATTATAATTATTAATTATTCTTATTAGTTTGTCTAGTGACGAGGACAAGTTTTTTGATGATTTACGAGGTTCATGTGTGCCCGTCTGTGTCCCCTACCAATCTTTGGATCTTGCATCTAAGTATTCTCCTGGTTCATGTATACAGGAGTCCATCTGTGTACCCTCAGATATTCTCCCTTCCCCACTCCACTGTCACTAACACTGTCATACATTTCCCAGGTTATAATGCTGTCCTGTAGTCAATCTGTGTCCCATCAGATATTCTCTCTTCCCCACTTACTGTCATATTACTCTACTTCCTTCCCAGGTTCATGTGTCCAGGAGTCCACCTGTGTCCCCACTCAGATATTTCCCTTCCCCACTTCCCTGTCTTTATTCTGTCCTACTCCTTCCCCTGGTTTCTTGTGTCCAGGAGTCAATCTGTGTCCCTCCTCAGTGACATTCTTAATTTCCTCACTTCCTTTCCTATACTATCCTACCTTCCCAAGGTTATGTGTTTCAGGAGTCCATCTGTGTTGTTCCCTCAGATATTCTCCCTTCCCCACTTTCCTGTCCTTATACTACATACCTTACCCAGGTTCATGTGTCCAGAGTTCATCAGTGTCCCTCAGATATTCTCCCTTCGCACTTCCTGTTTACTTCTTTCCTACCTTTCCCAGGTTCATGTATCAGGAGATCCATCTGTGGTCCCACCAGATATTATCCCTTCACCAATTCCTGTTCCTCTTACTCATCCTACCTTTCCCCAGGTTTATTCGTGTCCAGGATTCCATCTGTGTCCCTTCCAACATTCCTGATTTTATAATATCCTACCTCCCAGGCTCATGTGCCCTTCATAACTTCCTATACTTACACTCAAGAGTCTACAGGCTATTGCATCTAATCATTCCCATCTGTGTCCTTCAGAATTCTGCCTTACCCATTCCTGTTCCTATTACTATCCTACCTTCCCCAGGTTCATGTGTCCAGGAGTCCATCTGTGTCCCTTCCAGATATTCTCCATTCTACACTTCCTGTTCTCTATTCCATCCACCTGTCCCAGGTTCATGTGGTCTATGAATCCATCTGTGTCCCCTCAGATAATTTATTCCCTTACCCACCACATTCCTGTCCTATAACTTATCCTACCTTCCTAGGTTCTTGTGTCCGGAGTCCATCTGGGTCCCAACTCCAGTTATTCTCACTTCCCAACTTCCTGTCCTATTACTTATCCTACCTTCCCCAGTTCCATGTGTCCAGGAGTCAATCATGCTGCCATCAGATATTTCTTCCATTTCCCACACTTCCTGTCACCTTTACTGTCCCCCTACCCTTCCCCCAGGTTCATGTGTCCAGAGTCCATCATGTGTCCCCTCAGATATTCTCCCTTACCAACTTCCTGTCCATTTTTTATATCCTACCTTCCTCAGGTTAAGTGTCCAGGGTCCACATAACTGTGTCCCCTCAGATATTACCTCCATTCCCCAACTTCCTGTCCTATTCTATCATACCTTCCTCTCGGTTCAATGTGTCCAGGAGTCCTCTGGTTCCTCAGATATTCTCTACTTTTTTCCCCACTTCCTGTTCCTACTCTATTCTAACTTCCCCAGGTTATGTGTCCGGTATCTATCCGTGGCGCCCACGGTATGTCATTCCAGTCTCTGAAGCCCTGGAAACTCTTTTGTTATTTTTAGGCTAAACCCAGTCACTCCCCCATAGATCAGCTAGTCCAAACCAGGTCAGTGGTTCCAAGTGTTTCTTCCAGAACACCCTTCACCACTTACCCCGAATGTCAGCAAGTCCCTCACTTCCTAAGATCCGTGGGGTTCCAGGTTCTTCACACCCTTCATCACCTCTCAGAGGTCAGCAGTCCCAACCCAGGTCAGTAGTTACATGTGTTCATCCATACACCCTTTCACCTCTTCACTGAGGTCGCATTTTAGCCAAGCCTTGCAAGCTCTGTAATATTTACTCGATATTACTACACAAGTGTATTAAAGATCAGAAACAGAGGAAGATGTTATTACAGACGAGGACACAACAGATAATCTGCGTCTGTTTAACTTCGCCTGAACAGACCCGAACGTCGAATACCTGAGACAAGAGGAGTCTCTATCTAGTTACGTTCCACAAGAAACTGGTTACTAGTGAAAATCTGGAACAATTTATTTATTTTTAATAGTGTTCCTATAGTCAATGATTACATTATTCAATTATGTATTCGAATAAGTGTATTTGTTAGGCGTTTTCAGTGAAGTGAATTGTGTCGTTGTGTGAAAACCTTTGTGTTCCTGCACGATAACTTAATAGTTATCGTTTTGTTTCTTGTTGTTGATCTTTTTTGGAACATGCGTTACACTAAGGTTCCAAGCACACACTCTTTCTATTTCACTAATTTCTGGATTTCCAAATACAAATCTTACACCAAAATCATACATACAGAAAGCAACGAATAAAGCAAACACACAACACAAAACACATCATCGGTATCTAACATACACGTATAATTATTCAACAATGCAATATTATCCTCTTCTTTCTCGGTATTAACTAGTATTATAAACAATACACACGCATCTACCACCTCACACCGTCTTACTCTTACGCTTAAACACACACACACAAACACAATCACTCACACACACACACATACACACACTACCACACACACACTAACACACACACACACACACATGTAAGTCTCTGTGTACAAACATGGACAACACCTTCAGGAGACAGTGACGGGTCACAACTGGAAATGATTGGTGTCAGGACGTAGTTCCTGATGATTATATTATCATGTCTTTTATTACGTCATTATTAAACTTTTAAGTGTTCATGGTTAATAGTTAATGCAGTCAACAAACTTCTACGAAAAGTATTCCTACGAGTCAGTTCTCGTTTGTGGGGTTATTTATGTATATGTATTATTGTATTGTTTTTAAATCTATGCATGTATTATGAATATTTGTGCATACTCTATATATATGGAATTATCCTTTTATTATCGGCTTCGTCTACAATGAACAACATTCCATGATCAACTATGTTGAGGATGAACAAATATAAGAACAACATTCAGGGTTCACTATGATTGTAATGAACACATATAAGACAACAATTCATGGTCTCGCTAGATGAATGACACATACAAGAACAAACATTCATGTTCACTTGATGAATGTTCACATACATAGAACTAATTCATGTTCACTATGATTGAATGACACACATCAGAAACAACAGTACATCGTTCTCTATGATGAAATGAACTAATACAAGAACAACATTCATGGTCACTATGATGATGGAAACCCATTAAAAGAAACACATTCATGTTCACTATGATGAACGAACACATACAAGAACAATCATTTCTTGTTTTCACATAATGATGAATGAACACTTATAAGAACACATTATGTTCACTTTGATGAATGAATACATTTCCAAGAACAACATTCTGGTCACACTACTATGGATGAATGAACATCTTACAAGAAACAACATTCATGTTAACTATGATGACTGATCACACATTAAAGAACAACATTTCATGTTCCACTATGGATGAACGAACACATACAAAAAAGAACAAACTTTCATGTTCAGTATGATGATTGTACACACATATATGAACAAACATTCATGTTCACTTTGATGAATGAACACTTAAAGAACCAAACCATTCATGTTCAAATATGATGGAATGATTCAATCAAGAAAAACATCCATGTTCACTATGTTGAATGAATAAACAAACCATAAAATCAAATAATGATATTCATCTTTACATTAACAGTCAGTGTTGTTAAATGACAAACACTGACGGGAACAAACATGATCATGAACACAATTCCGTCTTGATACAACTCTGAAATGCATCACACAGACATGCATACTAACAATGAACATGAACAAAACAGACATGAAAACACTAAATAGGAACAAACAACGATATGAACAAACCCTAACATGAAAACACCAACATGAATAACACTGACATGAACAACAATGACTTGAACAAACTGACATGAAACAAACACTGACCTTGAACAGCACTGACATGAACAACACCCAAACATGATTAACACTGGACATGAACAATACCCGATATGGAACAAACACTAAAAGGAAAACAACACGATTTGATACAACAACTAACATGAACACTATCTGACTTGAAACACACAACCAACATGAACAACACTGACATGAACAAACACCCACATGAACAAACACCAACATGAACAACTATGGTACATGAAACAAAACAAAATTGAACAACAATGGTACATGGAAACACACCAAATGATACAACACCAACATGAACAACAACTGGTTAACATGTTCAACACCAAAATGAGCAACACCAACATGACAACTCCAACATGAACAAACACCAACATGAACCAACACCATTCATGAATAACATCAAATGAACAACTCCAACATGAACAAACAACAACTTTGAACAAACACTGACATGAAACACACTGACATGAACAACCACCTACATGATCAACCACTGACATGAACAACTACCAAACTTCGAACAACTCCCAACAGAACAAAACACAAACATGAACACTCTGGTACCATGAACACACACTGGTACATGAACAACACTGGTACCATGAACAACACCAACATGAACAAACACCAACTTGAACAACAACCAACATGAACACACTGAACATGAACAACACTGGTACATTGAACAACACTGGTACATGAAACAACAACAACATGAACAAACACTGACTGAAAAAACTCTGACATGAACAACAGCATAAACTGAACAACACTGACATTGAAAACACTGACCATGAACAACACCAAACATGAACAACACTGGACATGAAAACAAACACCTACATGAAACCAACACCTACATGAACAACACCAACATGAACAAACACCAACATGAACAACACCATCATGAACAACACTGACATCGACAAACAAAAAAACCAACTTGAACCAACACTGACATGAACAACACCAACATGAACAAACACCAACATGAATCAAACACTGACATGAACAACACACTACATGTACACTACAAAACATGAACAAACACTGACATGTACAAACCAACAATGAACCAACACCAACATGAACAACACCAACATGAACAACACCAACATGAACAACACCAACTTGAACAACACCATACCATGAACAACACCAACTTGAACATCACCAAACAATGGAACAACACCAACATGAACAACACCAACACTGAACAACACCAACATGAAACAACACCAACATGAACAGCCCAACATGAACAACAGCAACATGAACAACACCAACATGAAACAAAACACCGACATGAACAACACCAACAATGAACAACACCACGATGAAACTACCACACCAACATGAACAACACCACCATGAAATCACACACACAACATGAACAAACTAACAAAGGAACAGCACCAACATGAACAAAACACCAAACATGTTAACACTGGTACTTGAACCAACACTGGGTACATGAACTACACTGCGTACATGAACAACACTGGAACATAAAATATAATTCTGCATGAGTCAAGACAATCATGGAGCTCAAGAAAATGTGGTAAAGTTGTCATTAATTACTTTAATATAAATTATTTTTATCAGGGGTTGATTCATAGCTCCTGGACCAGCTTCCAAAATTTATTTTAAACGATTTTGTTGCGTTCATATTCTACAGGGACTGATCATATCCATCTTGAAGCTGTGTATATTGTTTTCCCCCACACACACCACCACTGAACTATAACAGTCCAAACTACCACACTATCACTGGTAAAAGTATAATTATATATTCTTGTACACTGGTGATATCACAATATGCAAAAAAATCCACTGTGAAAATAAACGAGAACATCTGGAATGTGATGGAAGTTCACTATATTGTCACAAATGGTTATTTTGATATTCTGGTGTGTTAATGTATTGTAAAATACAAAACCATACAACTATAAACCATTAACTATAACAAAAGAAAAAAGAAAAGAAGAAACATGGTGGACAGGTTGAATCATCGGGAGGATAAAGCAGGTTTGTTCACAGGAAAGAAACCCTTGGTGGACCTGGTTGTGATCATCGGGAGAATAATGCAGGTTTGTTCACCAAGGAAAAGTAAACATGGTGACATGGTTGTGATTCATCGGGAGATAAAGCAGGTTGTTCACAGGAAGTTTGCTCACACACAAAAAAACTCTCGATAATCCACTATGTTTATTTAGCTATTCATTGTCATAGATAAGAGTGGTCATAGTGAGGTGTGGCTTGTGAGGTGTGGTCATAGTGAGGTGCTGGTATTTGTGAGGTTGTGGTCAAATATATTGTGAGGTGTGGTCATAGTGAGGTGTGGTCATAGTGAGGTGTGTCATAAGTGAGGTTTGTCTTAGTGGTGGGTGTGGTCTTAGTGAGATGTGATCATAGTCAGGTGTGGTCATTGTGAGGTGTGGTCATAGTGAGGTGATGGTCAATTGTGAAGGTCTTGTCATATTGTCGAGGTGTGTTAATAGTGTCGGTAGGTGGTCTTGTGACGGTGTGGTTCTTAGTCATGTAGTGGTTCATAGTGAGGTGTCGGTCATAGAGTGGTGAGGTCATAGTGAGGTGGATGGTTTTTTCACCAATAGTGAGGTGTTTTCATAGTGTGTGTGGTCATAGTGAAGTCGTGGTCATTGTGAGGGTATGTGGTCTTAGTGTAGGTGTGGTCATAGTGAGGTGAGGTTAGTGAGGTTGTATGTACATAGTGAGGTGTGGTCATAGTGAGATTTGTTGTATAGTGAGATGTGATCCATAGTGAGGTGTGGTCATTGTGAGGTGTGGTCATAGTGAGTGTGGGTCATAGTCGAGGTGTTGTCTTAGTGAGGTTGTGTTCACATTAGTGAGGTGTTGTCATAGTGAGGTGTGTTCATAGTGAGGTTGTGGTCACTAGTGAGGTTGTGGTCATATAGTGAGGTGTGGTCACAGTGAGGTGCTGGTCATAGTGAGGTGTGGAATAAAGTGGAGGTGTGGTCTCTATAGTGATGGTGTGGACATAGTTGAGGTGTGAGGTATAGTGAGGTGTGGTCATAGAGAAGGTGTTGTCAAGTGAGGTGTTGTCATTAGTGAGGTAGTGGGTCATAGTGACGGTGTGGTCCATAGTGAGGTAGTGGTTCTTAGTGACCGGTGTGGTCTCATTGTGTGATGTGTCATAGTGAGGTAGCGGTTAATTGTGAGGTATGGTATCTTGTGAGGGTGTGGTCATAGTGAGGTGTTGTATAGTGTGGTGGGTTCATAGTGAGATTGTGGTCATAGTGAGGTGTGGTTCTTTGTGAGGTGTGGTAATAGTGAGGTGTGGTAATAGGTGAGGTGTGGTCATAGTGAGGTTGTGGTCAATACGTGGGGCTGTGGTCCATAGTGGGTGTGGGTCATAGTGAGGTGTGGTCTTTGTGAGTAGTGGTCATAGTAGGTGTGGTCATAGTGAGGAGTGTTTCATGTGAGGTGTGTTCATAGTGAGGTGCTGTCATAGTGGAGGTGTGGCTACATAGTGAGGTGCGTGGTATAGTGTTGGTGTGTCATAGTGAGGTGTGGTCATAGTGAGGTGTGGTCATAGTGAGTGGGGGTGTTATTTGTCATAGTGAAGGTGTGGTCGTAGTGAGGTGTGGTCAGTCAGTGTAGAGTAAGTCGCTTCTTTGGTGCGCCCCCTCGCCCCCCCCCAAAAAAAAAAAAATTACCCTAATGAATTTTATCCTCCTTATTTTCCACACTCAATATGTTATATCTAGCATGTCGTGGACCCCTCAGGATTATATCTTGGCTATGTCGTGGCGACATCAGGATTATATCTAGCTTGTCGTGGACCCTCTCTAGGATTTATCTCAGCCTATTGTCGTGGACCCTCAGGATTATATCTAGATATGTCGTGGACCCTCTGGATTATATCTAGCATATGTCGTGGGACCCTTCAGGTTTTTATTAGCTATGTCGTGTGACCAATTCAGGATTATATCCTTGCTTTCGTCGTGGACCTCTGGGGATTATATCTAGCTATTGTCGTGGGACCCTTCAGGATTATATATAGCTATGTCGTGGACCTAAGGAGTATATCTCCAGCTATGTCGTGGACCCTCCTGGATTATATCTAAGCTTATGTCGTGACCCTCAGGTGATATTAGCTATTGTTCGTGGACCCCTCAGGATTCTATACTAGCTATGTCGTTGACCACCTCCAGGTTAGATCTTGGCTATGTTCCGTGGACCCTCTGGATTATATCTAGCATGTCCGTTGACCATCCTAGGGATTATATCTTGCATATGTCGTGCGACCCATCCAAGGATTATATCAGCTATGTCGTGGGAACAGCAGGATTATTATAGCTATTTCGTTGGACCCTCAGGATTATATCATAGCGATGGTCGTGGAAGCCTCAGATTTTATCTAGCTATTGGTCGTGGACCTTCAGGATTATATTAGCTATGTCGTGGACCCTCAGGTTTTATCTAGCATGTCTCGTGGGTCCGTCAGGATTATATCTAGCTATGTCGTGGAACCTCAGGAATATATCTAGCTATCTCGTCGGGACCCCCTCAGGATTATATCTAGACTATGTCGTGGGACCCTCTAGGATTTTATCTAGCTATGTCGTTGGACCCTAAGGATTATTATCTAGACTATGTCGTGGACCTCAGGTTTATATGTAGCTATGTCGTGGTTCATCTGTTTATATCTAGCTATGTCGTGGACCCTCAGGATTTATCTAGCTATGTCGTTGACCCTCAGGATTATATCTAGCTATGACGTGGGACCCTCGAGATAAGATACTAGCTATGTCGTGGACCCTCAGGGATCTATATCATAGCTATGTCGTGGACACCTCAGGATTATATCTAGCTATGTCGTGGACCTCAGGATTATATCTTGTTATTCGTGGACATACAGATTATATTTTAGCTATTATCGTGGACCCTCTGGATTATATCTAGTAGGTAGTGGACCCTCAGGGATTATTTTCTTAGCTATGTTCGTGGAACCTACGGATTATATCTGCTATGTTCGTGCGACCTACAGGGATTTATCTAGCTATATCGTGGGGTCACTATGGATTAATATCTAGCTATGTCGTGGACCACTTCAGGATTATATCTAGCTATGTCTCGTGGACCCTCAGGATTATTATCTAGCTATGTCGTGGACCCTCAGGTTTTATATCTAGCTATGTCGTGGACCATCAGGATATATCTTAAGTATGTCGTGAACCCTCGGATTATATATAGTATGGTCGTGGACAATAAGGGATTATATCTATCTATTTCGTGGACCCTCAGGATTATATTCTAAGCTATGTCGTGGACCCTCCGGATTATATCCTAGCTATGTCGTGGGACCCTCTGGATTATATCTAGTATGTCAGTGGAACCTCAGGATTATATCTAGCTATGTCGTGGAACCTCAGGGATTATATCTAGCTATGTAGTGGACACCTAAGGTATATATCTAGCCCTACTGTCGTGGACACTCAGGATTATTTTAGTATGTCGTGGACCCTCAGGATTTATATCTAGCTATGTCGTGGACCCTCGGATTATATCTAGTTTGTCGTGTTGACCTGCTGGTTTTTATTAGCTATGTCGTGGACCATCAGGTTTTATATTCTATGTCGTTGACCCTCAGGATTATTTCTATCTATGGTCGTGGACCCTCAGGATTATATCTAGCTATGTCGTGGAAACCTAAGGATTATATCTAGATATGTCGTGACCTATGGATTCATTTCTAGCTATGTCGTGGACCTCTGATTTTTATCAGCTACTATCGCTGGACCCTAGGTTTCATATCTAGCTCATGTCGTGGGTCCCTCAGGATGTATCATCGCTATGTCGTGGACCCTCAGGTTTATAATTGGATATGTCGTGGTATCCTCTGGATATATCTTGCTATATCGTGGATCCTAGGTTATATCTCGCTATGTCGTGGGACACTCAGGTTATATCATAGTCTAGTAGTGGATCCTCAGGTTGTATCTTGGCTATGTCGTGGGCCCTCTGAGTTATACTCATCAGCTTATGTTCGTGATCACCTCGGGTTTTTTTCGCTTGTCATGAAACCTCAGGCTATATCTCGCTTCATGTACATTGACCCTCAGGCTATACTCTTCGCATATGTCGTGGAACTCCTGTCGATATCTCGTATGTCGTGGGACACTCTGGTTAATATCTTGTTGCTATGTCGTGTACCCTCGGATATATATCGCTATGTCGTGACCCTCAGGGTTATAATCTGGATATGTTCGTGTATCCTAAGGTTATATCTAGCTAATGTCGTGGATACTCAGGTTATATCTCGCCATGTCGTGGATCCTCAGGTTATATCTAGTTAGTCGTGGATCCTTTGGTTATATCTCGCTATCTATGTCGTTGACACTCAGGTTATATCTCGCCTTTGTCGTGAACCATCCGGTTATATCTCAGCTATGTCGTGGGAAAATCTGGTATATTCGCGCTATGTCACGTGGGACTCAGAATATCTCGCTATGTCGTTGACCCTCAGTTGTGTCTCGCTATGTCGTGACCCTCAGGTATATATTCTAGACTTTTATCGTGGGACCCTCAGGGTATATCTTGCTATGTCGTGGGCCCTCTGGTATATTCTTTTCCTATGTCGTGGACCCTCAGGATTTATCTCGATTATATCGTGGCACCTCAGGTTATATTCGAATCTCGATATGTCGTGGACCCTCAGGTATATCTGGCTATGTCGTGGACCCTCAGGCTTATATATCCGCTATTCTCGTGGACATCAGGATATGTCTCTCTATGTCGTGGATCCTCAGGATATGTCGCTGTATGTCGTGGATCGTCAAGATATATCTCGCTATGTCGTGGACCCTCAGGATATGTCTCTCTATGTCGTGGATCCTATGGATAATGTCGCTGTATGTCGTGGATCGTCAAGATATATCTCGCTATGTCGTGGACCCTCAGGATATGTCTCTCTATGTCGTGGATCCTCAGGATATGTCGCTGTATGTCGTGGATCGTCAAGATATATCTCGCTATGTCGTGGATCCTCAGGATATGTCGCTGTATGTCGTGGATCGTCAAGATATATCTCGCTATGTCGTGGACCCTCAGGATATGTCTCTCTATGTCGTGGATCCTCAGTATATGTCGCTTGTATGTCGTGGATGTCAAGATATTTTATCGCTTATGTCTGTGGACCACTCAGATATGTCTCTATATGTCGTGGATCATAGAGAAATGTCGCTGTTATGTCGATGGGATCAGTAATATATTTAATCGCTATGGTCGTGGATCCATCCCAATCACGCATATGCACACGAGCTTCAATTCCTCTGATCAAGTCCTGCATCACAAGATTTATTTTTATTTTCTCAAAGTTCTATTTTTTATATTACTTAAATTTTGGCCGAGTGTATTAGAACTTAGTATAGGTCTTTTTCCTAGTGTCAAGGTTTTTAAATTTGAAAATAGTCCTATTTCCTCGGATCAAAACTGAGTCATCAGAATTTTAGTTTTTATATTTTTTCTTAGACTCGAGTAAAACTGATATGTGGCGTTTGTAGTCCCTTAGAGTTTATTACTCTAGTTAACATTTTATTTAAGTTCTTACTGTCAGGTTACATAAGCGCAGGATATGAGGTCCCAAAGTTGATCCCTCAAAGGTGATAAGCTACAGCATCTTGGTCCTCATAGGTTTAACAAAGGTAAGCTCCTGGACCCAACGGGGTAAAATTACCTAGGATAACCCTACCCAAATGGGGGTAACAAGGTTACCAGCTCTTTGTCCCCTTAATGAGAAAAAGCTAACAGCTATGGGTCCAGCAATTTTAGAGGTGTGCTCTATCAAACAATGGGTAAATTAATTATCTAAGAGCTTTTTTTACACTTTTATTCATTAAGGTCTTACTAGTAAAAAAAAAAATAAAATATTTATTATTATTTTTATTATTACTATTATTATTATTATTATTATTATAAAAATACAGTTATATCACAATTGTACAAATGTTTTCATGAATTATAAGTTGAGAGTAACCAGAGTTATTCTTACTCTTGGCTGTTCATGTTTTTTTCTATAACATGTAAAACCTGGGCGCCGTTTTGCATACTGTCGTCAGAGTCGACCGATGGTGACACCATATTGAATGATGTGGGGGGGAGGGGGAAGTGATGGTGTTACAGCACAATACTTTATGAAGGTAATGTTGAGAGCAAGTGATGGTGGAAGCGTCGTCCTGCGTCTCTTAGTTTACTGATGGAATTACTGATGAACTTTTCTTCTCTGGTATTGAACATAAAAATTGTATTCACGCACCCTCGTGCTGTGTTGCAATAACTTCTCTGATATATAAGAGTGGGTAGCAGTCTCTCTATAGGTGTGGGTACTGGTCTCTCTACAGGTGTGGGTACTGGTCTCTCTACAGGTGTGGGTGCTGGTCTCTTTCCAGCTATGACAATGCTGGAGGTCAACTTTCAAAATCAGACATGAAAAGGTCTCCTGGTTTCAACCTTGGGCCCCTTGATGTTCAACCCGTTAATCAAATTATCACCTCCCTCAGATGAACTCAGACCGCACGCAAGCACATGCACACCACACGCGCATACACACGCAACATGCACACAACGAGCATACACAACACTTAGCGCATTACCACCACAAACACACACACCAACACACACACACACCAACACACACACCACACACCACATACACCACTCCCACTTTGGAACCCACACCTAGCTTAAGGAGCTAGGGACATTTCCTGCGAAGAGAAGGAATCGTCCTTGACGGACTCCTGGCCCGAGGACAGGCAGTCATAGGGGTCATATGTTAATGACTATTGAATGCTGGAGAGGATTGGACAAAATGGTCAATAGACAGAAGGTTCCAGAGTGGGGACACAGGCAACAAGTGGTTCCTCAACTGGAAGCTGAAGATCAGATGAATCACAATGATGTTAAGAAATATTTCTTCAGGTGAACCAGAAGCTATCTGTAAGTGGAATAGTACTGGAAAAGTGATGTAGTGGTTCACAACACAACACCTGGGGGAGGAGAAAAATGAAAAAATACGGCCGCCTCTCTTGTGACAGACACTTAATTAAAGAGTACAAAAATAGTGTTGGGACTCGCCGATTCCATTTATTGCTCTTTTTCTGTTTGTTAGAAATTGGGTTCATCGCTGACTTGTCTTTTGCCAAGTGTTTATTCTATTCTAGCCTCACAACCTTCACTACGTTCTTGTTGATGCATCAATATATACACAAGTTTCCATTCATGATCTTAATGCTGGTTTTGCTCTCCCGTTGATGTCTTCCTTTCTTCTTACCTTGTGAAAGTTCCAAACTTCAGAAAACTCGTGTCTTGACATGTTCTTTCTTCTCTCCTAACTTTTCTCCTTTCATCCTTTTTCATTATTCCATTTTTTTCATTTTTCTGCCAGTGTGCTCTGTCCATCAGTTTCCCACTCATACCGCGTTTTTTCGCCCTACACCTTGTGCTGCTAAGGTCTCATTGCAGGTTGATCTTAGTGGGTCCTAAGCTTCTCCTGCAGTGCTCTTTTTCTTTGTCCTTAGGACGAAACCCACTTCTACTTGTACTTCGGACTTCCCCCCCCCTCCTTTACTATTTATTTTCGTTTCTATTTTCTACTATACTATTGGTATCCCTTACTCACTTATCTCTTGTGGCACAAATTACTCCCACTTTCTACTACTACAACCATCTTTACAACTTCCACTATTTCTCTTTCCTACTCTCTTTACTCCCAGTCCACGGTTCTCCTCACCTATATATTAAAACTCACTCTCTTCATATGTTTTTCTCCTCTGCTTATTTTTGCGGTTTTTGTGTATGAGTTGTTGGTTATTGCCCAGTGTCTGTAGTGTCTGCAGTGTCTACAGTGTCTGCAAGTGTCTACAGTGTCTACAGTGTTACAGGTCTACCAGTCTGTAATGAAGTGAAGCGAAATAGTTGAAGTTCAGAAAATACTGTTCGATGACAAGAAACAATTTTTCCTTCAAGAAATTCATCTTCGACAAGACTAGATGGGCACAGAAGCAAGGAAGTTATGATTTCACACGTTTTTGTTTTTGGTGTTGAGGTGTGAGTAGAAGTTGAGAAGATCCTGCTGGTTTGGTCCTCGGTTGTTCGGTTAGACTTTAAAACGTAGCTTTAAAACGACATAGCTATATCTCTTGCAGGAAATTTCTTCAACGTTGTCCTAAACAGCAGAAAAACCCTATGGCCTATGCCGGGCTAGGTCTTTCTCAAATCCATCTTTTCAGCAATCTAACTTTTTCTCTTAACCCTGACCCTTCACGTCACTTTGATCCATATACATACTCACATAGTCCTGACATAAGGTAATGCTGTTTGTGTCTTGAATAAGGTCCAATGTGTGGGATTCTAGGACATAACAACTCTTAGAATCAGAGTTTCGGATGGAAATATACTTTAAGTACAATCTCAGTTTAATGAAGTTATTCCATTGATTCGTATAAAATGTCAGGTTATGTAAATTTATACATTTTCTGTTTATATGATAAGATGTATTATACATCAGGGAAATCTTTTACCGTATTTTCCCGTATGATGTCTTTTAGAATTTGTTTTCAAAAAGAGACTTTATATCAAGACTAATTACACATAAATACAATCTTCTTATCTTATAATTAAAACTAGTTTTTATAACTAGAGGAATCAGACAGGAGTACAAGTATTGCCAGTATTTTACTATGGTGAGGAATGAGCATTAAAACTGTTATAAGACCAGTGAAGGAGTTTAAATAGTCGGTGGGTAAATTCACTTTGCTCCAAGACGGAGAACCTAGCTTGGACGTTGGGTAGGCACGTGACAACGGACCCGGCAAAACACATAACCAAATATACAGTGGGGGGGAGGGGGTGTAACAACAGAGAGAAAAAAAACGATGTTTAGCACCATTATTTTGGACGATTGGATTATTTTATATTAATCATTCGTCCTTTACATAAACAGACATAATATAATACCTACACATATTACAGCCAGATAATAAATACATAGTGATCACATACTGAAATAATTGTACAATGCACAAGTAATATAATACAAGGTCGTTCATTTCCAAAATTTAGATAATAAAGAAAAATAAAACGAAGGTGTTATTAGCACGCGCAATCATTGGCGAAACGCGTCAAATAAAAATCGCATTATATTGCTGAGAGTTATAATTTTACATTGTGTCGGTATGTATAGCATTTATTCTCAATGTTATGTTTATTGCATATTAACATCAAGTAAATATATTACATAAATTGAAATGTATGACAATACAAATAAATAGGCAAAAACAATGCAAAATTCCTTCCTCCAAAGAAAAAAAAACAACGGTATTAAAAGAAGGTAGGAGAGGTTGGTGGTCAAGTTAGATCTTCAGGAGGTTAAGTGTTGTATTTTATCCTATTCAGGACTGATGTTATTTGGGTTTGTCATTACTCTCACACATTCCATTTCACAATATATTTTCGATATTATGTTGTTTACTAAGCTGAGATTACAATGGCCACCTACTGTGGCATATAAAAAGTTAAAAGTTTGATACTATTGTCACGTCCAAAGTTAGTTTCTGGGTTACCAGACCCAGCCATCCAGTGGCGTCTTTACGCTCAACTCACCAGTTACTCTTTCAGCGATTTCTGAGAGAACTTTAAGTGCTTTTACTCTTTAAATATTAATTGAGTCTTTCTCTTCTGAACGGGGCCGTCAATATGTAATATGGTTGGATGTATCTTACGGACAAGAACATTAACCCATTAAAGTATTACCCATTAAGTTTAGACATGTGTTGCAAACAAACTTGTCATTATAGTAAAAATGGTTCGGGATCCAGTTCCATATATAAAGAATCACTCTTCTGGATATATTTACTCAACGATGGCACTGATTACGATGAGTGATGTCACTGGTCTTAGATTACGATGAGTGTCTGTTCATTGAATCTTATCGTACGAGTGATGTCACTGGAGGTCTTAGCATAATATGATGTGTTGTTCACTGAGTTCATTAATAACGATGAGTGATGGTCACTGTGTCTTTGATAAAGCAGATGATTCCTAGTGATGTCACTGAGTCTTAGATCAGTTGATGTGTGTGTCTTTGATAACGATGTGTTTATTGTCATTATGTTTGAACAAAGCTGAACGCTGACGTATGAGATAGCTTACCTTGATGTATCTCACTGTAATCAGATAGATATTATATAATATCTATATAATTTTTCTACAAGTACAGTCATACGCTGCACATTAACTGAAATAATCGATATTGAAAGCACGAAAATATATAGTAAACAGGATCGATCTCCGCATTATATAATTTTTATTATTATAATTATTAATTATTCTTATTAGTTTGTCTAGTGACGAGGACAAGTTTTTTGATGATTTACGAGGTTCATGTGTGCCCGTCTGTGTCCCCTACCAATCTTTGGATCTTGCATCTAAGTATTCTCCTGGTTCATGTATACAGGAGTCCATCTGTGTACCCTCAGATATTCTCCCTTCCCCACTCCACTGTCACTAACACTGTCATACATTTCCCAGGTTATAATGCTGTCCTGTAGTCAATCTGTGTCCCATCAGATATTCTCTCTTCCCCACTTACTGTCATATTACTCTACTTCCTTCCCAGGTTCATGTGTCCAGGAGTCCACCTGTGTCCCCACTCAGATATTTCCCTTCCCCACTTCCCTGTCTTTATTCTGTCCTACTCCTTCCCCTGGTTTCTTGTGTCCAGGAGTCAATCTGTGTCCCTCCTCAGTGACATTCTTAATTTCCTCACTTCCTTTCCTATACTATCCTACCTTCCCAAGGTTATGTGTTTCAGGAGTCCATCTGTGTTGTTCCCTCAGATATTCTCCCTTCCCCACTTTCCTGTCCTTATACTACATACCTTACCCAGGTTCATGTGTCCAGAGTTCATCAGTGTCCCTCAGATATTCTCCCTTCGCACTTCCTGTTTACTTCTTTCCTACCTTTCCCAGGTTCATGTATCAGGAGATCCATCTGTGGTCCCACCAGATATTATCCCTTCACCAATTCCTGTTCCTCTTACTCATCCTACCTTTCCCCAGGTTTATTCGTGTCCAGGATTCCATCTGTGTCCCTTCCAACATTCCTGATTTTATAATATCCTACCTCCCAGGCTCATGTGCCCTTCATAACTTCCTATACTTACACTCAAGAGTCTACAGGCTATTGCATCTAATCATTCCCATCTGTGTCCTTCAGAATTCTGCCTTACCCATTCCTGTTCCTATTACTATCCTACCTTCCCCAGGTTCATGTGTCCAGGAGTCCATCTGTGTCCCTTCCAGATATTCTCCATTCTACACTTCCTGTTCTCTATTCCATCCACCTGTCCCAGGTTCATGTGGTCTATGAATCCATCTGTGTCCCCTCAGATAATTTATTCCCTTACCCACCACATTCCTGTCCTATAACTTATCCTACCTTCCTAGGTTCTTGTGTCCGGAGTCCATCTGGGTCCCAACTCCAGTTATTCTCACTTCCCAACTTCCTGTCCTATTACTTATCCTACCTTCCCCAGTTCCATGTGTCCAGGAGTCAATCATGCTGCCATCAGATATTTCTTCCATTTCCCACACTTCCTGTCACCTTTACTGTCCCCCTACCCTTCCCCCAGGTTCATGTGTCCAGAGTCCATCATGTGTCCCCTCAGATATTCTCCCTTACCAACTTCCTGTCCATTTTTTATATCCTACCTTCCTCAGGTTAAGTGTCCAGGGTCCACATAACTGTGTCCCCTCAGATATTACCTCCATTCCCCAACTTCCTGTCCTATTCTATCATACCTTCCTCTCGGTTCAATGTGTCCAGGAGTCCTCTGGTTCCTCAGATATTCTCTACTTTTTTCCCCACTTCCTGTTCCTACTCTATTCTAACTTCCCCAGGTTATGTGTCCGGTATCTATCCGTGGCGCCCACGGTATGTCATTCCAGTCTCTGAAGCCCTGGAAACTCTTTTGTTATTTTTAGGCTAAACCCAGTCACTCCCCCATAGATCAGCTAGTCCAAACCAGGTCAGTGGTTCCAAGTGTTTCTTCCAGAACACCCTTCACCACTTACCCCGAATGTCAGCAAGTCCCTCACTTCCTAAGATCCGTGGGGTTCCAGGTTCTTCACACCCTTCATCACCTCTCAGAGGTCAGCAGTCCCAACCCAGGTCAGTAGTTACATGTGTTCATCCATACACCCTTTCACCTCTTCACTGAGGTCGCATTTTAGCCAAGCCTTGCAAGCTCTGTAATATTTACTCGATATTACTACACAAGTGTATTAAAGATCAGAAACAGAGGAAGATGTTATTACAGACGAGGACACAACAGATAATCTGCGTCTGTTTAACTTCGCCTGAACAGACCCGAACGTCGAATACCTGAGACAAGAGGAGTCTCTATCTAGTTACGTTCCACAAGAAACTGGTTACTAGTGAAAATCTGGAACAATTTATTTATTTTTAATAGTGTTCCTATAGTCAATGATTACATTATTCAATTATGTATTCGAATAAGTGTATTTGTTAGGCGTTTTCAGTGAAGTGAATTGTGTCGTTGTGTGAAAACCTTTGTGTTCCTGCACGATAACTTAATAGTTATCGTTTTGTTTCTTGTTGTTGATCTTTTTTGGAACATGCGTTACACTAAGGTTCCAAGCACACACTCTTTCTATTTCACTAATTTCTGGATTTCCAAATACAAATCTTACACCAAAATCATACATACAGAAAGCAACGAATAAAGCAAACACACAACACAAAACACATCATCGGTATCTAACATACACGTATAATTATTCAACAATGCAATATTATCCTCTTCTTTCTCGGTATTAACTAGTATTATAAACAATACACACGCATCTACCACCTCACACCGTCTTACTCTTACGCTTAAACACACACACACAAACACAATCACTCACACACACACACATACACACACTACCACACACACACTAACACACACACACACACACATGTAAGTCTCTGTGTACAAACATGGACAACACCTTCAGGAGACAGTGACGGGTCACAACTGGAAATGATTGGTGTCAGGACGTAGTTCCTGATGATTATATTATCATGTCTTTTATTACGTCATTATTAAACTTTTAAGTGTTCATGGTTAATAGTTAATGCAGTCAACAAACTTCTACGAAAAGTATTCCTACGAGTCAGTTCTCGTTTGTGGGGTTATTTATGTATATGTATTATTGTATTGTTTTTAAATCTATGCATGTATTATGAATATTTGTGCATACTCTATATATATGGAATTATCCTTTTATTATCGGCTTCGTCTACAATGAACAACATTCCATGATCAACTATGTTGAGGATGAACAAATATAAGAACAACATTCAGGGTTCACTATGATTGTAATGAACACATATAAGACAACAATTCATGGTCTCGCTAGATGAATGACACATACAAGAACAAACATTCATGTTCACTTGATGAATGTTCACATACATAGAACTAATTCATGTTCACTATGATTGAATGACACACATCAGAAACAACAGTACATCGTTCTCTATGATGAAATGAACTAATACAAGAACAACATTCATGGTCACTATGATGATGGAAACCCATTAAAAGAAACACATTCATGTTCACTATGATGAACGAACACATACAAGAACAATCATTTCTTGTTTTCACATAATGATGAATGAACACTTATAAGAACACATTATGTTCACTTTGATGAATGAATACATTTCCAAGAACAACATTCTGGTCACACTACTATGGATGAATGAACATCTTACAAGAAACAACATTCATGTTAACTATGATGACTGATCACACATTAAAGAACAACATTTCATGTTCCACTATGGATGAACGAACACATACAAAAAAGAACAAACTTTCATGTTCAGTATGATGATTGTACACACATATATGAACAAACATTCATGTTCACTTTGATGAATGAACACTTAAAGAACCAAACCATTCATGTTCAAATATGATGGAATGATTCAATCAAGAAAAACATCCATGTTCACTATGTTGAATGAATAAACAAACCATAAAATCAAATAATGATATTCATCTTTACATTAACAGTCAGTGTTGTTAAATGACAAACACTGACGGGAACAAACATGATCATGAACACAATTCCGTCTTGATACAACTCTGAAATGCATCACACAGACATGCATACTAACAATGAACATGAACAAAACAGACATGAAAACACTAAATAGGAACAAACAACGATATGAACAAACCCTAACATGAAAACACCAACATGAATAACACTGACATGAACAACAATGACTTGAACAAACTGACATGAAACAAACACTGACCTTGAACAGCACTGACATGAACAACACCCAAACATGATTAACACTGGACATGAACAATACCCGATATGGAACAAACACTAAAAGGAAAACAACACGATTTGATACAACAACTAACATGAACACTATCTGACTTGAAACACACAACCAACATGAACAACACTGACATGAACAAACACCCACATGAACAAACACCAACATGAACAACTATGGTACATGAAACAAAACAAAATTGAACAACAATGGTACATGGAAACACACCAAATGATACAACACCAACATGAACAACAACTGGTTAACATGTTCAACACCAAAATGAGCAACACCAACATGACAACTCCAACATGAACAAACACCAACATGAACCAACACCATTCATGAATAACATCAAATGAACAACTCCAACATGAACAAACAACAACTTTGAACAAACACTGACATGAAACACACTGACATGAACAACCACCTACATGATCAACCACTGACATGAACAACTACCAAACTTCGAACAACTCCCAACAGAACAAAACACAAACATGAACACTCTGGTACCATGAACACACACTGGTACATGAACAACACTGGTACCATGAACAACACCAACATGAACAAACACCAACTTGAACAACAACCAACATGAACACACTGAACATGAACAACACTGGTACATTGAACAACACTGGTACATGAAACAACAACAACATGAACAAACACTGACTGAAAAAACTCTGACATGAACAACAGCATAAACTGAACAACACTGACATTGAAAACACTGACCATGAACAACACCAAACATGAACAACACTGGACATGAAAACAAACACCTACATGAAACCAACACCTACATGAACAACACCAACATGAACAAACACCAACATGAACAACACCATCATGAACAACACTGACATCGACAAACAAAAAAACCAACTTGAACCAACACTGACATGAACAACACCAACATGAACAAACACCAACATGAATCAAACACTGACATGAACAACACACTACATGTACACTACAAAACATGAACAAACACTGACATGTACAAACCAACAATGAACCAACACCAACATGAACAACACCAACATGAACAACACCAACATGAACAACACCAACTTGAACAACACCATACCATGAACAACACCAACTTGAACATCACCAAACAATGGAACAACACCAACATGAACAACACCAACACTGAACAACACCAACATGAAACAACACCAACATGAACAGCCCAACATGAACAACAGCAACATGAACAACACCAACATGAAACAAAACACCGACATGAACAACACCAACAATGAACAACACCACGATGAAACTACCACACCAACATGAACAACACCACCATGAAATCACACACACAACATGAACAAACTAACAAAGGAACAGCACCAACATGAACAAAACACCAAACATGTTAACACTGGTACTTGAACCAACACTGGGTACATGAACTACACTGCGTACATGAACAACACTGGAACATAAAATATAATTCTGCATGAGTCAAGACAATCATGGAGCTCAAGAAAATGTGGTAAAGTTGTCATTAATTACTTTAATATAAATTATTTTTATCAGGGGTTGATTCATAGCTCCTGGACCAGCTTCCAAAATTTATTTTAAACGATTTTGTTGCGTTCATATTCTACAGGGACTGATCATATCCATCTTGAAGCTGTGTATATTGTTTTCCCCCACACACACCACCACTGAACTATAACAGTCCAAACTACCACACTATCACTGGTAAAAGTATAATTATATATTCTTGTACACTGGTGATATCACAATATGCAAAAAAATCCACTGTGAAAATAAACGAGAACATCTGGAATGTGATGGAAGTTCACTATATTGTCACAAATGGTTATTTTGATATTCTGGTGTGTTAATGTATTGTAAAATACAAAACCATACAACTATAAACCATTAACTATAACAAAAGAAAAAAGAAAAAAAAAAAACTGGGTAATTGAAATGGGAGGTAAGCGGGTTTGTTCCGGAAGAAAGGGTTTGTGAAGGGGGAAAAAACAGGTTTTTTTCCCCGGAAAAAAAATTAAAGTTTTTATTGGGGGTAAAAATTTTTAAAATTTTTTTAAAAAGGGGTTTTAAAAAAAAAACAAATCCAAAAAAAAAAAAAAAGAAAAAAAAAAAAGGGGAAGGGAATTCGGGGGGGAAAAATTTTTCCCCAGGAAAAAAACCCCGGGGTGGACGGTTGGAAAGGGAGAAAAAGGGGGTTTTTTCCCAAGGAAGTAAAAAGGGGGGGGGATTAGGGGGAGAAAGAGGTTGCACGGGAACGGGGACTTTTTAATGGGGAGATAAAGGGTTTTGAAAAGGAAAAATTGGGGGGGTTTTTTTGGGGAGAAACAGTGGCACGGAAAAACTGGTGGACTGGGTGAAAGCGGAGTTAAAGAAGGTTTTGTTCACGGAAAGAAAGGTAATGGTTTGTATCATCGGGGATAGCAGGTATTAAGGAAAGAAGAAACTTGGGGACTGTTGGAAAACATCCCGGAGAAAAGGCATTTTACGGGAGAAACTGTGGCTGGAATTCATCAGATAAAGAGGTTTTTGGAAAAATTGGTGGATATGGTGAAATCTGAAATAAAGCATTGTTCACAGAGAAACTTTATGTTTATATCGGAGAAGATTGTTCACAGGAAGAAATTTGGGTGGACGGTTGATCATCGGGAGATAAAGCAGGTTTGTTCACCAGGAAGAAATTGGTGGCTGGTTGTGATCACCGGAGAAAAGGGCAGGTTTGTTTCACAGGAAGACACAATTATTAAAGTAAGTTTATTAGGCACAGGTATAATAATTATTACCCAAATTATTACAAACAACCATAGACATGAAAAAACAACACAATGATTAGAAAACAAACACAAGGATATTAAAAACAGTATAAGCAAGTTTATCAGGAAACAGTTAAACATTAATACATTACCCCAAAATTATCATACATAACAAACAATAGACATGTAACAACCAAGTAGACAACAACCAAGGATATTAACAACACCGTAATAAGCAAGATATTCAGGTAAAAGGTATACATTAATAATCACATTAATTATCATACACAGCAGATATGGGACATGACAAAAACCAATGATTATAATCACAAAAACCAATGATTATATATCACACAAAAAGAAATACAAAAACAATGATTATATATTACACAATACAATGATTATATATTAGACCAAATATACAATGACATGACAAAAACCCCAAACAAGAGACCCCCCCCCCCCCCCCCCCCCCCCCCCCCCCCCCCCCCCCCCCCCCCCCCCCCCCCCCCCCCCCCCCCCCCCCCCCCCCCCCCCCCCCCCACCACACCAACAGTTCCATTTCACATTACTTTCACATGTAACAATATATGGTACACACACACACAACGTTCTGATTTCTAATATACCGACAAATTTTGCAATTCACATATCCTTGTCGAGAGAAGTTACTTATACAAAACAATTAATCCTTCTTTTAAAGTTATGCTGTATGTAAACTCAAATTAACGCACACCATAAACAAAAAATATTAGGAATAAAAATTTAAATATATATATTATATATATATATTTTTATATATATTAATTATATATATATTATTATATATTTATAATATATATTATATTATATATATAATATATATATTTTTTAATATATATTTTTATATATTATTATATATATATATATAATTTAATATTATATATATATATATTATAATTTTATATTATATTATATATATATATATATTTTATATTTTATATATATAATATATTTTTATTTATTATGTATATATTATATAATTTTTTTATATATATATATATATTATTATTATTATATATATATTATATATATATTATTATATATATATATTTATATTTATTATATATATGCAAAAACACTCTGAAAGAATAGAGAAATCCAGCGCTTTCGTGACTATCACTTGTCAAGGAACTATGAAAGTGAGATCCAAGGAATTTTTTTTTTTTTTTTTTTTTTTTTTTTTTTTTTTTTTTTTTTTTTTTTTTTTTTTTTTTTTTTTTTTTTTTTTTTTTTTTTTTTTTTTTTTTTTTTTTTTTTTTTTTTTTTTTTTTTTTTTTTTTTTTTTTTTTTTTTTTTTTTTTTTTTTTTTTTTTTTTTTTTTTTTTTTTTTTTTTTTTTTTTTTTTTTTTTTTTTTTTTTTTTTTTTTTTTTTCCCCCCCCCCCCCCCCCCCCCCCCCCCCCCCCCCCCCCCCCCCCCCCCCCCCCCCCCCCCAAAGTTAAAAAGGGGGAAAGGGTGGGGGGGGCCAGGGGGAGGGTAAGGGAAAAGGAAACCCAAAGGGGGGGCCCCTCAAAGGGGAAATAGGAAAGGGGGGGGGAAAAACGGAATTCAAAGGGCCACAA
Source organism: Cherax quadricarinatus (assembly GCF_026875155.1). Taxonomy (NCBI): domain Eukaryota; kingdom Metazoa; phylum Arthropoda; class Malacostraca; order Decapoda; family Parastacidae; genus Cherax; species Cherax quadricarinatus. The sequence goes on from NC_069431.1 coordinate 45,737,669, forward strand.
CCTGGCCAGTACGACTGTGTGCTGCCACAAACTGGCCAGTTACGATTGTGTGTTGCCACAAAACTGGCCAGTACGACTGGGTTGCCACAACCTGGCCAGTCGACTGTGTGTTGCCACAACCCTGGTCAAGTACGACTGGTGTGCCACAACCTGGCCAGTACGACTGTGTGTTGCCAACCTGGCCAGTACGACGATGTGTTGCCACAATGGTCAGTACGACTGCTGTGCTGGCCACAACCTGGCCAGTACGAACCCGTGTGTTGCACAACCTGGTCAGTACGACTGTGTGCTGCCACAACCTGGCCAGTACGACTGTGTGCTGCCACAACCTGGCCAGTACGACTGTGTGCTGCCACAACCTGGCCAGTACGACTGTGTGTGCCACAACCTGGCCAGTAGACTGTGGTGTTGCCACAACCTGGCCAGTACGACTGTGTTGCCACAACCTGGTCAGTTAGACTGTGTGTTGCCACAACCTGGTCAGTACGACTGTGTGTTGCCACAACCTGGCCAGTACGACTGTGTGTTGCCACAACCTGGCCAGTACGACTGTGCTGCCACAAACCTGGCCAGTACGGACTGTGTGCTGCCCACAACTGGTCAGTACGACTGTGCGGTTGCCAACAAACCTGGCCTGTACGGACTGTGTCCTGCCAAAGACCTGGCCACGTACCGGACTGTGTGCTGCCACAACCTGGCCAGTACGACTGTGTGCTGCCACAACCTGGCCAGTACGACCGTGTGCTGCCACAACCTGGTCAGTATGACTTCGTGTTGCCACATCCTGGCCAGTACGACTGTGTGCTGCCACAACCTGGCCAGTACGACTGTGTGCTGCCACAACCTGGCCAGTACGACTGTGTGTTGCCACAACCTGGTCAACAGTACGACTCGTGTGTTTGCCTCAAAACCTGGTCAGTACGGACTTATGCTGCCACATCACTGGTCAGTCGAGTGTTGTGTGCCACAAACCTAGTCAGTACGGACTGTGTGCCACCAAACATGGCCAGTACGACTGTGTGTTTCCACAACATGGTCAGTACGACTGTGTGCTGCCACAAACCTGGTCAGGTACGACTGTGTTGCCACAAACCTGGCAGTCGACTGTGTGTTGCACAACCTGGCCAGTCCGATGTGTGTTGCCACAACCAGGGCCAGTACGACTGTGTGTTGCCACAACCTGGCCTAGTACGACTGTGTGTTGCCCAAACCGGCCAGCACGACTGGTTGTGTGGCCAACAAACCTGGCCAGCAGTACGACTGTGTTGTTGCCAAAACTTGTCCAGTCGACTGGTGTGGTGCCACAACCTGGCCAGTACGACTGTGGTTCCAACTAACTGGCCTACGACTGTGCCACACCTGGGCCAGTACAACTGTGTTGCCTTAACTTGGCCAGTACGACCCCTTTTTGTGCCACAACTGGCCAGTACGACTGTGTGTTGCCACAACCTGGCCAGTACGACTGTGTTGCCACAACCTGGCCAGTACGACTGTGTGTTGCCACAACCTGGCCAGTACGGACTGGTGTTGCCACAACCCTTGGCAGTACGACTGTGTGTTGCCACAACCTGGCCAATACGACTGTGTGTTGCCACAACCTGGCCAGTGCTACTATGTGTTGCCACAACCTGGCCAGTACGACTGTGTGTTGCCACAACCTGGCGAGTACGACTGTGTTGCCACAACCTGGCCAGTGCTACTATGTGTTGCCACAACCTGGCCAGTACGACTGTGTGTTGCCACAAACTGGCCAGTACGACTGTGTGAAGCCACAACCTGGCCAGTACGACTGTGTTTCCACAACTTGGCCAGTACGACTGTGTTACCACAACCTGGCCAGTACGGCTGCGTGTTGCCACAACCTGGTCAGTACGACTGTGTGCTGCCACAACCTCGTCAGTACGACTGTGTGCTGCCATCAAACCTGGTTCAGTACGACTGTGGTTGCCACATCCTGTTCCAGTACGACTTGTGTGCTGCCACAACTGGTCAGTACGACTGTGTGTGCTGCAAACTGTCTGTACGGATGTGTGCTGCCAACCTGGTCATTTACGGACTGTGTGTTGCCACAACCTGGCCAGTACGACTGTGTGTGCCAAACCTGGTCAGTTACGACTGTATTGCTGCCACATCCTGGTCAGTAAGACTGTATGTGGTGCCAAACCTAGTCGTACGACTGTGTGGCCAACAACCTGGCCAGTACGAACTTGTGTGTTTCCACAAACTGGTCAGATACGACTGTGTGCTGCACACCTGGTCAGTACGGACTGTGTTGACCAACAACCTGGCCATACGACTTGTTGGTTGCCACAACCTGGGCCAGTTTACGACTGTGTGTAGCCACAAACCTGGCCAGTACGACTGTGTGTTGCCACAAACCTGGCCAGTACGCTGTGTGTTGCCAAAACTGGCGCACGACTGTGTGTTGCCACAACTGGCCAGTAGACTGTGTGTTTGCTCCAAAACTTGGCCAGTACGACTGTGTGTTGCCACAACCTGGCCAGTACGACTGTGTGTTCCAACAACCTGGCCAGTACGACTGTTGCCACAACCTGGCCAGTACAACTGTGTTGCCTTAACTTGGCCAGTACGACTGTTGTGCCACAACCTGGCCAGTACGACTGTGTGTTGCCACAACCTGGCCAGTACGACTGTGTTGCCACAACCTGGCCAGTACGACTGTGTGTTGCCACAACCTGGCCAGTACGACTGTGTGTTGCCACAACCTGGCCAGTACGACTGTGTGTTGCCACAACCTGGCCAGTACGACTGTGTGTTGCCACAACCTGGCCAGTACGACTGTGTGTTGCCAAAACCTGGCCAGCACGACTGTGTGTTGCCACAACCTGGCCAGTACGACTGTGTGTTGCCAAAACTTGGCCAGTACGACTGTGTGTTGCCACAACCTGGCCAGTACGACTGTGTGTTCCAACAACCTGGCCAGTACGACTGTTGCCACAACCTGGCCAGTACAACTGTGTTGCCTTAACTTGGCCAGTACGACTGTGTTGCCACAACCTGGCCAGTACGACTGTGTGTTGCCACAACCTGGCCAGTACGACTGTGTTCCAAACCTGGCCAGTACGACTGTGTTTTGCCACAACCTGGGCCAGTACGACTGTGTGTTGCCACAACCTGGCCAGTACGACTGTGTGTTGCCACAACCTGGCCAGTACGACTGTGTGTTGCCACAACCTGGCCAGTGCTACTATGTGTTGCCACAACCTGGCCAGTACGACTGTGTGTTGCCACAACCTGGCGAGTACGACTGTGTTGCCACAACCTGGCCAGTGCTACTATGTGTTGCCACAACCTGGCCAGTACGACTGTGTGTTGCCACAAACTGGCCAGTACGACTGTGTGAAGCCACAACCTGGCCAGTACGACTGTGTTTCCACAACTTGGCCAGTACGACTGTGTTACCACAACCTGGCCAGTACGGCTGCGTGTTGCCACGACCTGGCCAATACGACTGTGTTGCCACAACCTGGCCAGTACGTCTGTGTTGCCACAACCTGGCCTGTTCGTCTGTGTTGCCACCTCCTGGCCAGCACGACTGTGTGCTGCAACAACCTGGCCAGTACGACTGTGTTGCCACAACAGGCCAGTACGGCTCTGTGTTGTCACAAACCTGGCCAGTACGACTGTGTTGCCACAACCCTGGCCAATAGACTGTTACCACAACAACCTGGCCAGTACGGCTGTGTGTTGCCACAACCAGGCCAGTGCGGCTGTGTGTTGTCACAACCTGGCCAGTACGACTGTGTTGCCACAACCTGGCCAATACGACTGTGTTGCCACAACCTGGCCAGCACGACTGTGTTGCCACAACCTGGCCAGATCGTCTGTGTTGCCACATACTGGGCAGCACGACTATGTGCTGCCACAACCAGGCCAGTACGGCTGTGTGTTGTCACAACCTGGCCAGTACGACTGTGTTGCCACAACCTGGCTAGTACGACTCTGTGTTGCCACAACCTGGCCAGTAGAACCGTTGCCACAACCTGGCCAGTACGACTGTGTGTTGCCACAACCTGGCCAGTACGACTGTGTGTTGCCAAAATCTGGCCAGTACGACTGTGTGTTGTCACAACCAGGCCACTACGACTGTGTTGCCACAACCTGGCCAGTACGACTGTGTTACCACAACCTGGCCAGTACGGCTGCGTGTTGCCACGACCTGGCCAATACGACTGTGTTGCCACAACCTGGCCAGTACGTCTGTGTTGCCACAACCTGGCCAGTTCGTCTGTGTTGCCACATCTGGCCAGGACACGGTACTGTGTGCTGCCACAACCTGGCAAGTACGACTGTGTTGCCACAACCTGGCTTGTACGTCTCAGTGTTGCCACAACCTGGCCATTACGACTGTTACCACAACCTGGCCAGTACGGCTGTGTGTTGAAACAACCAGGCCAGTACGGCTGTGTGTTGTCACAACCTGGCCAGTACGACTGTGTTGCCACAACCTGGCCAATACGACTGTGTTGCCACAACCTGGCCAGCACGACTGTGTTGCCACATCCTGGCCAGTACGACTGTGTTGCCACAACCTGGTCAGTACGACTGTGTTGCCACAACCTGGCCAGTACGACTGTGTGTTGCCACAACCTTGCCAGTACGACTGTGTGCTGACAAACCTGGCAGTTTCGATGTGTGCTGCCACAACCTGGTCAGTACGACTGCGTGTTGCCACAACCTGGCCAGTACGACTGCGTGTTGCCAAAACTTGGCCAGTACGACTGTGTGCTGCCACAACCTGGCCAGTACGACTGTGTGCTGCCACAACCTGGCCAGTACGACTGTGTGCTGCCACAACCTGGTCAGTACGACTGCGTGTTGCCACATCCTGGCCGTCGACTGTGTGCTGCCACAACCTGGCCAGTACGACTGTTGCTGCTGCCACAACCTGTCCAGTACGGACGTGTGCTGGCCACAAACCTGGTCAGTACGACTGCGTGTTGGCACAACCGGGCCAGTACGACTGTGTGCTGCCACAACCTTGCCAGTACGACTGTGTGCTGCCACAACCTGGTCAGTACGACTGTGTGTTGCCCCAACCTGGGTCAGTACGACTGTGTTGTTGACACAACCTGGTCAGTACGACTGTGTGTTGCCACACAACCTGGTCAGTTACGACTGTGTGTTGCCACAACCTGGGTCAGTACGACGTGTGTTGTGTTTGCCACACCTGGTCAGTACGACTTTGTGCTGCCACAACCTGGCGTTTACGATGTGTGCTGCCACAACCTGGTCAGTACGACTGTGTGCTGCCACATACCTTTGTCAGTACGACTGTGTGTTGCCACAACCTGGTCAGTACGGATGTGGTGTTGGCCACAACCTGGCCAGTACGTGTGTGTTGCACACCTGGTCAGTAGACTGTGTGCTATGCCCACATCCTGGTCAGTACGACTGTGGTGTTGCCCACAACTAGTCAGTAACGACTGTGTGGCCACAACCTGGCCAGTACGACTGTGTTTTGCCAACAACCTGGCCAGTACGACTGTGTGTTTCCACACCTGGCCAGTACGGGACTGTGTGTTTTCACAAACCTGGCCAGTACGACCTGGTGTGTTGCCACAACGTGCCAGTACGATGTGTGTTGCCCAAAACTTGGCCAGTTACGGATGTGTGTCCGGCCACAACTGCCAGTACGACTGTGTGTTCTTACAATGGCTGTACGTCGTGTTGCCACAACCTGCGGAAGTACGATGTGTTGCCACAACCTGGCCGGTACGACTGTGTGTTGCCAACAACCTGGCATTACGACCTGTGTGTATGCCTACAACCTGGCACAGTACGACTGTGTGTTGCTATACAAACTGGCAGTACGACTGTGTGTTGCCACAAACCTGGCCAGAACGACTGTGTATTGCCACAACCTTGGCCAGTACGACTGTGTATAGCACAGCCTGGCCAGTACGACTGTGTGTTGTCACAACCTGGCCAGGTACGACTGGAGTGTTGCCCACAACAGGCCAGTAACGACATGTGGTTGCCACAACCTGGCCAGTGTGCTGTGTGTTGCCTCAACACTGGCCAGAACCGACTGGGTGTTGCCACAACCTGGCCAGTGAATGACTGTGTGTTTGCACAACCTGGCCAGTGCTACTGTGTGGTTGCCAAACTTTGCCAGTCGACTGCTGTGTTGCCACAACCTGGCCAGTACGACTGTGTGTTGCCACAACTGGCAGATACGACTGTGTGTTGCCCAACCTGGCCTGTGTGCTACTATGTGTTGCCACAACTGGTTAGTCGACTGTGTGTTCCACACTGGCCAGTTACGATGTGGGTTGCCACAACATAGCCCAGTGCTACTGTGTGTTGCCACAACCTGGCCAGTCGACTGGTGTTGCCACAAACTGGGCCATACGACTGTTTGAGCCACAAACCTGGCCACTACGACTGTGTGTTGCCACCTTGGCAGTACGACTGTTACCCACAACTGGCCCAGTACGGGCATGCAGTGTTGCCACGAACTGGCCAATACGACTGTGTTGCCACAAACTGGCCAGTACGTCTGTGTTGCCACAACCTGGCCAGTTCGTCTGTGTTGCCCCACATCTGGCAGCAAGACTGTGTTTCTTGCCACAACTGGGCCAGTACGACTGTGTTGCCACAGCAGCCAGTACGGCTGTGTGTTGTCACAACCTGGCCAGTACGACTGTGTTGCCACAACCTGGCCAATACGACTGTGTTGCCACAACCTGGCCAGCACGACTGTGTTGCCACAACTTGCCAGATCGTCTGTGTTGCCCATCCTGGGCAGCACGACTGTGTGCTGCCACAACCTGGCCAGTACGACTGTGTTGCACAAACCAGTGCCAGTACGGCTGTGTGTTATGTGTTTCACAACCCCTGGCCAGTACGACTGTGTTGCCACAACCTGGCATAGTAGACTGTGTGCTGTGCCAAACAACCTGGCAGTACGACTGTTTCACAACCTGGCCAAAGTACGACTGTGTGTCTGCCACAACCTGGCCAGTACGACTGTTGTTGCCACAACCTGGCCAGTACGACTGTGTGTTGTCAAAACCAGGCCACTACGGCTGTGTTGCCACAACCTGGCCAGTACGACTGGGTGTGCCACAACCTGCCCAGTACGACCGTGTGTTGCCACAACCTGGCCAGTTACGGCTGTGTTGCCCACAACCTGGACCAGTACGACTGTGTGTTGTCACAACCTTGCCAGTACGACTATGTGTTGAACAACCTGGGCCCAGTACGACTGTGTGTGCCAAAACCTGGCCAGTACGACTGTGTGTTGCCACAACCTGGCCTGTTACGACTGTGTGTTGCCATAACGTGGCCAGGAACGATTGTGTCTGCCACAACTTGGCCAGTACGACTTTTGTGTTGCCCACCTGGCAGTACGACTGTGTGTTGCCACAACCTGGCCAGTACGAGTGTGTGTTGCCACAAACCTGGACCGTACGACTGTGTGTTGCAACAACTGGGCCAGTACGAATATGTTGCCACAACCTTGCCAGTAGGACTGTGTGTTTGCCAAACATGGCCATACGATTGTGTGTTGCACAAAACTTGCCAGTACGAAATATGTTACCACAACCTTGCCATAGACTGTGTTGTTGCCAAAACCTGGCCATACGACTGTGTGTGTTGCCAAACTTTCCAGTACGACTGTGTTGATTGCCTCAACTTGGCCAGAACGGACTGTTTGTTGCCACAACTTGGCCAGTACGACTGTGTGTTGCCACAACCTGGCCAGTACGACTGTGTGTTGCCACAACCTGTCCAGTACGACTGTGTGTTGCCACAACTTGGCAGTACGACTGGTGTGTTGCCACAACTTGCAATCGACTGTGTGTTGCCACAACTTGGCCAGTACGAGGGTGTGTTGCCACACATGGCGGTACGGGACTGTGTGTTGCCACAACCTTGGCCAGTTCGACTGAGTGTTGCCCACACATGTCCTGGTACACAGTCTGGTTACAATGTCCCTTGCACAACAGTCTGGTACACTTATCCTGTACGTTGGTACACTGTCCTGGTTACAATAGTCTGGTACACATGTGTTGTACACAGTCTGCTACACATGTCCTGGTACACAGTGTGGTAAAGTTCCTGGTACGCCAGTTGGTAAAATGTTCTGGATGTCATATTCCATTGTTCTGGACGGGTTTCCTGTCTTTATCGTTGTTCTGGGACGGGTTTCTTTCTCATAATTTCAATTGTTCTGGACGGGTTTCCCGCATATATCGTTGTTCTGGAGGGTTTCTTTCTCTATTTCATTGTCTGGACGGGTTTCCTTCTCATATTTCATTGTTCTGGACGGGTTTCCTTCGCATATTTCATTGTTCTGGACGGGTTTCCTTCTCATATTTCGTTGATCAGGCGGGTTTCTTCTCATATTTTCAGTGTTATGGACGGGTTTCACTGATTATATTTCACACAACACATGTAACACATGAAAAGGAGAGGAACACTGCAGGAGGCCCGCTGGCCCATTACTTTAGGGGGCAGTCCTTACAATTCATCCACTAACAAAACATTTGCCCTACCCAATTTTCAATGCCACCCAAGAAATAAGCTCTGATGTGAAAGTCCCACTCAAATCCAACCCTCCCACTCATGTGTTTATCCAAACCTAGATTTGAAAACTACCCAAAGTTCTAGCTCAATAAACCCATATAGTAGACTGTTACCACTCATCAACTACCTATTTCCAACCAATTCTTTCCTATGTCCTTCTAAATCCTAAACTTATCTAATTTAAATCCATTACCTTGCGGGTTCTCCTTGAGAAGACATCCTCAAGACCTTATTAATATCCCTTTAATTAATACCTATCTTCCACTTATACACTTCGATCAGGGTCTCCCGTCATTCTTCGTCTAACAAGTGAATGTAACTTAAGAGTCTTCAATTTCTTCATAAGGAGAATTCTAATTGCTATATATTAATTTGGTCATCCTTACGCTGAATGTTTTCTAACGTATTTATGTCCATTTTGTTATACGGATGACCTGAACTGAGCTGCATAATCTAGGTGAGGCCTTCTAATGGATGTATAAAGCTGCAGTATGGAACTTCTGGACTTATGTTTGCTTACACTTCTTTTGATATAAATCCCAGTATAATCTATTTGCCTTATTACGTACGCTTAGGGCTTTGCTGTCTTGGTTTATGCGTTGCTTTGCCTCACCGTAACCCCCAAAGACCTTTTCGCATCTGTATGGCTAAGTATATATCTACATCATTTAAATTATTAAGTACTAGGGTTATGGCCGCCACTCCCAGCTTCAGAACCTTGATTTATCTACATTGAATGCATCTGCCACTTTTCTGACAGATAGAGTTTATTTAAATTCCTCCTGAAGTTCCATAACATCTACGTTTGGAAAAAAAATTAATCATACCCAATCTTTGTCATGTCATCGGCGAATTATGCTCATATCATAGTAATTCCCTCATCCCCAAGATGATCCCCTGTGGAAACGCCACTTGTTACAGATCCCACTCGGATTTAACCCATTATGGTTCACTCTCTGCTCTGTCAGTGAGCCATGACTCTATCCACGAAGGCAACTTTTCCCCAATGCCATGAGCTGCCACTTTCTTTAACAGTCTATGGTGCGGAAAACTCCTCTCAAAAGGCCTTACTAAAATCTAAGTAAATAATATCAAATTCTTTATTGTTGGTCAAACAGCCTCAAAAGCTTTACATGAAGAAGTTAATAAAATTAGTTAGACAAGACCGGGCTCTTGTGAATCCATGTGGTATCATTAATCAAAGCTATGCTTATCGAGATGGCTTCTTATAATCTCAGCTCTAATGATCTATTAATTTGCTACAAATTGAAGGGTCAGGCCTTATTGGGCGGTAATTTGACTGGTAACGACTTGTCCCCTGTTTAAAATAGGAATTACATTAGCCATCTTCACATATCAGCACTACACCTGTTTGAAGAGATAAATAAAAATATTAGGTTAATGGTTCATCAGTAGTTCATTTTGATTCTTAAGACCCTTGAAAAAAAACCTTCATCAGGACCGGCGACTTATTTTGCTTCAGTCTGTCTATCTGCTTCACAACCATCTCACTATGTGACTTTGATGTTACATAATGTATCTTCTTCTAGCCAAATGTAAAAATTAATTATGGGGAATATTGTTAGTGTCTTCCTGTGTAAAAATGAATGAGAAAATAATTATTTAAAATTGTTCACTTTACATCACTACACCACACACATTATACATTACATGTGTACACATATACATCACTACATCACACATTTACATACATGTGTACACATATACTTCACTACTCACACACATATACATATCATGTGTACACATATACTTCTCTACAAACACACATAATATACATTTACATGGTGTACACATTATAATCACTACAAAACACACATATATACATACAATGTGTACACACACCACATCACTACAAACACACGTTATACATACATGTATACACATTCACAATCATACAAACTCACATAAATATAACAACATGTGTACACATATACATCACTACAAACACACAGATATACATACATGTGTACACATATACATCACTACAAACACACATATATACATACATGTGTACACATATACATCACTACAAACACACATATATACATACATGTGTACACAACAACTCACTACAAACACACATATATACATACATGTGTACACATACACATCACTACAAACACACATATATCATACATTGTTACACTACACATCACTACAAACACACATATATACATACATGTGTATACATATACATCCACTACAAACCACACATATATACTTACAAGTGTACACATATACATCCTACAAACAATATATACATACATGTGTACACACACACATCACTACAAACACACATATATACATACATGTGTTCACACATATACATCACTACAAACACACATATATACATACATGTGTACACACACACATCACTACAAAACACACATATATACATAATGTGTACAATACACAATCACTACACACACACATATTACATACAAGTGTACACATATACATCACTACAACACACATATATACATACATGTGTACACACACACATCACTACAAACACACATATATACATACATGTGTACACATACACATCACTACAAACACACATATATACATACATGTGTACACACACACATCACTACAAACACACATATATACATACATGTGTACACATACACATCACTACACACACACATATATACATACATGTGTACACATACACATCACTACAAACACACATAGACATACATGTGTACACATACACATCACTACAAGCACACATATATACATACATATGTACACATACACATCACTACAAACACACATATATAATACATGTGTAACATACCACATCCTTACAAACACATATATACATACATATGTACACATACACATCACTACATAACCATATTATACATGTGTACACTACACATCACTACAAACAACATATAGTACTTACATGTGTACACATTACACAATTCATACAAACACACATATATTCATAACATGAGTTAACATAACATCACTACAACACACATAGAACATACATGGTACACTTAACTCACTACAAACCAAATATATACATACAATGTGTAACATTCACATCACTACAAACAATATATACATAAATGTGTAACTTACACATTCCTACAAACACACAATATCTGTACATACATGTGTACACATACACATCACTACAAACACACATATATACATACATGTGTACACATACACATCACTACAAACACACATCCATACATGTGTACACATACACATCACTACACACATATATACATACATGTGTACACATACACATCACTACAAACACACATATATACATACATGTGTACACATACACGTCACTACAACAACACACATTATACTGTGTACTCATACACATCATACATAACACTTATTCATACATGTATTCACATACACATCACTGCACACACACACGCACATATATACATGTGTACACATACACATCACTACAAACACATATATATACATACATGTATACACATACACATTACTACACACACACACGCACATATATACGTGTGTACACATTACACATCACTACACACATTATTACATAACATGTGTACACATACAATCACTCAAACACATATATATACATACATGTGTACACATACACATCACTACAAACACATATATATACATACATGTATACAGATACACATCACTGCACACACACGCACACGCACATATATACATGTATACACATACCACATCACTACACACACACCACACGAACATATATACATGTGATTAACATACACATCACTACACACATATCATACATACATGTATACACATACACTTCACTACACACACACACGCACATATATATGTGTGTACACATACACATCACTACACACATATATACATACATGTGTACACATACACATCACTACAAACACATATATATACATACATGTGTACACATACACATCACTACCAAACACATATATATACATCATGTATACACATACACATCACTACACACACACACACGCACATATATATATGTGTACACATACACATCACTACACACACACACACATATATACGTGTGTACACATACACATCACTACAAACACACACATATATACATACATGTATACACATACACATCACTACACACACACACGCACATATATACGTGTGTACACATACACATCACTACACACATATATACATACATGTGTACACATACACATCACTACAAACACACATATATACATACATGTGTACACATACACATCACTACAACACACATATATACATACATGTGTACACATACACATCACTACAAACACACACATATACATACATGTGTACACGTATACATAAGTACATCTGCACTCTCCCATTAATATTTACTCTATAAATAGTGTAAGAAAATTAAGAAAATTCTTGATCATAAAATTTAAATTTTCTTAAGAAAATGGAATAAATGTTACAATATTTTGATGAAATATTTTGTGGAAGAAGTGACTGACATGACAGACTTGTGGAAGAAGTGACTGACATGACAGACTTGTGGAAGAAGTGACTGACATGACAGACTTGTGGAAGAAGTGACTGACATGACAGACTTGTGGAAGAAGTGACTGACATGACAGACTTGTGGAAGAAGTGACTGACATGACAGACTTGTGGAAGAAGTGACTGACATGAGAGACTTGTGGAAGAAGTGACTGACATGACAGACTTGTGGAAGAAGTGACTGACATGAGAGACTTGTGGAAGAAGTGACTGACATGACAGACTTGTGGAAGAAGTGACTGACATGAGAGACTTGTGGAAGAAGTGACTGACATGACAGACTTGTGGAAGAAGTGACTGACATGACAGACTTGTTGTTAAAACAAAGAAAATATTCTTATAAATCATCTTAATAAATATTTAGTTAGAAAAATTTATGAAATAACTCTCTGTTATCACATAAATAATTTTCTCAGCTTTCACATAAGTAATTCTCTCAGTTAACACACAAATAATTCTCTCAGTTATCACATAATTCTCTCAGTTACCACAAATAATTCTCTGTTACCATATAAATAATTCTCTCAGTTATCACATAAATAATTCTCTCAGTTATCAGATAAATAATTCTCTCAGTTATCAGATAAATAATTTTCTAGGTATTCACCCCCCCCCCCCCCCCCCCCCCCCCCCCCCCCCCCCCCCCCCCACATAAATAATTCAGTTATCACATAAATAATTCTCTCAGTTATCACATAAATAATTCTCTCAGCTTTCAAATAAATAATTCTCTCAGTTATCACATAATTCTCTCAGTTACCACAAATAATTCTCTCAGTTACCACAATTCTCTCAGTTATCTCATAAATAATTCTCTCAGCTTTCACATAAATAATTCTCTCAGTTACCATATAAATAATTCTTTCAGTTATCACATAAAATAATTCTCTTAGTTATCACATAAAATTTTCTTGTTACACATAAATTATTCTTCCCAGTTATCACATTAATTCCTCCCAGTTATCACATAAATAATTCTCCCAGTTATCACATAAATAATTCTCCCAGTTATCACATAAATAATTCTCCCAGTTATCACATAAATAATTCTCTCAGTTATCACATAAATATTCTCCCAGTTACATAAATAATTCTTCCAGTTATCACATTATTTCTCCCAGATATCACATAAAAATTCTCCCAGTTTCAATAAATAATTTCCTCAGTTATCACATAAATAATTCTCCCAGTTATCACATAAATAATTCTCCCAGTTATCACATTAATTCTCCCAGTTATCACATAAATAATTCTCCCAGTTATCACATTAATTCTCCCAGTTATCATAAATAATTCTTCAGTTATCACATAAATAATTCTCCCAGTTATCACATAAATAATTCTCTCAGTTATCACATAAATAATTCTCCCAGTTATCACATAAATAATTCTCCCAGTTATCACATTAATTCTCCCAGTTTCACATAAATAATTTCTCCCAGTTATCACATTAATTCTCCCAGTTATCACATAAATAATTCTCCCAGTTATCACATTAATTCTCCCAGTTATCACATAAATAATTCTCCAGTTATCACATAAATAATTCTCCCAGTTATCACATAAATAATTCTCTCAGTTATCACATAAATAATTCTCCCAGTTATCACATTAATTCTCCCAGTTATCACATAAATAATTCTCCCAGTTATCACATTAATTCTCCCAGTTATCACATAAATAATTCTCCCAGTTATCACATTAATTTTCAGTTATTCACATAAATATTCTCCAGTTAATCACATAAATAATTCTCCCCAGTTTATCACATAAATAATTCTCCACAGTTATCAATAAATAATTCTCCAGTTATCAATAAATAAATTCTCCCAGTTATCACATAAATAATCTTCCCAGTTATCAACATAAATAATTCTCCCAGTTTTCACATAAAATAATTTTCCCAGTTTATCACATAAATAATTTCTCCCAGTTATCACACCATAATAATTCTTCACCACTATAAATAACATAAAATATTCACCCACAACAGATGGAAAAAAAAAAAGCACAGGATGAAAACATGACAACTGTCAACTTTGTTGGCAGTTACGACTGTGTGTTTGCCAGACCTGGCCAGTACGGCTGTGTGTTGTTTTTTTCTTTACCACAACCTGGCCAGTCGACTGTGTTGGGGTTTTCTGCCACATCCAGTGATTACTGGCCAGTACGACTGTGATGTTGCCACAACCTGGCCAGTACGGACTGTGTGTTGACCACGGACCTGGCCAGTACGACTGTGTTGTTGCCACAACCCTGGCCAGTACGGACTGTGTTGCCACAACCTGGTCAGTACGACTGTGTGCTGCCACAACCTTGGGGAAGTACGACTGTTGTGTTGCCACAACCTGGCCAGTACGGACTGTGTGTTGCCACGACCTGGTTCAGTACGACTGTGTGTTGCCACACCTGGCCAGTACGACTGTGTGTTGCCACAACCTGGCCAGTACGACTGTGTGTTGTCAAACCTGGTCAATAGAACTGTGTGTTGTCACAAACCTGGTCAGTACGACTGTTGTGTTGTCCACAACCTGGCCAGTATCGGACTGTGTGCTGCCACAACCTGGCCCAGTACGACGTGTGTTGCCACACTGGCATTACGACTGTGTGTTGCCAACGACTGGTCAGTACGGACTGTGTGTTGCCACAACCTGGCCAAGTACGGACAGTGGGTTGCCACAACCTGGCCAGTACGACTGTGTTTTTTGTGTTGTCACAACCTGATGGGCAGTACGACTGTTGTGGTTGTCACAACCTGGCCAGTACGACTTGTTGTGTGGCACATGGCCCAGTACGAACTGTGTGTTGCCACAACCTTGCCAGTTACGACTGTGTGTTGTACAACCTGGCCAGTACGACTGTGTGTTGTCACAACCTGGCCAGTACGACTGTGTGTGTTGCCACGACCTGGCCGTACGACTGTGGTTGTTGGCCACTACCTGGGCCAGTACGACTGTGTTGTTGTCAAAACTGGCAGTACGACTGTGTGTGCCACAACCTGGCCAGTTACTGACTGTGTGTTGCCACAACCTGGCCAGTTACGAATGTGTGTTGCCACAACCTGGCCAGTACGACTGTGGCTGCCACACCTGGCCAGTAAGTCTGTGTGTTGCCACAACCATGGGTCAGTACGACTCTGTGTTGCTGCCACAAACCTGGCCAGTAGTCTGTGTGTGCCACAAACCTGGTCAGAAGATGTGTGTTGCCACTCAACATGGTCAGTTACGACTGTGTGCTGCCACAACCTGGCCAGTACGACTGTGTGCTGCCACAAACTGGCCAGTTACGATTGTGTGTTGCCACAAAACTGGCCAGTACGACTGGGTTGCCACAACCTGGCCAGTCGACTGTGTGTTGCCACAACCCTGGTCAAGTACGACTGGTGTGCCACAACCTGGCCAGTACGACTGTGTGTTGCCAACCTGGCCAGTACGACGATGTGTTGCCACAATGGTCAGTACGACTGCTGTGCTGGCCACAACCTGGCCAGTACGAACCCGTGTGTTGCACAACCTGGTCAGTACGACTGTGTGCTGCCACAACCTGGCCAGTACGACTGTGTGCTGCCACAACCTGGCCAGTACGACTGTGTGCTGCCACAACCTGGCCAGTACGACTGTGTGTGCCACAACCTGGCCAGTACGACTGTGTGTTGCCACAACCTGGCCAGTACGACTGTGTTGCCACAACCTGGTCAGTTAGACTGTGTGTTGCCACAACCTGGTCAGTACGACTGAGTGTTGCCAAACCTGGCCAGTACGACTGTGTGTTGCCACAACCTGGCCAGTACGACTGTGCTGCCACAACATGGCCAGTACGGACTGTGTGCTGCCCACAACTGGTCAGTACGACTGTGCGGTTGCCAACAAACCTGGCCTGTACGGACTGTGTCCTGCCAAAGACCTGGCCAGTACGACTGTGTGCTGCCACAACCTGGCCAGTACGACTGTGTGCTGCCACAACCTGGCCAGTACGACCGTGTGCTGCCACAACCTGGTCAGTATGACTTCGTGTTGCCACATCCTGGCCAGTACGACTGTGTGCTGCCACAACCTGGCCAGTACGACTGTGTGTTGCCACAACCTGGCCAGTACGACTGTGTGTTGCCACAACCTGGCCAACAGTACGACTCGTGTGTTTGCCTCAAAACCTGGTCAGTACGGACTTATGCTGCCACATCACTGGTCAGTCGAGTGTTGTGTGCCACAAACCTAGTCAGTACGGACTGTGTGCCACCAAACATGGCCAGTACGACTGTGTGTTTCCACAACATGGTCAGTACGACTGTGTGCTGCCACAAACCTGGTCAGGTACGACTGTGTTGCCACAAACCTGGCAGTCGACTGTGTGTTGCACAACCTGGCCAGTCCGATGTGTGTTGCCACAACCAGGGCCAGTACGACTGTGTGTTGCCACAACCTGGCCTAGTACGACTGTGTGTTGCCCAAACCGGCCAGCACGACTGGTTGTGTGGCCAACAAACCTGGCCAGCAGTACGACTGTGTTGTTGCCAAAACTTGTCCAGTCGACTGGTGTGGTGCCACAACCTGGCCAGTACGACTGTGGTTCCAACTAACTGGCCTACGACTGTGCCACACCTGGGCCAGTACAACTGTGTTGCCTTAACTTGGCCAGTACGACCCCTTTTTGTGCCACAACTGGCCAGTACGACTGTGTGTTGCCACAAAACCTGGCCAGTACGACTGTGTTGCCACAACCTGGCCAGTACGGACTGTGTGTTGCCACAACCTGGCCAGTACGGACTGGTGTTGCCACAACCCTTGGCAGTACGACTGTGTGTTGCCACAACCTGGCCAATACGACTGTGTGTTGCCACAACCTGGCCAGTGCTACTATGTGTTGCCACAACCTGGCCAGTACGACTGTGTGTTGCCACAACCTGGCGAGTACGACTGTGTTGCCACAACCTGGCAGTGCTACTATGTGTTGCAAACCTGGCAGTACGACTGTGTGTTGCCACAAACTGGCCAGTACGACTGTGTGAAGCCACAACCTGGCCAGTACGACTGTGTTTCCACAACTTGGCCAGTACGACTGTGTTACCACAACCTGGCCAGTACGGCTGCGTGTTGCCACAACCTGGTCAGTACGACTGTGTGCTGCCACAACCCGTCAGTACGGACTGTGTGCTGCCATCAAACCTGGTTCAGTACGACTGTGGTTGCCACATCCTGTTCCAGTACGACTTGTGTGCTGCCACAACTGGTCAGTACGACTGTGTGTGCTGCAAACTGTCTGTACGGATGTGTGCTGCCAACCTGGTCATTTACGGACTGTGTGTTGCCACAACCTGGCCAGTACGACTGTGTGTGCCAAACCTGGTCAGTTACGACTGTATTGCTGCCACATCCTGGTCAGTAAGACTGTATGTGGTGCCAAACCTAGTCGTACGACTGTGTGGCCAACAACCTGGCCAGTACGAACTTGTGTGTTTCCACAAACTGGTCAGATACGACTGTGTGCTGCACACCTGGTCAGTACGGACTGTGTTGACCAACAACCTGGCCATACGACTTGTTGGTTGCCACAACCTGGGCCAGTTTACGACTGTGTGTAGCCACAAACCTGGCCAGTACGACTGTGTGTTGCCACAAACCTGGCCAGTACGCTGTGTGTTGCCAAAACTGGCGCACGACTGTGTGTTGCCACAACTGGCCAGTAGACTGTGTGTTTGCTCCAAAACTTGGCCAGTACGACTGTGTGTTGCCACAACCTGGCCAGTACGACTGTGTGTTCCAACAACCTGGCCAGTACGACTGTTGCCACAACCTGGCCAGTACAACTGTGTTGCCTTAACTTGGCCAGTACGACTGTGTTGCCACAACCTGGCCAGTACGACTGTGTGTTGCCACAACCTGGCAGTACGGACTGTGGTTGCCACAACCTGGCCAGTACGACTGTGTGTTGCCACAACCTGGCCAGTACGACTGTGTGTTGCCACAACCTGGCCAGTACGACTGTGTGTTGCCACAACCTGGCCAGTACGACTGTGTGTTGCCACAACCTGGCCAGTACGACTGTGTGTTGCCAAAACCTGGCCAGCACGACTGTGTGTTGCCACAACCTGGCCAGTACGACTGTGTGTTGCCAAAACTTGGCCAGTACGACTGTGTGTTGCCACAACCTGGCCAGTACGACTGTGTGTTCCAACAACCTGGCCAGTACGACTGTTGCCACAACCTGGCCAGTACAACTGTGTTGCCTTAACTTGGCCAGTACGACTGTGTTGCCACAACCTGGCCAGTACGACTGTGTGTTGCCACAACCTGGCCAGTACGACTGTGTTCCAAACCTGGCCAGTACGACTGTGTTTTGCCACAACCTGGGCCAGTACGACTGTGTGTTGCCACAACCTGGCCAGTACGACTGTGTGTTGCCACAACCTGGCCAGTACGACTGTGTGTTGCCACAACCTGGCCAGTGCTACTATGTGTTGCCACAACCTGGCCAGTACGACTGTGTGTTGCCACAACCTGGCGAGTACGACTGTGTTGCCACAACCTGGCCAGTGCTACTATGTGTTGCCACAACCTGGCCAGTACGACTGTGTGTTGCCACAAACTGGCCAGTACGACTGTGTGAAGCCACAACCTGGCCAGTACGACTGTGTTTCCACAACTTGGCCAGTACGACTGTGTTACCACAACCTGGCCAGTACGGCTGCGTGTTGCCACGACCTGGCCAATACGACTGTGTTGCCACAACCTGGCCAGTACGTCTGTGTTGCCACAACCTGGCCTGTTCGTCTGTGTTGCCACCTCCTGGCCAGCACGACTGTGTGCTGCAACAACCTGGCCAGTACGACTGTGTTGCCACAACCAGGCCAGTACGGCTGTGTGTTGTCACAACCTGGCCAGTACGACTGTGTTGCCACAACCTGGCCAATACGACTGTTACCACAACCTGGCCAGTACGGCTGTGTGTTGCCACAACCAGGCCAGTGCGGCTGTGTGTTGTCACAACCTGGCCAGTACGACTGTGTTGCCACAACCTGGCCAATACGACTGTGTTGCCACAACCTGGCCAGCACGACTGTGTTGCCACAACCTGGCCAGATCGTCTGTGTTGCCACATCCTGGGCAGCACGACTATGTGCTGCCACAAAAAAAAAAAAACCAGGCCAGTACGGCTGTGTGTTGTCACAACCTGGCCAGTACGACTGTGTTGCCACAACCTGGCTAGTACGACTCTGTGTTGCCACAACCTGGCCAGTAGAACCGTTGCCACAACCTGGCCAGTACGACTGTGTGTTGCCACAACCTGGCCAGTACGACTGTGTGTTGCCACAATCTGGCCAGTACGACTGTGTGTTGTCACAACCAGGCCACTACGACTGTGTTGCCACAACCTGGCCAGTACGACTGTGTTACCACAACCTGGCCAGTACGGCTGCGTGTTGCCACGACCTGGCCAATACGACTGTGTTGCCACAACCTGGCCAGTACGTCTGTGTTGCCACAACCTGGCCAGTTCGTCTGTGTTGCCACATCCTGGCCAGCACGACTGTGTGCTGCCACAACCTGGCAAGTACGACTGTGTTGCCACAACCTGGCTTGTACGTCTCAGTGTTGCCACAACCTGGCCATTACGACTGTTACCACAACCTGGCCAGTACGGCTGTGTGTTGAAACAACCAGGCCAGTACGGCTGTGTGTTGTCACAACCTGGCCAGTACGACTGTGTTGCCACAACCTGGCCAATACGACTGTGTTGCCACAACCTGGCCAGCACGACTGTGTTGCCACATCCTGGCCAGTACGACTGTGTTGCCACAACCTGGTCAGTACGACTGTGTTGCCACAACCTGGCCAGTACGACTGTGTGTTGCCACAACCTTGCCAGTACGACTGTGTGCTGACAAACCTGGCAGTTTCGATGTGTGCTGCCACAACTGGTCAGAACGACTGCGTGTTGCCACAACCTGGCCAGTACGAAGCTTGCGTGTTGCCAAAAACTTGGACAGTACGACTGTGTGCTGCCACAACCTGGCCAGTACGACTGTGTGCTGCCACAACCTGGCCAGTACGACTGTGTGCTGCCACAACCTGGTCAGTACGACTGCGTGTTGCCACATCCTGGCCAGTACGACTGTGTGCTGCCACAACCTGGCCAGTACGACTGTTGCTGCTGCCACAACCTGTCCAGTACGGACGTGTGCTGGCCACAAACCTGGTCAGTACGACTGCGTGTTGGCACAACCGGGCCAGTACGACTGTGTGCTGCCACAACCTGGCCAGTACGACTGTGTGCTGCCACAACCTGGTCAGTACGACTGTGTGTTGCCCCAACCTGGTCAGTACGACTGTGTTGTTGACACAACCTGGTCAGTACGACTGTGTGTTGCCACACAACCTGGTCAGTTACGACTGTGTGTTGCCACAACCTGGGTCAGTACGACGTGTGTTGTGTTTGCCACACCTGGTCAGTACGACTTTGTGCTGCCACAACCTGGCGTTTACGATGTGTGCTGCCACAACCTGGTCAGTACGACTGTGTGCTGCCACATACCTTTGTCAGTACGACTGTGTGTTGCCACAACCTGGTCAGTACGGATGTGGTGTTGGCCACAACCTGGCCAGTACGTGTGTGTTGCACACCTGGTCAGTAGACTGTGTGCTATGCCCACATCCTGGTCAGTACGACTGTGGTGTTGCCCACAACTAGTCAGTAACGACTGTGTGGCCACAACCTGGCCAGTACGACTGTGTTTTGCCAACAACCTGGCCAGTACGACTGTGTGTTTCCACACCTGGCCAGTACGGGACTGTGTGTTTTCACAAACCTGGCCAGTACGACCTGGTGTGTTGCCACAACGTGCCAGTACGATGTGTGTTGCCCAAAACTTGGCCAGTTACGGATGTGTGTCCGGCCACAACTGCCAGTACGACTGTGTGTTCTTACAATGGCTGTACGTCGTGTTGCCACAACCTGCGGAAGTACGATGTGTTGCCACAACCTGGCCGGTACGACTGTGTGTTGCCAACAACCTGGCATTACGACCTGTGTGTATGCCTACAACCTGGCACAGTACGACTGTGTGTTGCTATACAAACTGGCAGTACGACTGTGTGTTGCCACAAACCTGGCCAGAACGACTGTGTATTGCCACAACCTTGGCCAGTACGACTGTGTATAGCACAGCCTGGCCAGTACGACTGTGTGTTGTCACAACCTGGCCAGGTACGACTGGAGTGTTGCCCACAACAGGCCAGTAACGACATGTGGTTGCCACAACCTGGCCAGTGTGCTGTGTGTTGCCTCAACACTGGCCAGAACCGACTGGGTGTTGCCACAACCTGGCCAGTGAATGACTGTGTGTTTGCACAACCTGGCCAGTGCTACTGTGTGGTTGCCAAACTTTGCCAGTCGACTGCTGTGTTGCCACAACCTGGCCAGTACGACTGTGTGTTGCCACAACTGGCAGATACGACTGTGTGTTGCCCAACCTGGCCTGTGTGCTACTATGTGTTGCCACAACTGGTTAGTCGACTGTGTGTTCCACACTGGCCAGTTACGATGTGGGTTGCCACAACATAGCCCAGTGCTACTGTGTGTTGCCACAACCTGGCCAGTCGACTGGTGTTGCCACAAACTGGGCCATACGACTGTTTGAGCCACAAACCTGGCCACTACGACTGTGTGTTGCCACCTTGGCAGTACGACTGTTACCCACAACTGGCCCAGTACGGGCATGCAGTGTTGCCACGAACTGGCCAATACGACTGTGTTGCCACAAACTGGCCAGTACGTCTGTGTTGCCACAACCTGGCCAGTTCGTCTGTGTTGCCCCACATCTGGCAGCAAGACTGTGTTTCTTGCCACAACTGGGCCAGTACGACTGTGTTGCCACAACAAGGCCAGTACGGCTGTGTGTTGTCACAACCTGGCCAGTACGACTGTGTTGCCACAACCTGGCCAATACGACTGTGTTTTGCCACAACCTGGCCAGCACGACTGTGTTGCCACAACCTGGCCAGATCGTCTGTGTTGCCACATCCTGGGCAGCACGACTGTGTGCTGCCACAACCTGGCCAGTACGACTGTGTTGCACAAACCAGTGCCAGTACGGCTGTGTGTTATGTGTTTCACAACCCCTGGCCAGTACGACTGTGTTGCCACAACCTGGCATAGTAGACTGTGTGCTGTGCCAAACAACCTGGCAGTACGACTGTTTCACAACCTGGCCAAAGTACGACTGTGTGTCTGCCACAACCTGGCCAGTACGACTGTTGTTGCCACAACCTGGCCAGTACGACTGTGTGTTGTCAAAACCAGGCCACTACGGCTGTGTTGCCACAACCTGGCCAGTACGACTGGGTGTGCCACAACCTGCCCAGTACGACCGTGTGTTGCCACAACCTGGCCAGTTACGGCTGTGTTGCCCACAACCTGGACCAGTACGACTGTGTGTTGTCACAACCTTGCCAGTACGACTATGTGTTGAACAACCTGGGCCCAGTACGACTGTGTGTGCCAAAACCTGGCCAGTACGACTGTGTGTTGCCACAACCTGGCCTGTTACGACTGTGTGTTGCCATAACGTGGCCAGGAACGATTGTGTCTGCCACAACTTGGCCAGTACGACTTTTGTGTTGCCCACCTGGCAGTACGACTGTGTGTTGCCACAACCTGGCCAGTACGAGTGTGTGTTGCCACAACCTGGACCGTACGACTGTGTGTTGCAACAACTGGGCCAGTACGAATATGTTGCCACAACCTTGCCAGTAGGACTGTGTGTTTGCCAAACATGGCCATACGATTGTGTGTTGCACAAAACTTGCCAGTACGAAATATGTTACCACAACCTTGCCATAGACTGTGTTGTTGCCAAAACCTGGCCATACGACTGTGTGTGTTGCCAAACTTTCCAGTACGACTGTGTTGATTGCCTCAACTTGGCCAGAACGACTGTTTGTTGCCACAACTTGGCCAGTACGACTGTGTGTTGCCACAACCTGGCCAGTACGACTGTGTGTTGCCACAACCTGTCCAGTACGACTGTGTGTTGCCACAACCTGGCAGTACGACTGGTGTGTTGCCACAACTTGCAATCGACTGTGTGTTGCCACAACTTGGCCAGTACGAGGGTGTGTTGCCACACATGGCGGTACGGGACTGTGTGTTGCCACAACCTTGGCCAGTTCGACTGAGTGTTGCCCACACATGTCCTGGTACACAGTCTGGTTACAATGTCCCTTGCACAACAGTCTGGTACACTTATCCTGTACGTTGGTACACTGTCCTGGTTACAATAGTCTGGTACACATGTGTTGTACACAGTCTGCTACACATGTCCTGGTACACAGTGTGGTAAAGTTCCTGGTACGCCAGTTGGTAAAATGTTCTGGATGTCATATTCCATTGTTCTGGACGGGTTTCCTGTCTTTATCGTTGTTCTGGGACGGGTTTCTTTCTCATAATTTCAATTGTTCTGGACGGGTTTCCCGCATATATCGTTGTTCTGGAGGGTTTCTTTCTCTATTTCATTGTCTGGACGGGGTTGCCTTCTCATATTTCATTGTTCTGGACGGGTTTCCTTCGCATATTTCATTGTTTCTGGACGGGTTTCCTTCTAATTTCGTTGATCAGGCGGGTTTCTTCTCATATTTTCAGTGTTATGGACGGGTTTCACTGATTATATTTCACACAACACATGTAACACATGAAAAGGAGAGGAACACTGCAGGAGGCCCGCTGGCCCATTACTTTAGGGGGCAGTCCTTACAATTCATCCACTAACAAAACATTTGCCCTACCCAATTTTCAATGCCACCAAGAAAAAGCTCTGATGTGAAATCCCACCAAATCCATCCCTCCCACTCATGTGTTTATCCAAACCTAGATTTGAAAACTACCCAAAGTTCTAGCTCAATAAACCCATATAGTAGACTGTTACCACTCATCAACTACCTATTTCCAACCAATTCTTTCCTATGTCCTTCTAAATCCTAAACTTATCTAATTTAAATCCATTACCTTGCGGGTTCTCCTTGAGAAGACATCCTCAAGACCTTATTAATATCCCTTTAATTAATACCTATCTTCCACTTATACACTTCGATCAGGGTCTCCCGTCATTCTTCGTCTAACAAGTGAATGTAACTTAAGAGTCTTCAATTTCTTCATAAGGAGAATTCTAATTGCTATATATTAATTTGGTCATCCTTACGCTGAATGTTTTCTAACGTATTTATGTCCATTTTGTTATACGGATGACCTGAACTGAGCTGCATAATCTAGGTGAGGCCTTCTAATGGATGTATAAAGCTGCAGTATGGAACTTCTGGACTTATGTTTGCTTACACTTCTTTTGATATAAATCCCAGTATAATCTATTTGCCTTATTACGTACGCTTAGGGCTTTGCTGTCTTGGTTTATGCGTTGCTTTGCCTCACCGTAACCCCCAAAGACCTTTTCGCATCTGTATGGCTAAGTATATATCTACATCATTTAAATTATTAAGTACTAGGGTTATGGCCGCCACTCCCAGCTTCAGAACCTTGATTTATCTACATTGAATGCATCTGCCACTTTTCTGACAGATAGAGTTTATTTAAATTCCTCCTGAAGTTCCATAACATCTACGTTTGGAAAAAAAATTAATCATACCCAATCTTTGTCATGTCATCGGCGAATTATGCTCATATCATAGTAATTCCCTCATCCCCAAGATGATCCCCTGTGGAAACGCCACTTGTTACAGATCCCACTCGGATTTAACCCATTATGGTTCACTCTCTGCTCTGTCAGTGAGCCATGACTCTATCCACGAAGGCAACTTTTCCCCAATGCCATGAGCTGCCACTTTCTTTAACAGTCTATGGTGCGGAAAACTCCTCTCAAAAGGCCTTACTAAAATCTAAGTAAATAATATCAAATTCTTTATTGTTGGTCAAACAGCCTCAAAAGCTTTACATGAAGAAGTTAATAAAATTAGTTAGACAAGACCGGGCTCTTGTGAATCCATGTGGTATCATTAATCAAAGCTATGCTTATCGAGATGGCTTCTTATAATCTCAGCTCTAATGATCTATTAATTTGCTACAAATTGAAGGGTCAGGCCTTATTGGGCGGTAATTTGACTGGTAACGACTTGTCCCCTGTTTAAAATAGGAATTACATTAGCCATCTTCACATATCAGCACTACACCTGTTTGAAGAGATAAATAAAAATATTAGGTTAATGGTTCATCAGTAGTTCATTTTGATTCTTAAGACCCTTGAAAAAAAACCTTCATCAGGACCGGCGACTTATTTTGCTTCAGTCTGTCTATCTGCTTCACAACCATCTCACTATGTGACTTTGATGTTACATAATGTATCTTCTTCTAGCCAAATGTAAAAATTAATTATGGGGAATATTGTTAGTGTCTTCCTGTGTAAAAATGAATGAGAAAATAATTATTTAAAAT
>NC_069431.1:45764706-45787778 GCF_026875155.1 Cherax quadricarinatus
TAAGCAAACACAGTGTGTCCTGAAACAGTAGGGGTGTTTGTAGGCTGTGTGTTCTTGTAAGACTGTAGTGTGTCTTGTAAAGCTGTAGTGTGTCTTGTAGACTGTAGTGTGTCTTGTAAATTTTAGTGTGTCTTGTAAGACTTTTTTGTGTGTTTTGTAAGACTGTAGTGTGTCTTGTAAGACTGTAGTGTGTCTTGTAAGACTGTAGTATGTCTTGTGAGACTGTAGTGAGTCTTGTAAGTTTGGGTAGTGTGTCATCTAGACTGTAGTGTGTCTTGTAAGACTTATTGTGACTTGTAAGACTGTAGTGTGTGTTGTAAGACTGTAGTGTGTCTTGAAAGACTGTAGTGTGTCTTGTAAGACTGTTGTGTGTCTTGTTAGATGTAGTGTGTCTTGTAAGACTACAGTGTGCCTTGTAAGACTGTAGTGTGTCTTATAAGACTACAGTGTCCTTTGTAAGACTGTAGTGTGTTTTGTAAGACTTTAGTGTGTCTTGTAAGACTACAGTGTGTCTTGTAAGTCTGTAGTGTGTCTTGTTAGATGGTAGTGTGTCTTGTAAGACAGTAGTGTGTATTGTAAGACTGTAGTGTGTCTTGTAAGACTGTAGTGTATCTTATAAGACTGTAGTGTGTCTTGTAAGACTGTAGTGTGTCTTGTAAGACTGTAGTGTGTCTTGTTTGACTGTAGTGTGTCTTGTAAGACTGTAGTGTGTCTTGTTAGACTGTAGTGTGTCTTGTAAGACTACAGTTTGCCTTGTAAGACTGTAGTGTGTCTTGTAAGACTCCAATTTTGCCTTGAAAGACTGTAGTGTGTTTTGTTAGACTGTCGTGTTTTCTTGTAAGACTGTAGTGTGTCTGAAAGACTACAGTGTGTCTTGTATGACTTTAGTGTGTCTTGTTTGACGGTAGTGTGTCTTGTAAGACAGTAGTGTGTCTTGTAAGACAGTAGTATGTCTTGTAAGACTGTAGTGTGTTTTGTAAGACTGTAGTGCGTCTTGTAAGACTACAGTGTGTTTGGGTAAGCTTGTAGTGTATCTTGTTAAGACTGTGTGAGTCGTGTAAGCTAGACTCTGTCGTGTAAAATGTAGTGTGTCTTGTAAGACTGTAGTGTGTCTTGTAAGACTGTAGTGTGTCTTGTAAGACTGTAGTGTGTCTTGTAAGACTGTAGCGTGTCTTGTAAGACTGTAGTGTGTCTTGTAAGACTGTAGTTTGTCTTGTAAGACTGTAGTGTGTCTTGTAAGACTGTAGTGTGTCTTTTAAGACTGTAGTGTGTCTTGTAAGACTGTAGTGTGTCTTGTAAGACTGTAGTGTGTCTACTAAGACTGTAGTGTGTCTTGTAAGACTGTAGTGTATCTTGTAAGACTGTAGTGTGTCTTGTAAGACTACAGTGTGTCTAGTAAGACTGTAGTGTGTCTTGAAAGACTGTAGTGTGTCTTGTAAGACTGTATTGTGTCTTGTAAGACTGTAGTGTGTCTTGTAAGACTGTAGTGTGTCATGTAAGACTTGACTGTGTCTTTTAAGATTGTAGTGTGTCTTATAAGACTGTAGTGTGTCTTGCATGAATGCAGTGTGTCTTGTGAGACTGTAGTGTGTCTTGTAAGACTGTAGTGTCTCGTAAGACTGTAGTGTGTCTTCTAAGACTGTAGTGTGTCTTGAAGACTATACTGCGTCTTGTAAGACAACAGAGTGTTTTGTAAGACTGTAGTGTGTCTTGTAAGGCTAGACTGTGTCTTGTAAGACAACAGAGTGTCTTGTAAGACAACAGAGTGTCTTGTAAGACAACAGAGTGTCTTGTAAGACTGTAGTGTGTCTTGTAAGACTGTAGTGTGTTTTGTAAGATTGTAGTGTGTCTTGCAAGACTGTAGTGTGTCTTATAAGACTACAGTGTGTCTTGTAAGACTGTAGTGTGTCTTGCAAGACTGTAGTGTGTCTTGTAAGACTGCAGTATGTCTTGTCAGACTGTAGTGTGTCTTGTAAGATTGTAGTGTGTCTTGTAAAGCTGTAGTGTGTCTTGTAAGACTGTAGTGTGTCATGTAAGACTGTAGTGTGTCTTGTAAGACTGCAGTATGTCTTGTAAGACTGTAGTTAGTCTATTAAGATTGTAGTGTGTCATGAAAGACTGTAGTGTGTCTTGTAAGACTTATTGTGTCTTGTAAGACTGTAGTGTGTCTTGTAAGACTGTTGTGTGTCTTGAAAGACTGTAGTGTGTCTTGCAAAACTACAGTGTGTCTTGTAAGACTGTAGAGTGTCTTGTAAGACTGTAGTGTGTCTTGTAAAACTGTAGTGTGTCTTGTAATACTGTAGAGTGTCTTGTAAGAGTGTAGTGTGTCTTGTAAATCAGTAAGGTGTCTTGCAAGACTGTAGTGTGTCTTATAAGACTGTAGTGTGTTTTGTAAGACTGTAGTGTGTCTTGTTAGACTGTAAGACTACAGTGTGTCTTGTAAGACTGTAGTGTGTCTTGTTAGACGGTAGTGTGTCTTGTAAGACAGTAGTGTGTCTTGTAAGACATACAGATTGCGAAAAGGACTTGGGGGTTATGGTGAGCAGCAACCTTAAACCAAGACAGCAATGCCTAAGCGTACGTAATAAGGCAAATAGATTACTGGGATTTATATCAAGAAGTGAAAGCAACAGAAGTCCAGAGGTCATACTGCAGCTTTATACATCATTAGTAAGGCCTCACCTAGATTATGCAGCTCAGTTCTGGTCTCCGTATTACAAAATGGACATAAATTCGTTAGAAAACATTCAGCGTAGGATGACTAAATTAATATATAGCATTAGAAATCTTCCTTATGAAGAAAGATTGAAGACTCTTAAGTTACATTCACTTGTTAGACGAAGAATGAGGGGAGACCTGATCGAAGTGTTTAAGTGGAAGATAGGTTTTAATAAAGGGGTTATTAATAAGGTCTTGGGGAAATGTCTCTCCAAGGGAGAACCCGCAGTAATGGATTTAAAATTAGATAAGTTTAGATTTAGAAAAAGGACATAGGAAAGTATTGGTTTGGAAATAGGGTAGTTGATGAGTGGAACAGTCTACCTAGATGGGTTATTGAGGCTGGGACTTTGGGTAGTTTCAAGTCTAGGTTGGATAAGTACATGAGGGGGGGTTGGATTTGAGTGGGACTTTCACATCAGAGCTTATTTCTTGTGGTGCATTGAAAATTGGGTTGGGCAAATGTTTGTTAGTGGGATGAATTGTAAAGGACCCTGGCCGCGGCTTTGCGCCCCCAGGCTTTCCTTGACAGTGTTCCTTCCTCCTTTTCCCCTTATAAGTTTCCCCTTTTATTCTTGTGTACAACTTGTGTTTTGGGGCCACAAACCTGGCCAGTACGACTGTGTGTTGCCACAACCTGGTCAGTACGACTGTGTGCTGCCACACCTGGTCAGTACGACGGGTGTTGCCACAACCTGGCCAGTAACAAACTGTTTTGCCACAACCTGGCCAGTACGACTGTGTTGCCACAACCTGGCCAGTACGACTGTGTGTTGCCACAACCTGGTCAGGTACGACTGTGTTGCCACAACCTTTGGCAGTACGATTGTGTTGCCCAAAACCTGCCAGTACGACTGTTTTGGCCACACCTGGCCAGTACGACTGTGTGTTGCCACACCTGGTCAGTACGACTGGTGGCTGCCACACCTGGTAGTACGACTGTGTGTCCCAAACAACCTGGCCAGTACGACTGTTGTGGCCACAAACCTGGCCAGAAACGACTGTGTGTTGCCACAACCTGGCCAGTACGACTGTGGTGCACAACCTGGATTTCGACTGTGTTGCCACAACCTGGCCAGTTACGATGTTGTTGCCACAACTGCCAGTACGACTGTTGTTGCCACAACCTGGCCAGTACGACTGTGTGTTGCCAAACCTTGCCATTTACGACTGTGTGTTGCCACAACTGGCCATACGGACTGTGTGTTGCCACAACCTGCCCAGTAACGACTTGTGTGTTGCCACAACCTGGCCAGTACGACTGTGTGTTGCCAAAACGGGCCCATTACGACGTGTGTTGCCACAACCTGGCCAGTACGACTGTGTGTTGCCACAACCTGGCCAGTACGACTGGTTGCCACAACCTGGCCAGTACGACTGTGTTGCCACAACCGGGCCAGTACGACTGTGTTGCCACAACCTGGCCATTACGACTGTGTGTTGCTACAACCTGGCCAGTACGACTGTGTGTTCCCTAAACCTGGCCAGTACGACTGTGTGTTGCCACAACCGGGCCCCAGAACGACTGTGTATTGCCACAACCTGCCCATTTACGATGAGTATACCCACAGCCTGGCCAGTACGTGCTGTGTTTGTCACAACCTGGCCAGTACGACGTGTGTTGCCAAAACTTGGCCATAGACTGTGCGTTGCACAACCGGCCAGTACGAGTGTTTCCACAACCTGGCAGAAAAGACTGTTGCAACAACTGCAGTACAAACTGTTTTGCCACAAACCTGGCCAGTACGGCTTGTTGCCAAACCTGGCCATTACGATGTGTGTTTGCTACAACCTGGCCAGTACGACTGTGTGTTGCTACAACCTGGCCAGTACGACTGTGTGTTGCCACAACCTGGCCAGAACGACTGTGTATTGCCACAACCTGCCCAGTACGACTGAGTATAGCCACAGCCTGGCCAGTACGACTGTGTGTTGTCACAACCTGGCCAGTACGACTGGGTGTTGCCACAACCAGGCCAGTACGACTGTGTGTTGCCAAAACCTGGCCAGTGCTACTGTGTGTTGCCACAACCTGGCCAGTACGACTGTGTGTTGCCACAACCTGGCCAGAACGACTGTGTGTTGCCACAACCTGGCCAGAACGACTGTGTGTTGCCACAACCTGGCCAGTACGACTGTGTGTTGCCACAACCTGGCCAGTGCTACTATGTGTTGCCACAACCTGGCCAGTACGACTGAGCGTTGCCACAACCTGGCCAGTACGACTGTGTTGCCACAACCTGGCCAATGCTACTGTGTGTTGCCACAACCTGGCCAGTACGACTGTGTGTTGCCACAAACTGGCCAGTACGACTGTGTGAAGCCACAACCTGGCCAGTACGACTGTGTGTTGCCACAACTTGGCCAATACGACTGTTACCACATCCAGGCCAGTACGGCTGCGTGTTGCCACGACCTGGCCAATACGACTGTGTTGCCACATCCTGGCCAGCACGACTGTGTGCTGCCACAACCTGGCCAGTACGACTGTGTTGCCACCACCAGGCCCGTACAGCTGTGTTGTCACAACCTGGCCATTACGACTGTGTTGCCACAACCTGGCTAGTACGACTCAGTGTTGCCACAACCTGGCCAGTACGACTGTTACCACAACCTGGCCAGTACGGATGTGTGTTGCCACAACCAGGCCAGTACGGCTGTGTGTTGTCACAACCTGGCCAGTACGACTGTGTTGCCACAACCTGGCCAATACGACTGTGTTGCCACAACCTGGCCAGCACGACTGTGTTGCCACAACCTGGCCAGTTCGTCTGTGTTGCCACATCCTGGCCAGTACGACTGTGTGTTGCCACAACCTGGCCAGTACGACTGTGTGTTGCCACAACCTGGCCAGTACGACTGTGTGTTGCCACAACCTGGTCAGTACGACTGTGTGCTGCCACATCCTGGTCAGTACGACTGTGTGTTGCCACAACCTAGTCAGTACGACTGTGTGGCCACAACCTGGCCAGTACGACTGTGTGTTGCCACAACCTGGCCAGTACGACTGTGTGTTGCCACAACCTGGCCAGTACGACTGTGTGTTGCCACAACCTGGCCAGTACGACTGTGTGTTCCCACAACCTGGCCAGTACGACTGTGTGTTGCCACAACCTGGCCAGTACGACTGTGTGTTGCCACAACCTGGCCAGTACGACTGTGTGTTGCCAAAACTTGGCCAGTACGACTGTGTGTTGCCACAACCTGGCCAGTACGACTGTGTGTTCCACAACCTGGCCAGTACGACTGTTGCCACAACCTGGCCAGTACGACTGTGTTGCCACAACCTGGCCATTACGACTGTGTGTTGCTACAACCTGGCCAGTACGACTGTGTGTTGCTACAACCTGGCCAGTGCGACTGTGTGTTGCCAAAACCCTGGCCAAAAACGACTGTTGTTATTGCCACAACCTGCCCAGTACGACTGAGTATAGCCACAGCCTGGCCAGTACGACTGTGTGTTGCCACAACCTGGCCAGTACGACTGTGTGTTGCCAAAACTTGGCCAGTACGACTGTGTGTTGCCACAACCTGGCCAGTACGACTGTGTGTTCCCACAACCTGGCCAGTACGACTGTTGCCACAACCTGGCCAGTACGACTGTGTTGCCACAACCTGGCCATTACGACTGTGTGTTGCTACAACCTGGCCAGTACGACTGTGTGTTGCTACAACCTGGCCAGTACGACTGTGTGTTGCCACAACCTGGCCAGAACGACTGTGTATTGCCACAACCTGCCCAGTACGACTGAGTATAGCCACAGCCTGGCCAGTACGACTGTGTGTTGTCACAACCTGGCCAGTACGACTGTGTGTTGCCAAAACTTGGCCAGTACGACTGTGCGTTGCCACAACCTGGCCAGTACGACTGTGTGTTCCCACAACCTGGCCAGTACGACTGTTGCCACAACCTGGCCAGTACGACTGTGTTGCCACAACCTGGCCATTACGACTGTGTGTTGCTACAACCTGGCCAGTACGACTGTGTGTTGCTACAACCTGGCCAGTACGACTGTGTGTTGCCACAACCTGGCCAGAACGACTGTGTATTGCCACAACCTGGCCAGTACGACTGAGTATTGCCACAGCCTGGCCAGTACGACTGTGTGTTGTCACAACCTGGCCAGTACGACTGGGTGTTGCCACAACCAGGCCAGTACGACTGTGTGTTGCCACAACCTGGCCAGTGCTACTGTGTGTTGCCACAACCTGGCCAGTACGACTGTGTGTTGCCACAACCTGGCCAGAACGACTGTGTGTTGCCACAACCTGGCCAGAACGACTTTTGTTTGCCCAAACCGGGCCCCGTAGACTGTGTGTTGCCACAACATGGCCAGTGCTACTATGTGTTGCCACAACCTGGCCAGTACGACTGAGCGTTGCCACAACCGGGCCCAGTACGACGGGGTTGCCACAACCTGGCCAGTGCTACTGTGTGTTGCCACAACCTGGCCAGTACGACTGTGTGTTGCCACAAACTGGCCAGTACGACTGTGTGAAGCCACAACCTGGCCAGTACGACGTGTGTTGCCAAAATTTGGGCCCAATACGACTGTACCACATCCAGGCCAGTACGGCTGCGTGTTGCCACGACCTGGCCAATACGACTGTGTTGCCACATCCTGGCCAGCACGACTGTGTGCTGCCACAACCTGGCCAGTACGACTGTGTTGCCACAACCAGGCCCGTACAGCTGTGTTGTCACAACCTGGC
Source organism: Cherax quadricarinatus (assembly GCF_026875155.1). NCBI lineage: Eukaryota > Metazoa > Arthropoda > Malacostraca > Decapoda > Parastacidae > Cherax > Cherax quadricarinatus. The sequence continues at coordinate 45,772,138 of NC_069431.1, forward strand.
CATTACGACTGTTTTTCCCACAACCTGGCTATACGACTCGTGTTGCCACAACCTGGCCAGTACGACTGTTACCACAACCTGGCCAGTACGGCTGTGTGTTGCCACAACCAGGCCAGTACGGCTGTGTGTTGTAACAACCTGGCCAGTACGACTGTGTTGCCACAACCTGGCCAATACGACTGTGTTGCCACAACCTGGCCACCCAACGATGGTTTGCCACAACCTGGCCAGTCGTCTGTGCTGGCCACAATCCTGGCCAGTAGGGACTGTGTGTTGACACAACCTGGCCAGTACGACTGTGTGTTGCCACAACCTGGCCAGTACGACTGTGTGTTGCCACAACCTGGCCAGTACGACTGTGTGTTGCCAAAACATGGCCAGTACGACTGTGTGTTGCCACAACCTGGCCAGTACGACTGTGTGTTCCCACAATCTGGCCAGTACGACTGTTGCCACAACCTGGCCAGTACGACTGTTGCCACAACCTGGTCAGTACGACTGTGTGCTGCCACAACCTGGCCAGTACGACTGTGTGCTGCCACAAACTGGCCAGTACGACTGTGTGTTGCCACAACCTGGCCAGAACGACTGTGTGTTGCCACAACCTTGTCAGTACGACTGTGTGTTGCCACAACCTGGTCAGTACGACTGTGTGCTGCCGCAACCTGGCCAGTACGACTGTGTGCTGCCACAACCTGGCCAGTACGACTGTGTGTTGCCACAACCTGGTCAGTACGACTGTGTGCTGCCACAACCTGGTCAGTACGACTGTGTGCTGCCACAACCTGGCCAGTACGACTGTGTGCTGCTACAACCTGGTCAGTACGACTGCGTGTTGCACAACCTGGCCAGTATGACTGTGTGCTGCCACAACCTGGCCAGTACGACTGTGTGCTGCCACAACCTTGTCAGTACGACTGTGTGTTGCCACAACCTGGTCAGTACGACTGTGTGTTGCCAAAACCTGGTCAGTACGACTGTGTGCTGCCACAACCTGATCAGTACGACTGTGTTGCCACAACCTGGTCAGTACGACTGTGTGCTGCCACAACCTGGCCAGTACGACTGTGGTGCTGCACAACCTGGCCAGTACGACTGTGTGCTGCCACAACCTGGTCAGTACGACTGTGTGCTGCCACAACCTGGCCAGTACGACTGTGTGCTGCCACAACCTGGTCAGTACGACTGTGTGCTGCCACAACCTGGTCAGTACGACTGTGTGCTGCCACAACCTGGCCAGTACGACTGCGTGCTGCCACAACCTGGCCAGTACGACTGTGTGTTGCCACAACCTGGTCATTACGACAGTGTGTTGCCACAACCTGGTAAGTACGACTGTGTGCTGTTACAACCTGGCCAGTATGACTGTGTGCTGCCACAACCTGGCCAGTACGACTGTTGCCACAACCTGGCCAGTACGACTGTGTGCTGCCACAACCTGGCCAGTACGACTGTGTTGCCACAACCTGGTCAGTACGACTGTGTTTGCCACAACCTGGTCAGAACGACTGTGTGCTGCCACAACCTGGCCAGTACGACTGTGTGCTGCCACAACCTGGTCAGTACGACTGTTTGCTGCCACAACCTGGTCAGTACGACTGTGTGCTGCCACAACCTGGCCAGTACGACTGTGTGCTGCCAAAACCTGGTCAGTACGACTGTGTGCTGCCACACCGGGTTTCAGTACGACTGTGTGCTGCCACAACCTGGCCAGTACGACTGTGTGCTGCCACAACCTGGCCAGTAGGACTGTATGTTGCCACAACCTGGTCATTACGACTGTGTGTTGCCAAAACCCTGGTCGTACGACTGTGTGCTGCCACAACGGGCCCCAGTACGACTGTGTGCTGCCACAACCGGCCAGTACGACTGTGTGTTGCCACAACCTGGCCAGTACGAATTTGTTGCCACAACCTGGTCAGTACGACTGTGTGCTGCCAAAACCTGGCCAGAACGACTGTGTGCTGCCACAACCTGGTCAGTACGACTGTGTGCTGCCACAACCTGGTTAGTACGACTGTGTGCTGCCACAACCTGGCCAGTACGACTGTGTGCTGCCACAACCTGGCCAGTACGACTGTGTGCTGCCACAACCTGGTCAGTACGACTGCGTGTTGCCACAACCTGGCCAGTACGACTGTGTGCTGCCACAACCTGGCCAGTACGACTGTGTGCTGCCACAACCTGGCCAGTACGAGTGTGTGCTGCCACAACCTGGTCAGTACGACTGTGTGCTTCCACAACCTGGCCAGTACGACTGTGTGCTGCCAAAAAAAACCTGGCCAGTACGACTGTGTGCTGCCACAACCTGGCCAGTACGACTGTGTGCTGCCACAACCTGGTCAGTACGACTGCGTGTTGCCACAACCTGGCCAGTACGACTGTGTGCTGCCACAACCTGGCCAGTACGACTGTGTGCTGCCACAACCTGGCCAGTACGACTGCGTGTTCCCCACAACCTGGTCAGAAACGACTGTGTGTTGCCACAACCTGGTCAGTACGACTGTGTGTTGCCAAACCTGGGTCAGTACGACTGTTTTGCTGCCACAACCGGGTCAGTACGTTTTCTGTTGCCACAACCTGGTCAGTAACGACTGTGTGCTGCCAAAACCTGGCCAGTACGACTGTGTGCTGCCACAACCTGGTCAGTACGACTGTGTGCTGCCACAACCTGGTCAGTACGACTGTGTGCTGCCACAACCTGGTCAGTACGACTGTGTGTTGCCACAACCTGGCCAGTACGACTGTGTGTTGCCACAACCTTGTCAGTAGGGACTGTGTTGCTGCCACATCCTCGTCAGTACGACTCTGTGTTGCCCAACCTAGTCATTTACGACTGTGTGGCAAAAACCGGGCCAGTACGATGTGTGTTGCCACAACCTGGTCGTACGACTGTTTTGCTGCCACAACCTGGTCAGTACGACTGTGTTGCCACAACCTGGCCAGTACGACTGTGTGTTGCCACAACCTGGCCAGTACGACTGTGTGTTGCCACAACCTGGCCAGTACGACTGTCTGTTGCCACAACCTGGCCAGTACGACTGTGTGTTGCCACAACCTGGCCAGTACGACTGTGTGTTGCCACAACCTGGCCAGTACGACTGTGTGTTGCCACAACCTGGCCAGTACGACTGTGTGTTGCCAAACTTGGCCAGTACGACTGTGTGTTGCCACAACCTGGCCAGTACGACTGTGTGTTGCCACACCCTGGCCAGTACGACTGTTGCCACAACCTGGCCAGTACGACTATGTTGCCAGAACCTGTCCAGTACGACTGTGTTGACACACCCTGGCCATTACGACTGTGTGTTGCTACAACCTGGCCAGTACGGCTGTGTGTTGCTACAACCTGGCCAGTACGACTGTGTGTTACCACAACCTGGCGTGAACGACTGTGTATTGCGACAACCTGGCCAGTACGACTGAATATTGCCACAGCCTGGCCAGTACGACTGTGTGTTGTCACAACCTGGCCAGTACGACTGGTTGTTGCCACAACCAGGCCAGCACGACTGTGTGTTGCCACAACTTGGCCAGTGCTACTGTGTATTGCCAAAACCTGGCCAGTACTACTGTGTGTTACCACAACCTGGCCAGAACGACTGTGTGTTGCCACACCTTGGCCAGAACGACTGTGTGTTGCCACAACCTTGCCAGTGCTACTGTGTGTTGCCACAACCTTGCCAGTACGACTGTGTGTTGCCACAACATGGCCAGTACGACTGTGTGTTGCCACAACCTGGCCAGTACGACTGTGTGTTTCCACAACCTGGCCATTGCTACTATGTGTTGCCACAACCTTGCCAGTACGACTGTGCGTTGCCACAACCTGGCCAGTACGACTGTGTTGCCACAACCTGGCCAGTGCTACTGTGTGTTGCCACAACCTGGCCAGTACGACTGTGTGTTGCCACAAACTGGCCAGTACGACTGTGTGAAGCCACAACCTGGCCAGTACGACTGTGTGTTGCCACAACTTGGCCAGTACGACTGTGTTACCACAACCTGGCCAGTACGGCTGCGTGTTGCCACGACCTGGCCAATACGACTGTGTTGCCACAACCTGGCCAGTACGTCTGTGTTGCCACAACCTGGCCAGTTCGTCTGTGTTGCCACATCCTGGCCAGCACGACTGTGTGCTGCCACAACCTGGCCAGTACGACTGTGTTGCCACAACCAGGCCAGTACGGCTGTGTGTTGTCACAACCTGGCCAGTACGACTGTGTTGCCACAACCTGGCTAGTACGGCTGTGTGTTGTCACAACCTGGCCAGTACGACTGTGTTGCCACAACCTGGCCAGTACGACTGTTACCACAACCAGGCCAGTACGGCTGTGTGCTGCCACAACCTGGCCAGTACGACTGTGTGCTGCCACAACCTGGTCAGTACGACTGTTTGCTGCCACAACCTGGTCAGTACGACTGTGTGCTGCCACAACCTGGCCAGTACGACTGTGTGCTGCCAAAAATTGGTCAGTACGACTGTGTGCTGCCACAACCTGGTCAGTACGACTGTGTGCTGCCACAACCTGGCCAGTACGACTGTGTGCTGCCACAACCTGGCCGTAGGATTGTATGTTCCCAAAACCCTGGTCATTACGACTGGCTTTTCCCACAACCTGGTCGTACGACTGTGTGCTGCCACAACTGGCCAGTACGACTGTGTGCTGCCACAACCTGGCCAGTACGACTGTGTGTTGCCACAACCTGGCCAGTACGAATGTGTTGCCACAACCTGGTCAGTACGACTGTGTGCTGCCAAAACCTGGCCAGAACGACTGTGTGCTGCCACAACCTGGTCAGTACGACTGTGTGCTGCCACAACCTGGTCGTACGACTGTGTGCTGCCACAACCTTGGCCGTCCCGACTGTGTGCTGCCTCAACCTGGCCAGTACGAATTGTGTGCTGCCACAACCTGGTCAGTACGACTGCGTGTTGCTACAACCGGGCCCAGTACGGACTTTTGTGCTGGCCACAATCTGGCCAGTACGACTGTGTGCGGCCACAACCTGGCCAGTACGATGTGTGTGCTGCCACAACCTGGTCAGTAGGGACTGTGTGCTTCCACAACCTGGCCAGTACGACTGTGTGCTGCCACAACCTGGCCAGTACGACTGTGTGCTGCCACAACCTGGCCAGTACGACTGTGTGCTGCCACAACCTGGTCAGTACGACTGCGTGTTGCCACAACCTGGCCAGTACGACTGTGTGCTGCCACAACCTGGCCAGTACGACTGTGTGCTGCCACAACCTGGCCAGTACGACTGTGTGTTGCCACAACCTGGTCAGTACGACTGTGTGTTGCCACAACCTGGTCAGTACGACTGTGTGTTGCCACAACCTGGTCAGTACGACTGTGTGCTGCCACAACCTGGTCAGTACGACTCTGTTGCCACAACCTGGTCAGTACGACTGTGTGCTGCCACAACCTGGCCAGAACGACTGTGTGCTGCCACAACCTGGTCAGTACGACTGTGTGCTGCCAAAACCCTGGTCAGAAACGACTGGGGGTGTTGCCACAAACCTGGCCAGTACGACTGTGTGTTGCCACAACCTGGTCAGTACGACTGTGTGCTGCCACATCCTGGTCAGTACGACTGTGTGTTGCCACAACCTAGTCAGTACGACTGTGTGGCCACAACCTGGCCAGTACGACTGTGTGTTGCCACAACCTGGTCAGTACGACTGTGTGCTGCCACAACCTGGTCAGTACGACTGTGTTGCCACAACCTGGCCAGTACGACTGTGTGTTGCCACAACCTGGCCAGTACGACTGTGTGTTGCCACAACCTGGCCAGTACGACTGTGTGTTGCCACAACCTGTCAATAACGACTGTGTGTTGCCACAACCGGGCCCAGTACGAACTGTGTGTTGCCACAACCTGGCCAGTACGACTGTGTGTTGCCACAACCTGGCCAGTACGACTGTGTGTTGCCAAAACTTGGCCAGTACGACTGTGTTTTTTGCCAAACCTGGCCAGTACGACTGTGTGTTGCCACACCCTGGCCAGTACGACTGTTCCCAACAACCTGGCCAGTACGACTATGTTGCCAAAAACCTGTCCAGTACGACTGTGTTGACACACCCTGGCCATTACGACTGTGTTTTGGGCTACAACTGGCCATACGGCTGTGTGTTGCTAAAACCTGGCCAGTACGACTGTGTGTTACCACAAACCTGGCGTGAACGACTGTGTATTGCGACAACCTGGCCAGTTCGAACTGATATTGCCACAGCCTGGCCAGTAGACTGTGTGTGTGTCCACAACCGGGGCCAGTACGACTGGTTGTTGCCACAACCAGGCCAGCACGACTTTGTTTTTCCCACAACCTGGCCAGTGCTACTGTGTATTGCCAAAACCTGGCCAGTACTACTGTGTGTTACCACAACCTGGCCAGAACGACTGTGTGTTGCCACAACCTGGCCAGAACGATTGTGTGTTCCACAACCCAGGCAGTTGCTACTGTGTGTTGCCACAACCTGGCCAGTACGACTGTGTGTTGCCACAACCTGGCCAGTACGACTGTGTGTTGCCACAACCTGGCCAGTACGACTGTGTGTTGCCACAACCTGGCCAGTGCTACTATGTGTTGCCACAACCTGGCCAGTACGACTGTGTGTTGCCACAACCTGGCCAGTACGACTGTGTTGCCACAACCTGGCCAGTGCTACTGTGTGTTGCCACAACCTGGCCAGTACGACTGTGTGTTGCCACAAACTGGCCAGTACGACTGTGTAAAGCCACAAACCTGGCCGTAAGACTGTGTGTTGCACAAACTTGGCCAGTACGACTGTGTTACCACAACCTGGCCAGTACGGCTGCGTGTTGCCACGACCTGGCCAATACGACTGTGTTGCCACAACCTGGCCAGTACGTCTGTGTTGCCACAACCTGGCCAGTTCGTCTGTGTTGCCACATCCTGGCCAGCACGACTGTGTGCGGCCACAACCTGGCCAGTACGACTGTGTTGCCACAACCAGGCCAGTACGGCTGTGTGTTGTCACAACGGGCCCCAGTACGATTTGTGTTGCCACAACCTGGCTAGTACGGCTGTGTGTTGTCACAACCTGGCCAGTACGACTGTGTTGCCACAACCTGGCCAGTACGACTGTTACCACAACCTGGCCAGTACGGCTGTGTGTTGCCACAACCTGGCCATTACGACTGTGTTGCCACAACCTGGCCAGCACGACTGTGTTGCCACAACCTGGCCAGTTCGTTTGTGTTGCCACATCCTGGCCAGCACGACTGTGTGTTGTCACAACCTGGCCAGTACGACTGTGTTGCCACAACCTGGCTAGTACGACTCTGTGTTGCCACAACCTGGCCAGTACGACTGTGTGCTGCAACAACCTGGCCAGTACGACTGTTGCCACAACCTGGCCAGTACGACTGTGTTGCCACAACCTGGCCAGTAAGACTGTGTGTTGCCACAACCTGGCCACTACGCCTGTGTGTCCACAACCTGGCCAGTACGACTGTGTGTTGCCCCAACCTGCCCAGTACGACTGTGTGTTTGCCACAACCTGGCCCGTCGGCTGGGGTTTGCCACAAACTGGCCAGTAAGACTGTGTGTTGTTCACAACCTGGCCAGTAGGGACTATGTGTTCCCACAACCGGGCCAGTACGGACTGTTGTGTTGCCATAACTTGGCCAGAACGACGTTTTGTTGCCAAACAACTTGGCCAGTACGACTTTGTATTGCTCCATCTGGCCATTTACGACCGTGTGTTGCCACAACCTTGCCATTTAGGACTGTGTGTTGGCCAAAACCTGGCCAGTACGACTGTGTGTTGCACAAACTTGCCAGTCGGATATGTTGCCACAAACTTGCCAGTACGACTGTGTGTTGCCTCAACTTGGGGCAGATAAGACTGTGTGTTGCCACAACGTGGGCCAGTCGACTTTGTGTTGCCACAACCTGTCCAGTACGATGTGTGTTGCCACAACCTGGCCAGTACGACTGTGTGTTGCCACAATTTGGTAAGTACGACTGTGTGTTGCCACAATTTTGCCAGTACGACGGTGTGTTGCCACAACATGGCCGGTACGACTGTGTGTTGCCACAACCTGGCCAGTTCGACTGGTGATGCTACACATGCCCTGGTACACAGTCTGGTACACATGTCCTTGCACACAGTCTGGTACACATACCCTGGTACACAGTCTGGTACACATGTCCTGGTACATAGTCTGGAACACATGTGTTGATACACAGTCTGCTACACATGTCCTGGTACACAGTGTGGTACACACGTCCTGGTACGCAGTCTGGTACACATTTTTCTGGATGTCATATTCCATTGTTCTGGAGGGGGTTTCCCTGCCCATATATCGTTATTCTGGCGGGTTTCTTTCTCATATTTCTTTGTTGTGGAGGGGTTTTTTTCTTCGCATATTTCATTCTTCTGGACGGGTTTCCTTCCCCATATTTCGTTGACCAGGACATGTTTCCTTCTCATATTTCATTGTTATGGACGGGTTTTACTGTTATATTTTCACACAACACAAGAACACAAGAAAGGAGGAACATGAAAAGGAACCCGCTGGCCCATACTAGGCAAGTCCTTTACAATTCATCCCACTAACAAAAATTTGCCCAAACCCAAATTTTCAATTGCACCCAAAGAAATAAGCTCTGATGTGAAAGTCCCACTCAAATCCAACCCCCTCCCACTCATGTATTTATCCAACCTTGATTTGAAATTCCCCAAAGTCCTAGCCTCAATAAACCCAACTAGGTAGACTGTTCCACTCATCAACTACCCTATTTTCCAAACCAATACTTTCCTATGTCCTTTCTAAATCTAAAACTTATCTAATTTAAATCCATTAGTGCGGGTTCTCTCTTGGAGAGACATCCTCAAGACCTTATTAATATCCCCTTTATTAATACCTATCTTCCACTTATACACTTCGATCAGGTCTCCCTCATTCTTCGTCTAAAAAGTGAATGTAACTTAAGAGTTTTTAAAATCTTTCTTGATAAGGAAGATTTCTAATGCTATGTTTTAATTTAGTCATCCTACGCTGAAGTTTTCTAACGAATTTAGTCCATTTTGTATACGGAGACCAGAACTGAGTGCAAAAATCTAGGTGGGGCCTTACAAATGATGTTTTAAGTGCAGTATGATTCTGGACTTCTGTTGCTTACCCTTGTTTCCGTAATCTATTTGTTTATTACGTACGTGGGCATTGCTGTCTTGGGTTTTAAAGGGTTGTGCTCACCATAACCCAAGTTTTTTCGCAATCGTAGGGTAATTTCTACATCTTTTTTAAATTAAAAAGTACTAGGGTTATGGGCACCCCAAGTCAAAAATTTGCATTTTTCTCATTAATGCTTCCCCACTTTTTTGCCAAGAATAGGTTTTTTAACCCCCTTTGAAGTTCCTTTAACAAAACTTTTTTAATAAATTATCCTCCCATTTTTGTGTCTCGGCGAATTTGCATATCACTGAAATTTCCCTAAAATAAAAAAAAAAAGGGAAATGTCCCTGTGGAACCCCACTTGTTACGCCCCCCACTGGTTTTAAACCCCCTTTTGGCACTCTCTGCTTCCTTCAGTGCCATGACTGGGTCACGAGAGCATTTTTCCCCCAAATGCCATGAGCTGCCATTTTTTAAACGTCTATGGTGGGAAATTATAAAAACCCCTTACAAAAATTTAAGTAAAAAATACAAATTCTTTTTTGGGGTCAAAGCCTAAAAAGCTTTACTGAAGAAATTTAATAAATTATTTAGAAAAGACCGGCCTTGTGAATCCATGCTGAGTACATTAATAAAACCCAGCTTATCGAGATGGCTTTTATAATCTCAGTTAATTGACTCTAGTAAATTTCCCTAAATTGGGTCGGGGTTTTTGGGGGGTAATTTGACGGTAACGATTGTCCTGTTTTAAAAAATAGGAATTACATTACCCATCTTCCACATATCGACACTAACCTGTTTGAAGAGATAAATTAAAAATATTATTTAAATGGTTCACGGGTTTCCATTTTGCATTCCTTAAGCCCCCTTTAAAAAAACCTCGGGGCCCGGCGACTTATTTGCTTCAGTCTGTCTATCTGCTTCAAAACCATCTCACTAGGGGGACTGTATGTTACATAATTTTTCTTCTTCAAACCCACGTAAAAATTAATTTCTGGAAATTGTTAGTGTCTTCCTGGTAAAAAAATGAGAGAAAAAAAAATTTTTTAAAATCAAACAATTTCATTTCTTTGTCAGTAAGGTGCCCATATTTTTTTTAAGGGGACCATCTTATCTTAATTTTGTTCTTAGACTGGGAAAAAAAAATTTTTTTTTTTGGTTAGTTTTTGAATCCCTAGCCCAAAAAGTCCCTTTTAGCTTTTTTTCCCCTTTTTAATGTCCCTTTAATGTCAATTACTGATTCATAAGATGACCCTACCTCTTTTGATCGCCTATAAATTCCTTTTTTTATGCCCCGTAATATTTGAGCCTATTATTTTATCCATTTTGGGGGCTTTTTTTTTGATTAAATTTTTTATATGGGAAAAAGCCCTTTGAGCGCTGTTAGTGTTTAGAAAACTTTTATTTATGCTCCCTTACCCCAGTCAACAGTGATAGTGTTCTTAAGCCTTTTGAATTTCTAAGCGAAAATTGGGACTGTTTCTGAGTTATCGCTCTAGTCTTCCCTTCAAAGCAAAAGTAATTTTTTGTGGTCGTAGCACCCCGTTCCTCTGAAATTTTTAAAATTTTAAAAAGGGGTTCATTGTTTTCCCAAAAATAAGTCAAGAGGTTATTTCCCTTTGGTTCTGTCACAAAAGCTTTTAAAAAAAAATTGAAATACTTCTAGAAGTTTGATTCTAAAATTCCCCGTCAAGAAAATTTCCCCAAAAAATGGGCTTTAAAATTAAAGTTCGGGAAATTTTAATTATGTGCCCTTTGGCCTTAACAATTTCCTCCTGTAGTTTCCCTTGGTCCCTATTAAGTTTGGGGGGGCGGTTACACTCTAAAACAGTTTTTTCATGCCCCTCTGAAAAAATTTTATCCCAAACAACTTGTATGTGTTACTTCCGACTTAATACCGTTTTTATGAACAGTTAAAGCGATCTCGGCATCAACCCACCCCCCCCCCTCCCAATACTTTATCTTTTTGGAAAAAATTTAAAAAACCCCTAAATATGACTTCGCAGGCATGTCCCTTTTTAATTTAACCAAGTTATTTAAAGGCAAATACACAATGTTACCTGCATAGAAAAAATAATCTCAACTGCCCATTTTTTCCCTAATACCAATTAGCATAATAAACATTGAAAGATCCCTTTCTCTTTCCCCTTCCTGCTATTTCTATTTTTACAAACCCTATTAGCCCTTATCCCCCAAGGTCCCTGGCTTTTCTATCTACTGTTTTAAAATACTAGTTCCCCTGAATCGTAATATTACTACCTGGGATTCACTTTTTTTCCTGCAAAACCCATACCACTAATTTCCTAGTTAAAAGTCCTAAGTCCCCCACTGAGTTCCCAGTGTCCCCCCCCACCTAGATAAGTGAACCCATCCCGGGAAACATGTCATTCTGGTAGAAGAGGTCCTTGTCATGAATGTTACCGCATTTTCCTTACAGTATTTGTCCAGCCCGCAATTGACACCCCGTTGCCCCGGCAACCATTCTTTCCAATCCCCCCCTTGGCAAAATTCCCCAAATTTTAGAGGGTTTCCCCCCCCTTTCTCCTAATTATTTTTTATTGCTGACCCATACCCGTAATAGGTCTTCCTCCTACGTCTGCAAAATCGTTGCCTCCAGCCTGAGCAGATATAGGATTGCTCCATTTCCCCTTTATTGTCATCCGACGGTAACAATATCCCCCTTCCCCGCCCCCGGAAAACAAACTCTCTGTCCTACTCGTCCCTTAAGAGAAGCCCTATCCATAAAACCTAATTGGTATCCCCCAAAACAACATATTTTACCTTCCTGGTGTCGTTCGTCGTGAGTTCCCGTGTCGATCACCCTTCTGGGGGGCACTGGAAAAGTTTGGGTGTTTCCACAACAGTTTCCCGGCCCCACCTTCTTCTTCACGTTTCACCTTTTCCCTTCGTCTTCTTGATCGTAATTTTTCCCTGGTCCCCGCCCCTGACCCGTTTTCCCCTTTTTGACCTGAGGACTCAAAACAGGAGGACTATAGAAAACTTTTTTTTTCCCGGTAGTCGCCGAATTTCCATATTCGCCAACCTCAATTCTTCCTTAAGCTGTTCGTAAGGTTGCTCGATGGAGGGCATCTTGCTTCAATTCTAGAGAGCGCGCAAACAGATCTTCACAGAGCCAATTACAGTCAAACACTGCGCAAAAGCCCAACTCAATCAGGAGTACTTGCGCAGCACGTCGCACGGACAATTGCGATGCCAACACATTTTCATTTGTTATGGACGGATTTTCCTGTCATATTTCCTTGTTTTGGACGGTTTTCCTGTCATATATCATGTCTGAATCGAGTTTCATTGTCATATTGCATAGTCTGAACGGTTTCATGCCATATTTCATTGTTCTGACCGGTTTCCCTGTCAATATTGCACAGTTCTGAACGGTTTTCCTGTCATATTTCATTCTTTTATACGGGTTTCCCAGTCATATTTCATTGTTCTGGGACGGTTTCCTGTCATATTTCATTGTTCTGGACAGGGTTTCCTGTCATATTTCATTGTTCCTTGTGACGAGTTTCCTTCTCATATTTCATTGTCCTGGACGGGTTTCTCTGCATATTTCATTGGTCCTGGGGACGGGTTTCCTGTCATAATTTAATTGTTCTGGACGAGGATTCCCTGTCATATTCCATTGTTCTTGGACGGGTTTCCATCTCATATTTCATTGTTTGGACGGTTTCCCTGTCATATTTCATTGCTCTGGACGGTTTCTCTGTCATATTTCTTAGTTTGGAATGGTTTCCTTCTTCATATTTCATTGTTTATGGACGGTTTACCTCTCATATTTCATTGCTATGGACGGGTTTCCTTCTTATATTTCATTGTTCTGGAACGGGGTTCCTTCTCATATTTCATTATGTACTGTTTCCGTGTCATGATTCATTGTTGTCGACGTGTTTCCCTGTCTATTTCATTTGTTTCTGGACGGGTTTCCTTTGGTCATAGTACATTGTTCTTGCGGTTTCCCTGTCACATCAAATTATTCAGGATGGGCTTCCCTGTAATATTTCATTGTTCTGGACGGTTTTCCCTGTCACTATTTCAAAGCTTGGGACGGTTTTCCGGTCATATTTCAGTTCTGGACGGTTTTTCCCTTCATATTTCATTTTTTGACGATTTTTCCTTCTATATTCATTGTTCTGGGGGGTTTTCCCTGCATATTTCATTGTTCTGGACGGATTTCCTCTCAATTTCTTGTTTTGACGAGTTTCCTTCCACATTTCTTTGTTTTGGGGGATTTCCTCTATATTTCTTTCTTCGGACATGTTTCCCTTCATATTTAATTGTTCTGGCGGGTTTCCCTGCCTTTTTTTCATTGCTCTTAAACTGGTTTCCTGTCAAATTTCATTCTTCGGACTTTCCTTCTCTTTTTTTTTTGCTCGGAGAATTTCCCCCTGCTATTTCATTTTTTACGTTTCTCGCCCTATTGCTTTGTTCGCACGCGTTTTCCGCATATTTCATTTTTTTATACGGGTTGCTCTGTCATATTTCATTTTTGAGGTTTTCCCTTCATACCCTTTTGGGTTTGGACTTTTTCCCCTTTCATATTTTCTGTTTAGGGCTGGTTTCCTTCATATTTCATTGTTCGGAGGGTTTCTCTATATTTCATTGTTCTGGACGGTTTTCGTCTATTTATTCTTCTGGACGGGTTTCCTTTTTTTCATTGTCGGGGGGGGTTTTCCCTTTCTATTTTTTTGTTTATGGGGGGGTTTTCCCCTTCTAATTTTTTATTTTTTCGAGGGGTTTCCCCTTCTAATTTTTTCGACGGTTTCCCTGTCAATTTCTTGTGGGGGTTTCCCTGAATTTTCATTTTTTGGAGGGGTTTTTCCTTTCCATATTTTATTGTTCGGACGGGTTTCCTTTCTTTTCCTTGTTGGACGTTTTCCTTCAAATTCATTTTCGGGAGGGGTTTCCTGAATTTTTTTTTTTTCCCACGGTTTCCTTTCTCATATTTCATTTTCTGACGGGTTTCCTTCTTTTTTCTTTTTTCCAGGGGTTTCCCGCTTTTTCTTTGTCTGGACGGTTTCCCTTCATATTTCTTTTTTGGGACGGGTTTCCTTTAATTTAATTTTTTGGAGGGGGTTTCCCCTTCATATTTTTTTGTTGGACGGGTTTTTTCCCCAATTTTTCTTGTTCTGGACGGTTTCCCGGTCACTTTTTTTTTTGGGGAGGGGATCCTTTCTTTTTTCATTTTTGGGGAGGGGTTTTTTCCCCCATATTTCTTGTTCGGACTGGTTTCCCTTCACATTTCTTTTTTTGGGAGGGTATCCTTCTCATATTTCATTTTTGGGGGGTTTTCCCCATATTTCATTGTTTGGACTGGTTTCCCTGTCATATTTTTTTTGTTCTTGGGGGGTTTTTCCCATTTTTTTCTTTTCGGACGGTTTTCCCTGTCTTTTTCATTTTTTCTGGACGGTTTCCCCCTTATATTTCTTTGTTCTTGGATTTCCTTCTCTATTTCATTTTGGGGGTTTTTCCTTTCATTTTTTCATTGTTATGGAGGGGTTTCCCCCCATTTTCATTGTTCGGGACTGGCTTCCTTCCAATTTTTTTTTTTCCCTATCATTTTCATTTTTCGGGACGGGTTTCCCCTATATATTTCAATTGTTTGGACGGGTTTCCCTACATTTTTCTTTTGTTCGGACATGCCTTCGGTATTTCATTTTCGGAGGTTTCCCTTCTATTTTCTTCGTTTTGGAGGGTTTTCCCTGGCATTTTCCATTGTTCGGGGAGGGGTTTCCTTCTCATATTTCTTTTTGGAGAGGTTTCCCTGACATATTTTATTGTTTGGACGGGTTTTTCCCTGTCATTTTCATTTTGGAGGGTTTCCCCTGTCATTTTTCTTTCTTCTGGAGGGGTTCCCGTCATTTTTTCATTGTCGGCGGTTTCCTTCTCATATTTCCCTTTTCTAAGGGGTTTCCCTGTCATATTTCATTTTTTGGGAGGGGTTTTTCCCTTCATATTTCATTGTTCGGGGATTTTTTTTCCCCCTTCTCAATTTCATTGGTTATGGACGGGTTTCCCATCATATTTCTTTGTTCTGGACGGGTTCCCTCTCATATTTCGTTTTTGGACGCTTTTCCCTCTTATACTCATTGTTATTGAGGGGTTTTCCCTCTCATGTTTCTTGTTCTGGAGGGGTTTTCCTTTTTATTTTAAATTTCTTGATGGTTTCCTTCTCATTTTTCATTGTTCGGGGGTTTTTCGGGGCCATTTTTCATTGTTCGGAGGGATTTCTTCTTTTTTCATTTTTCTTTTTTTCTTTCCCAAATTTTTCTTGTTTTATGGGGTTTCTTTCTCATTTTTTCCCTGTTCGGAGGGGTTTCCTTCTCTTTTTCCTTGTTCAGAGGGGTTTTCCCCTTTCTCATTTTTCTTTGCGGGAGGGGTTTCCTGTCATATTCTTGTTTGGACGGGTTTTCCTGTCTATTCAGGGTTCTGGACGGTTTTCCCTTTATTTTTTCATTGTTCTGGAGGGGTTT
>NC_069431.1:45788278-45832446 GCF_026875155.1 Cherax quadricarinatus
CAAACATCACCACCTACCTGACCCTAGTCAGGTCATTCCAGTTCAGCCCACCTAAGTAATTTTCAGTCCTATGAAATCACCCAAGCGAAAGTCAGGGACGGAGACTTGATTGCCATTATTAGGGGAATTCCATGATATGTTAAAACTGAGTGATTTGTGATCACTCTCCCCAAGCTCATCATTAACCTCAAGATTATTAATTAGTGTTTCCCTACTGGCAAGAACCAAGTCAAGGAGGTTATTCCCCTAGTTGGCTCTGTCACAAACTGTTTTAAAAAACAATCCTGGATCGTATCAAGAAAGTCACCCGACTCTAAATTTCCTGTCAAATTGCTCCAGTCAATCTGTCTATAGTTGAAATCTCCCATTAGCACAACATTTTCGTATGTAGATGCCTTACGAATTTCGTCCCATAGAAGTTTACTGCACTCCCTATCAAGATTTGGGGCCCTGTAAATCACACCCAAAATTAGTTTTTTCTCGGCCCTCGAGAAGCTGTAACCAAACAGATTCGTGGCTGACGCTTCTAATTTAATATCTTGTCTAACACAACAATTTAAATTGTCTCTGACATACATCGCTACTCCACCACCTTTCCTGTTGACCCTGTCAGTGTGGAATAATTTATAGCCTTGTATGTGACATTCAGAGGGCATCTCTCTATCTTTCAGATTGAGCCAGGTCTCTGTTTATAGCAATAATATCTATGTTTCCTGCACTTGCAATTAATCTTAGCTCATCTATCTTATTTCTAACACTCCTGCTATTAGTATAGTAAACCTTAAGGGAGCTAGTCCCTTTGCTGCCCTCTGCTGTCCCCCTTTGTTTGCTGACCTGTTCTATTGTCTTTATTTATAACTTCATGCTGAATGCCTTTTATTACATTTAATGTTTCCAACCCTAGTGTTGCAACCTGCTTGTTTCCACACACACCCATACCCTATCTTCCATCAGTTTAAAATCATAGGCATTTCACCAATGGCCTTCTCAATCGAGTCTGCAAGTGCTACCACCCCTGCCCCAGAGAGATGAACCCCATCCCTTGCATACATATCATGTTTGCCATAAAAGTTGTTCCAGTTGTCAATGAATGGGATTGCAAGCTCCTTGCAGTATCTGTCTAGCCAGCAATTTACACCAATTGCCCTAGACAACCATTCATTTCCTACTCCCCTTCTAGGCAAGATGCTACATATGATTGGGATCCCTCCCCTTTGACTTAATGAAATCTATAGCTGACCTGTACTTATCTAGCAGCTCTTCTCTCCTACCCTTCCCAATATCATTTTCCACCAGCACTGAGACAGATAATGGGCTTGTTCCCATTACCTGACATGATATTATCCAGCCTGTTGACAATGTCCCCAACACCAGCTCCAGGGAAACACACTCTATCTCTCATCTTCTTATTCCTATTACAAAAAGCACGGTCAATATATCTTACCTGAGAGTCACCAACACAACGAATGCGCTTACCTTCATTAGCAGGGGCAGTAGTACCCTTACCTTCATGGCCAACTGAAGTACATTCTCTGGAGAAACAGAGAAGCGATTTCTACCTTCAGATTTCATCTTAACTTTCCTTACTCTGATGGGCCTCCCATTTATTGTGAACAACTCGCCACTTGTAGCAGGTGCGAATGGGCTGCACCTCATTGCTGGTAGCCGTTGCTACCTCCCACCTACAGCCTTCACCAGTGGAGAGCCAGACCGGCAACTGCATGCAGCCTCATTCCCACAACCCCACCCCAACTCTCCCAGGACCATTGAGGTGGACCTTCAGCTCTACTCTCCTCCTGAGAACGCAAGACCTCCTCCTTCAACTTCCACCTCAGTTTATAAAAACACTGCAGAAGCAAGCCATGCATTTGTAACCGTCCACGCTAATCCCCAAATCAGCTAGGGTCTGTGAAAAAAACCTCACGTGACGACTGACCACTGAAACCATGTTGCATAATAGTTGTTCAGTTGTCAATGAATGGGATTGACAAGTTCTTTGCAGTATCTGTTAGCAGCAATTTTTACACCAATTGCCCTAGATAACCATTCATTTCCTTACTACCCCTTTTAGGCAAGATGCTACATATTGATTGTTAGGACCCTCTCTTAGACTTAATGAAATCTATAGCCTGACTGTACTTACCTAGCAGCTCTTCTCTCCTACCTTCCCAATATCTTTCCACCAGCACTGAGACAAATAATGGGCTTGTTCCATACTGACATGATATTATCCAGCCTGTTAACTATGTCCCCAAACCCAGCTCAGGAAGCCACTCTATCTCCTCTCTTCTTACTCCTATTACCAAAAAGCCACAGTCATATATCTTACCTGAGAGTCACCAACCAACAAGAATGCGCTTACCTCTATTAGCAGGGGCAGTAGTACCTGACCTTCATGGCCACTGAATCATTCATCTTGAAGAACAGAGAAGCGATTTCCTACCTGTCAGATCTTTCACTCTTAACTTTCCTTACTCTGATGTGCCTCCAATTACTGTGAACAATCGCCACTTGTAGCAGGTGCTGGACTGCACTCACAGCTGGTAGCGTTGCTACCTCCCCACCTACACGCTACTCACAGCGAGAGGACAGACTGCATCCTCACTGCTAGAAACCTCATTCCCCACAACTCCAGCCACCTTACACTCTCTCCCAGACCCATTGAGGTGGACCTTCAGCCTCCTGATCTCCTCCTGGAGAAGCAAGACCTCCTCCTTCAACTCTCCAACCTCAATTTTTAAAACACTGCAGAAGCAAGCCATGCTTTGTAACTGTCCACGCTAATCCTCAAAGCAGCTCAGGGTCAGTGACCTCACGTGACGACTGACCACTGAACACTCATCATAAGTGAACAGGTGAAGATTTGAAAAACTTTTCCTGGTCTGACAAATCGCGTTTCTGCTGCCACTTGCAGATGACCGGGTGAAAATTTGGTTTTATGGAAAATTTTCTAGGGGTGATTACCTTTATGTACCTCAACATTACATGCTTACAAGTAAACTCATTGGGAGACAACCATATTGTTTACCGTAGTCACCCCGTGTAGACATGTGAGAAAACTTAACCACCCCTGGTCACGGCAAGTGGTTCCTTCGACCTCACAATCTTATCCATATCTATCCGAGACCAGTATGGATTGGATAGCACCCACAAGTATGGTGCTACTAATTAATTGTGGACTGTATAGATTATATTAGGGTAGCTGAATGAAGGGGGGGGTAGGTTACACATGGATATATCCATCAAGGAAAAACAACTTGTACATATCTCTCCACTTACCAGATATTCTCATGGTTGTATTTGATGTAGCTGGTACTCACTCTTAAACCTATCAAATTACAACATACCTAACTGGCAGTATCAGTCTGCTATAACTAGGAAGTACTTAACTGTGGGTGATTGATACTCCTTATTTCTCCTTCCCATCTCATTTCGATGTCCTGCTACACCGACACGGTTCTTATTCAGCAGGACGAGGTATCCGGTCGGTTTGTCGGTTTAGAAGTCGTGCTTCCATAAACTTCACTTCCTCGGTACGAGATCACGCATTCACTCGGAGCGGGCGATCTATTTTCAATCCGCTTCTCTTAACTCAATGTTATTATCACGGATTACATTTCCCATTCACAGACGATTTAACGTCTCATAATTCTTATAACATTAGATGGTCACTCCACTTAAGATCTTGAGCGATGTGCGAGGATTAACAACAGTAATATCCCTGGACACACACCATGGCGCCCAACCAGTCCACACCCGGATCGAACCATTATCATAATTTTTACCACCTTTTTACTGTGGTCCGTAAATCACGTTCCCTCACTCTTCACCAGGAACAGTTACGACACTTCCTATTATGAAATGAGGCCTATATTAATCCTTAGGCCGCCGTGAATGCCAATTTCCTGGTTCCATGCTTTCCCAGCCTCCTCACCACATTCAAAACACTCCGCCTCCCCCATGGCCCCTAGCGACCTATCCCCGCACATCCGCGCATGTGCAAAGGGAACTCTTGGTTCTATCCTATTGTCAAATACATTTTTGACTCATATCAACACATTAAACACCTATTAAGCACTATAGCTTCGGAAAATCAAAAATTTTCCACAGGTTTAAGCCTTTGCGATGTGGTGGAATGGAAGATTGGTATCCAAATGGGAGATCCACCCATTTGAATTTCACTCTTAGGAGCAGTACACAAATCATTGTCTCCACAGAAACAAGTGGTTATATACAAGTACATACTGCGCTGATACCCTCAAACCCTCTACAAACACGGGTACTAGGTGGCGGCTCATATTATACCAAAAACACTCCGGAACCCCCCAAAAGTGTTAATCTTACGAAAAATAGTTAAAAATTCTGGCAACATTTTGGTGTATGGTATCGTGTCTGTACGTTAAATTCTGCGGTAATTATCGTAATTATAATTAATGAGGTAATTGCGTCTCTAGTTTGACACAGCTGACGGGCACCATAACAATAGTATACTTGATTTCATTATTAGTATTTTTTTCGTAAATATTTTTCTACGATTTTTGGGCTAGTATCTTCGAAATACTAATTGGTAACTTTTAGGGTGGCTGTAGTGAAGAGGATACTCTCTTCCTAGCAAGTCAGTGGCGACCCTAGGTCTGTAGGGAGAGGAGGTGTGCTGCTTGATTGTCCGCGGCTGACCCTTGGGACTGTAATCTGACCCTCCATTTTTGCATTTTTAACACAATGGCTCAAAGAAGAAATCATTCTCCGCAGTTATACGTGAAGAGAAGAAAGCTCTTAGAAGGATTCGCTAGAGCTATAAAGCGAAGAGGAAAGCAGCAGCGAGAGGGCGGCGTGCGAGCACGTGACGCCATGTCACACTCCTCTTAAGACCAAACAATGTTCACTGCTAGTGAACTAATGGATTTTTTCAGACGTAGAATCGTCTGGTGGAGGACATTGATGATCATGATGTCCTTACCAACACCTACTCAAAGGTATGTAATTCATGTGTTTTTCTTGTATATTTGTATGTGTATAAATTGACATACTGGTAATTACATGTATCTGTGTATATAATCACTGGCAATACGATTTTGAGAATGTATTTCCTTCTTTCAGGTTGGCATTGCATGGAAGCATTTTGATTGGCCGATCTCCAGGGAACTTCAGGGATGCAGGGATCTGCATGGAACTTAGGGATATACTCTTTACACTTGTTTCTGCTATCAATAAACATAAGAATGGCCCATGACGTATATTTACCCACCATATAGTAAGCCAATATATTTTTTTATTAAAATTATTTATTCTTCATTTATCTTCAGAAGTGCTTTATTTTCATATATCTAACAGTTATCTCAGTTATTTTATGAACGATCTTCATTATTTTCACACTGGCTTAATCAGGGGACATTGTTCTAAAGCAAATGGACTCCCTTTGGGGTAATCAATCCCTTCCATTTTGGCATACATTGGGATGGAATGCAAGAATTGGAGTAAAACATGTCAAGAACTAATTACTAATTTTTTTCGGTTACTAATAAGTGTAATAATAACATAAAGGAATCATTGAAATCATATGCATTGACTTTATTCATGTTAGGGTATCAAAAAACAACTTGACATTGCCATACTCCATACTGTTGCCATACATGTTGCCCATGTCCAAAATGCTAATATTTTATTTTTTTTTATCTTTATTTATGACGATCTTGATGCAACTTATATTAGCTGCATGATATACATATGCATGCCATAGAAGTCTATGATTAAAAATTTCAGTCAAATCGCATGAAGGGAAAAAAAAAAACGTCGCTATAAGTGAACGTATAGTTCCCGGAAGTAGATAACTCTGGAAAAGTCATAGCAGGAGGATGAATTAGTCTTTGAGCTTATCACTCCTCGAATGAAGCCAAGCCATTAGAGGCGACCATCTCTAGTGTTCTCACTGGGCCACCTAATATTTTGTGACCTTCGCATAGTGGTGGAGAGTAGTACAAGGCTGAGGGAATGAACAATTTCAACGAGGCCGAGGACCTGAACAACCTCAGTATTCGACTAAAGAAAATTTGTGCTGCTGATACATTTCAACAATAAAGACACCATGTGTTGCACATTATCTTGTTCTTCCACCAGTATGAGAATTGTTGCAGGTGAGTGTTGCTTCCCTTCAATTACATAGTTGAGGCAGTGTTGCGATTGAGTGTTGCTCGCGTTGACACAGTATGGTGGCAGTGTTGCGATGAGTGGTGTTCGGTTTGGACCAGTTATGAGGCAGTGTTGCGGTGAATAATGGTTAGCAGACAGCAGACATAATTAATGCGGGGAAAAATATTTGATTACAAAATGAGAAAACATAAAAACACGACCGAAACAGTAAGATCCAGCCCGTTATCATGATCCAGCCCGTCTCACTGATCCAGCCCGTCTCACTGTTTCAGGCCCGTCACACTGATCCAGCCCGTCACATGATCAGCCGTCACACTGATACAGCCGTCACATGATCCACCCGTCACACGGATACAGCCCCGTCTCAATGATCCACCCCGTCTCACTGATCCACTTGTAGAACCAATTTATAAAGCTACCTGAAGATGTTTGAATATTATTTAACGGACAATCCTGTTGATTGGCTATGAATGGCACGGTTGGGACACCATAGACGAGTTATCACCTTCATTTATGCTAAATCCAGCACCTGCAAACAGTTCCTTGTTAGATAAAAGACACATGCTCAGTTAACGTTGGAATTTATTGTGCAACGTTTCGCTATGCAGAGTTTTGTAAGTTTGTTACAAACAATATAGTGATAACAGAGTCAACATATAGGTAATGATACCATATTAAAAATTATTAGCACTGAAGACCCCTAACTGGCCCGTGCTAAGGTATAGTAAGTGTGTGTTGTGGTGTGTTTACTACCTATTTGTATTCACCTATTTGTGGTTGCAGGGGTTAAATAACAGGCTCTGGTCCTGCCTCTTCACTAGTCGAACAGCGACCCCCCCCCCCATTCCCTCCCTGACTCCATGAGCTTATGTATCTCTTCTTCCTCTTCTGGCCTCATACGTCACTCTCCAGATTGGTTTTCAATTCTGACAACTCTAGGCTGAAAATATATTTCCTAACATCTATGTATCCATCTGAGTCTTTTAGCTGACATCTGTCTCTTCCATTTGTCGATTCCTCTCTGTATTTTATATGTCGTTGTAATGACCCCCCCTCCCTGTCCCTCTGTCATCCGTGTCGTCAGGCGATTGTCTTAACCTATTCTTGTAAGGACTTACGGCTTAACTCCGGGACTAGTCTCTTGCAACCTTTGCACTTTCTCTAATTTCCTTACGTGCTTGCCGTCGTTCCGAGTTCCAAAACTGGTGCGTATACTCCAATATGGGCATCCTGATGTACGCGGTGTGTACACGGTCCCTGAACGACTCTTATGAGATGTCGGAATCCCTGTTCTTAGGTTGCTAGTTCGCCCGTATACGCAGCAGTTATCGGATTGAATGCGCACCTTAGTGGATGTGTTCGTGTGTTATACTCACCCTCTGTGTGTTGTTGTGTGTGTTTGTCTGTGTGTGTTGTGTGTGAGTGTGTGTGTGTGTGGTGTGTGTGTCTGTTGTGTGTGTGTGTGTGTGTGTGTGTGTGTGTGTTGTGTGTCTGTGTGTGTGAGTGCTTGGTTCGGTGGCCTAGAAAATAAATATGAGTGTGGAATGAGCTGGCGTTGTTGCAGGTTTGATACTCTACAAGTTGCATCTTGAGTTATTGGACAACTTACCAGTGCTTATTACAGATCATCGCTATTTAAGTTTCGCAAAAGAGAAATTGAGTCTTTGAGCTTACCGAACACAGAACTGGAAATTCTGCTGGAAACGTTCCATCTCTTCCATATCTTTCGGGAACAGGAAGCCCTGCGCTTTATATCGGAAGTTTGCCCGGGAACTCCAGAATTTAACAGTAGTGTGTCGACCTAATTACACGGTTACATAAGCCGGTGATACTTAAATTATAAACTCTATATATTTTGCGAGGTGGGTGTATATTTTTCTGGGATGTTATACATTTTATATTTTTGCCTTAGTGGTATTTCCTTTTCAGGTTTTCTTGGTCGTAATCTTCTATACAGAGTTGATTTTCAGCCATGTCCTAATACTGTAACTGAGATCTCTCTCTAATTTTCATGGAAGAAACATTCTCTGCGTTAAAATTTCAAATGTAACATTCTCTGTATGTTCCAATGTAAAAAAGATAAGAAATTAAAAACAAATCAACTTTAGCTCTGTGCTAACTTTAAGAGGCTGCGGAGGCTGACCTCTGTAGATGACTGCTTGAAAAACCATGAATTTAACATCAAGTTGACTCCCAGCACTTTAGTTGAGTACGAAGGGCTGGTGTCAAGGCTGTGGAAGGTGTGTGACGCACGAAGGGGGCTGGTGTCAAGGCTGTGGGGGTGTGACGCACGAAGGGGCTGGTGTCAAGGCTGTTGGAAGGTGTGACGCACGAAGGGGCTGGGAAGTCAAGGCTGTGGGGGTGTGACGCACGACGAAGGGGATGGTGTCAGGCTGGTGGAAGGTGTGTGACGCACGAAGGGGCTGGTGTCAAGGGCAGTGTGGAAGGTGTGACGCACGAAGGGGCTGGTGTCAAGGTGTGGAAGGTGTTGAGCCACGAAGGGGCTGGTGTCAAGGCTGTGGAAGGTGTGACGCAAGAAGGGATGGTGTCAAGGCTGCGGAGGGGATTTTGTGACGCACGGAAGGGCTGGTGTCAAAGGCTGTGGAAGGTGTGACGCACGAAAGGGGCTGTGTCAAGCTGTTGGAATGTGAGACGCACGAAGGGGCTGGGTGTCAAGGCTGTGGAAGGTGTGACGCACGAAGGGGTGGTTGTCCAGGCTGTGGAAGGTATGTGGACGCACGGAAGGGGCTGGTGTCAAGGCTGTGGACGGGGTGTGACGCCACGAAGGGTGTGGTGTCAAGGCTGTGGAAGGGGTGACGCACGAAGGGGCTGGTGTCCAGGCTGTTGGAAGGTGTAACGCAGAAGGGGCTGGTGTCAAGGCTTGTGGAAGGTATGTGACGCACGAAGGGGCTGGTTGTCAAGGTGTGGAAGATGTGGCCGCACGAAGGGGCTGGGGTCATGGTGTGGAAGGTGTGACGCACGAAAGGGGTGGTGTCAGTCTGTGGAGGTGTGACGCACGAAAGGCTGGTGTCCAGGCTGTGGAAGGTGTGACGCACGACGGGTGGTGTTCAAAGGTGGAAGTTGTGACGCACGAAAGGGGCTGGGTGTCAAGGCTGTGGAGGTTTGACGCCGAAAGAGGGTGGTTGTTAAGTGTGGATAGGTGTGACGCACGAAGGGCTGGTGTCAAGGCTGTGGAAGGTTGGGAAGCAGAAGGTGGTGTCAAGGCTGTGGAAGGTGTGGACGCAAGTAGGGACCTGTGTCAAGGCTGTGGAAAGGTGTCACGCACGAAGGGGCTGAGTGTCAGGCTGGAGATGGTGTTGTGAAGCACTAAGGGGTGGTGTCAATGGCTGTGGAAGATGTGAAGCCGGGAGGGGTGGGTTGTCAAGGCTATGGAAGGTGTTGACGCACGAGGGGCTGGTGTCCAGGATGTGGAAGGTGTGACGCACGAAGGGGCTGGTGTTCAAGGCTGTGGAAGGGGTGACGCAGAATGGGTGGTTGTCAAGGCTGTGGAAGGTGCGACGCATCGAAGGGGTGGTGTCCAGCTGTGGAAGGATGTGACGCACGAAGGGGCTGTGTCAAGCTGCTGGAAGGTGTGTGACGCACGACATGGGTGGTGTCAGGCTGTGGAAGGTCTGTGGACGCACGAAGGGGTGGTGTCAAGGCTGTGGAAGTGTGACGCACGAAGGGGCCTGGTGTCAGAGGCTGTGGACGGGTGTGACGCACGAAGGGGCTGGTTGTTAAGGCCCTGTGGAAGGTTGGGACGCACGAATGGGCTGGTGTCAAGGCTGTGAAGGGGGTGACGCACGAATGGGGCTGGTGTCAAGGTTGTGGAAGGTGTGACGCAACGAAGGGGCTGGTGTCCATGCTGTGGGAAGTGTTGACGCTCGCGAGGGGATGGTGTCCAGCTGTGGAAAGGTGTGACGCAGAATGGTCCTTTGTGTTCAAGGCTGTGGAAGGTGTGACGCACGAAGGGGCTGTGTTGAATAAGGCTGTGGAAAGGTGTGACGCACGAAGGGGTGGTGTCAAGGCTGTGGTAGGTGTTGTTGGACGCACGAAGGGGCTTGGTGTCAAGGTTGTGGAAGTGTGACGATCGAAGGCGGCTTGGTGTCAAGGCTGTGGATGGGTGTGGCCCGCCCGAAGGGGCTGGTGTCATGGCTGTGGAAAGTGTTACGCACGAAGGGGCTGGTGTCAATTCTGTGGAAGGTGTGACGCACGAGGGGCTGGTGACAGGCTGTGGGAAGGTGTGACGCACGATGGGGCTGGTGTCAGGCTGTGGAGGTGTGACGCACGAAGGGTCTGGTTCAAGGCTGTGAAGGTGTGACGCACGAAGGGTGGTGTCAAGGCTGTGAAGGTGTGACGCTCGTGAGGGGATGGTGTCAAGTCTGTGGATTGTGTAGAAGCACGAAGGGATGTGTCAAGGCTGTGGAAGGTGAGACGCACGATGGGGCTGGTGTAGGCTTGTGGAAGGTGGGGACGCACGAATGGCTGGTGTCAAGGCTGTTTAGGTGTGACGTAACGAAGGGGGCTGGTGTCAAGGCTGTGGAAGGGGGGTGACGCACGAATGGGGTGGTGTCAAGGCTGTGAAGGTGTGACGCACGAAGGGGCTGGTGTCAGGCTGTGGGAGGTTGTGACGACGAGGGGCTGGTGTCCAGGCTATGGAAGGTGTGACGCACGAAGGGGCTGGTGTCAATGCTGTGGAAGGCTATGTGGACGCACGAAGGGGCTGGTGTCAAGTTCTGTGGTTTGTGGGGAACGCACGAAGGGGCTGTGTCAAGGGCTGTGGAAGGTGTGACGCCGAAGGGGCTGGTGTTAAGGCTGTGGAAGGTGGGACGCACGAATGGGCTGGTGTTCATGGCTTGTTTAAGGGTGACGTACGAAGGGCTGGTGGTCAAGCTGTGGAACAGGGGTGACGCCACGAATGGGCTGGTGTCAAGGCTGTGGAAGGTGGTGACGCACGAAGGGGTGGTGTGTCAGGCTGTGGCAGTTGTGACGCCACGTAGGGGGCTGGTGTCCAGGCTTGGGAAGGTGTTGACGCACGAAGGGGGCTGAGGGTCAAGGCTGTGGAAGGTGTGACGCACGAAGGGGCTGGTGTCATGGCTGTGGAAGATGTTGACGCACGAAGGGGCTGGTGTCAAAGGGTGTGGAAGGTAGTGACGACGAAGGGGATTTGAGAGTCAAGGATGTGGAAAAGGTGTGACGTTCGAAGGGGCTGTGGTGTCAAGGCTGTGGAAGGTGTGACGCACGAAGGGGTGGTGGTCAAGGCTGGGAAAGTGTGACGCAACGGTACGGGGCTGGTGTCAAGGCTGTGGAAGGTGTGACGCACGAAGGGGCTGGTGTCAAGGCTGTGGAGTGTTGTGACGCACGAAGGGGCCTGGTGTCAGGCTGTGGAAGGTGTGACGCACGAAGGGCTGTGTCAAGGCTGTGGAAAAATGTGACGCACGCGAAGGGTCTGGTGTATCAAGGCGTGGAAGGTGTGACGCACGAGAGGGGCTGGTGTCAAGGCTGTGTAAGGTTGTGACGCACGAAGGGGCTGGTGTCTAGGCTGTGGAGGTGTGACGCACGAAGGGGCTGGTGTCAAGGCTGTGGAAGGTGTGACGCACGAAGGGGCTGGTGGTCAAAGGGTGTGTGGAAGGTGTTGACGCCACAGAAGGGTGGTGTCAGTTTGTGGAAGGTGTGACGCACGAAGGGGCTGGTGTCAAGGCTGTGGATTGGTGTGACGCCTCGAATGGGCTGGGTCAGTCTGTGGAAGGTGTGATGCACGAAGGGGCTGGTGTCAAGGCTGTGGAAGGTGTGAGTAGGGAAGGGGCTGGTGTCCAGTATATATATATATATATATATATATATATATATATTTATATATATATATATATATATATATATACATATAGTTATACATATATATATATATATCATATATATATATATATAAATATATATATATATATATATATATATATATATATATATATAATATTATATATATATATATGTGGTGGGGGTTTTTCTACAGGGGGGCTCCCACAGTATGGCTCCTTCCGTAAAAGGCCCTTCTAAAGGGGGGCTCCTTCGGTCTAGGGTCTCCTCTGAGCGGCTCCCTTTTCACACCTAGGTGTTACTTCGATCTAAGGGTCTCCCTTTTTCACACCTATGTGCTAATGACCTTTTTCACACCTGTGTTGCTAATGAACCATTGACCCTGCCCACGACCCCGCCCACGACCCCCGCCACGACCCAGCCCACGACCCTCACCCGCGCCCCTCCGCGCCCCCCCGCCCGTCGCGCCGGACCCCACCGCCCCGCCGCCGCCCTCGCGCCCCGCCCGCGCCCTCTGCTGCGCCTTCTGCAGCGTCGTCCGGATCGCCCCCGCGCCCCGAATTTTTTTTCCGATTTTTTTTCATATTTTTTTTGAATTTCATTTTCGTATGATCTCCACTTCCTCGAAATCAAGTTTTTTGGGCTTGCCCTCCCACGTTCACCCCAATTTCATTTTCTTCTGATCTCCTCGGATGAAGTTTTTTTTTCTCGATAATACAAGTTTTGGATTCCCCCCTATGGGGGTTTCGAAATTTTTTGATCTCCTCGATCAAGTTTTTTTCTCGATATCAAGACTCCAATTCCTCGCGGACAAATTTTTCTCGAAATACAAAGTCTCCATCTCCTTGGATCAAGTTGTTTTTTCTCGATAATACCAAGACTCCATCTCCCCGTATTCAAGGTTTTCTTCGATATCAAAGTCTCAATTCCTCGGATCAAATTTTTCTCGAAATCAAAGTTCCTCCTTCTTCGTGGATCAAGTTTTTCGATAATACAAAGACTCCCCAATTCCTCGGATCAAGTTTTCTTCGAAATCAAAGTCTCCATCTCCCATTCGGATCAAGATTTTCTCGTTAATGCAAAGACTCCAACTCAAGGGATCAAAGTTTTTTTTCGATAAATAATAGCCAAGAGTCCATCTCCGTGGATCAAGGTTGTTTGGATTCTCCCCTCTGGGGGTAAGCATTCAAATGAACTCCTCCTAATGGGCATGGTGCTCTCTCTTACTACAGGTCTAAACAAGTGTGACGTCAGTATTCCTCTCATCAAGTCAAATGAATTAAGAAGGGTGTTTACTCGGCAACCATCACCACTCCAACACCACCTACTACACTCTGGCTCCTACGTCGTGAGGGCCGTCGGGGGTTGGAAACAACTCTGGAGATATACGGAATGAATAAGGAAGGATGTTTTAGGGATGATGTTATGTTATAGATGTTGGTGGAAGTGTTGTGGTATTTTTTTGTGTATGTCTTATTTTTGTGCGAATGTTTAAAAACAAGTGTTTTCAGTGATCATAGTAGTTTTGAGATGCATGATCTTAGATTTTTGGTGATCTGGTGATGAGGTTGAACGATGACGGTAAACATGATATGGAAATTGGTGATCGTGATTTTGTGTGAATAATTATAAAAATGTGTGTTTTCTGTGATCTTGGTGGTGGGTCATAAAATCTGGTCAAACGTCTCTTGGGATATATGATCTTTGATAATGCTAGGGTACAAAGGTTGAAACAAGGTGGGTTGGGGTGTGATGTTACCAACCACCAGTAACACAATGGGAGTGTGACTTCACTGGAGGTGAGCTCGTCGGTCATGTGAGGTGTGACATCGTGTGTTGGTGGTAGTGAAGGTGTGTGCGCTTAGATATTGTCAAATTGATTTTTTTTTTGTGTGTGTGTGAAAAATGTTTATAAAAATGGATGTGTTTCTGTGATATTAGTGATTTTTGAGGTAGTGATCATGGTGACTGTAGTTGGTGGTTGTCTTGATTATGTGTGTTGTGTGTACAGAGATATGTTTTCAGTGATGGTGATCATGTACAGATGTTTGCGTATTAGGTTTGTGTTCATGCTAGGTTCAGGTTAGGTTAGTTATGTTAGGTTAGGTTTGTTGGGTTAGGATAGGTTCGGTTCAGGTTAAGGCTAGGTTAGGATAGGTTCGGTTAGGTTAGGTTAAGGGTTGATAGGTTAGGATGGGTTTGGTTAGAAGACCTCAAGAAAATCGTAATGACACGATTGCAAATAAACCATCACCCCGGCGGGATTGAACCCGGTCATAGAGTCTCAAAACTCCATGCCCGTGCGTTAGCCACAGGACCAGCTAGCCACAATAAGATTCAATCCAAAATAGTTATATTTCTACACCATAGGGAACGTTAGCACAGGCACTCTGTGCCACAAAGAAAGCTTTGTACAGACGAAATCTCCAGCTAGCGTGGCCGTGACGAACTCTAGCTCAAGTCCCTTCACTGCCGCAACATGACTCAAGAAATCGTAATGACACGATTGCAAATAAACCATACCCCCGGCCGGGATTGAACCCGCGGTCATAGAGTTTCTGTAAAAACTTGCATTTGTGGTCACAGAGGTGCCTGTGCTAACTTTCCTATGGTGTAGAAATATACCTAGTTGGATGAATCTTATTGTGGCTTGCTTTTGGTCTTGTGGCTACGCGAGGGCTGGAGTTTTGAGACTCTAGACCGCGGGTTCAATCCTGCCGGGGGTTATGGTTTATTTGCAATGTGTAATTACGATTTCTTGAGTCACGTTGACGGCAGTGAAGGGACTTGAGCTAGAGTTCGTCACGGCTACGCTAGCTGGAGATTCGTCTGTAAAAACTTGCATTTGTGGTCACAGAGGTGCCTGTGCTAACTTTCCTATTGTGTAGAAATATACAGTTGGAATGAATTCTTATTGTGGCTAGCTGGTCTAGTGGCTAACGCGACGGGATGGAGTTTTGAGACTCTATGACCGCGGGTTCAATCCCGGCCGGGGGTATGGTTTAGGTTAGGTTAGGTTAGGTTAGGTTAGGTTAGGTGAGGTTAGGTTAGTTTAGGTTAGCTTAGGTTCGGTTCGGTTCGGTTCGGTTTGGTTAGGTTTGGTTAGGTGTGAACCGCATTTCATGGCGTCTGTCTGACCTGAGTTGACGCAGGTGTTCGGTAAGGAGATGATTATCTTAAATCTACCTTGGGTGTGACCGCATTTTACATGGTGTCGTCGGAGGGGGAAGGGTGTGTACAAAAATCATGACGCAATACTTTGGGGTAAGGCATATAAGCTCAAGGAGTCTCTCAGAGCGAGGGAATGTGTTTCTGTTCGGAAATCGAGTAATATTTCTACATAGAGTGTGAGTTTTCCAACAGAAAATAATGTACGATTTTAAGATAAAGTTTTCAAAACTAATTTGGAAATATCATAAAATGGAGTCGTTCAAATAATTCTGGAGTACTATAATGTATGTTGGAAAGTGTTCCCATGTGTGTGTGTGGGTGTTGTGTGTGTGTGTTAGGTGGTCATACAGTTTTGTGAATATCTTGGTTACAGTGATTTTTAGTGGATTTGAGTTAGGTTAGGTTAGGATAGGTTAGGATAGGTTAGGCTAGGTTAGGGTAGGTTAGTTTAGGATAGGTAGGCTAGGTTAGGTTAGGTTTGGTTCGGCTTCGTTTGGTTAGGTTAGGTTAGCTAAGCGTTAGGTTAGGTTAGGTTAGGTTCGGATTAGGATAGTTAGGTAAAGATTGGCTAGGTTAGGTTAGGCTTATGTTAGGTCTAGGTTAAGTTAGTTTAGTTAGGTTAGGTTAGGTTAGATTATGATAGGTTAGGTTAAGATATGGATAGGTTAGGTTAAGTAGGTATGTTAGGTTATGGATAGGATAGGATGGGTTAGGTTAGGTTAGGTTAGGTTAGGTTAGGTTAGGTTAGGTTCGGTTAGGTTAGGTTAGGTTAGGTTAGGTTTCAGTTGGTTAGGTCAGGTTATTAGGGTAGGTTCGGTTAGGTTAAGATAGCATAGGTTAGGTTAGGTTAGGTGTGTTGTTGTGTGTGGGAGAGGGGTATGGGGCGAGGGTTGTTATTAGAATTATGGGGAGATTTTACTGAAAATAAAAGGTAATGTGTGAAATTTAAAAAGAAAATTATAGAATTAAAAAGTTAAAAAAAAATTGGAAAGTAGGGTTTGAAAATCTAAATAGTTGGGTTAGTTAGTTTTTGGGTTTTCTTTAGTGGTACAGGTTGGGTGGAGGGATTTATTAAAATTTTAGTAATGTAAAGGGGAAGTTTTAATTAAAGATTAGAAAAAAAGGGGAAAAAATGGAAAAAATTGGTAATTATAGGTTTGTGGTAATGTAGTGAATGAGTTGAAAAAAGTGTTTATAGGGGGTTTGGGTGGTTTTTCGTTAGTTAAATAAAAAAAATTGTGGGTTTGGGTTTGGTGTGTGGGTTGTGGGTGTTGGGGTTTTTTGGGGGTGTTTTTGGGGGATGTGGGTGTTTGATTTAGTTTATGGGTTTTTTGGGTTTTTGGTGTGTTTTTGAGGAAATTAGGGGTGTTTTTAAAATTTTGTTTTTAGGGTGTAATTTGGGATTTTCAATGGGGGTTTTGAGGTTTTAAATTGAATTTTTGGGTTTTTGGTTTGTTTTTGTGATTTTTAAAAATTAGTTAAAAAGAAAAAAAAAATGGGGGGTGAGGGTGATGTGGGTGGGGGGGGTATGTGGGTTTTTTTTGGGGTGGGGTGATGTGGGTTGGGGGTTTTGTTGTGGGAGTGTTTTTGTGGGTGTTTTTGTCAAACAGAAAACCGAAAAGTTTTTATAAGGGGGTTTGTGGTGCCTTTTTTGATAAAATTATTTTTAAAAAAAAAAAAAATTGGGGGGGTTGGGGGTTTGTGGGTTGTGGGTGAGGGGTGTTGGGGGTTGTGGGTTTTGGGATTGGGTTTTGATCTTATTTATGGTGTTTTTTGGGGGTTTTGAGTTATTCAGTGGTGTTTTAGTAGTATTTGGTGATTTGGGGTACTCAAATGGTTTTTTGGGGTTATTCAAAGGGTGATTATAATTTGTGGTTGTTGTTGTTTGTTGTGACTTTCTGATGAAATTATTAAAAGGGAAAAAAAAATTGGGGGGTGGGGTAAATGGGGGGTTTGTGTGTGTGTTGGGGGTGTGGTGATGTGGGTTGTGGGTGTTGGGGGGTGTGGGTAAAGGGGGTTGGGGTTTTTGGGGGTGTTGTGGTTTGTTTTTGAAAAGAGATATCGAAAAAGATGTTTAAGGGGGGTTTTTTTGGATTTTTTCTGATAAATTATTAAAAAGGGAAAAAAAAATTGTGGGTGTGGGTGTTGTGGGTTTGTGGGTTTGTTGTCAAACTAGAGAAACCGAAAGACGTTATAAGTGTGTTGTTGTTGTGCTTTTTTTCTGAGAAATTTTTTTAAAACGAGAAAAAAAAAATGTGAGGGGGAGTGGGTGATGGGGGGGGGGTTTTGGAAGGGGTGTTGATCTTAGTTTATGGTGATTTGGTGGTGTTTCGGTGTATTCAGGGTGTTTTAGTAGTATTCAGGGTGTTTTGGGGAACTCAAATGGTTTTTTGGAAGTGTTTCGTGTTTTTTGGAAATGTTCAAGGTGTTTTTGAAGGTTTTAAAAAGAGTCAAGAGTACTTATAAAGGGTGTTCTGGAGTATTCAGGGTGTTTTTGGGGGGTTCGAATATGTTTTTGGATATTTAAAAGGGGGGCAATTGATGGTGTTTTTTTTTGATTTTTAAAGTAAAGTGTTTGGTTTTTTTTTGTGATAAAGTTGTGAAGTCTGGAGACTGGGGAGGAGTTTTGGGGGGGTATTGTAAAATTTAATGAAAGTTAAGGTAGATAAAATTTGAGCGCAAAACTTATTTGGGAGTATTAAAATGTTTCTTGGAAGTTTTGGTGTTGTTTGGAAATTTCAAAATATTTTTGTGAGTATTTAAATGTTTTTGAGAGTGTTTTAAGGTGTTCAAGTAAAGTGTGTGGGTTTAACTTCGTAATATGTAAAATTTTTGACATGAATTTTCGAAAAATGGTTATAAGTGTTTTTTTGTGACTTTCTGAGAAATAGTTAAAACGAGAAAAAATTTTAGACATGTGTTTTTATTTTGTAAAGAAAATGTGGGGATAAAGAAAAAAAAAGGAAATTATTTGGTTTAAAAGTGAAAAGTTTCCCTATGTTTATATGAAATGTGAGGGGGGAAGGGCGACAAGGGGGGGGGTTTAGCTGGGATGAAAGGGGGGGTAAAAATTTACCGGGGGGGGACGTCACTGCCGCCGAGAAAAACCCCTTTTTTGTTCATTTGACTTGATAGAGGAATACGACCACACTTTTTAGCCTGTAGTAAGAGAGAGCACATGCCCCAAATTTTGAAAGGGGTTCATTTGAATGGGTTACCCCCAGAGGGGGGGGAAACCAAAAAACCCTTTAAAGGGGATGGAGTCTTGGATTATCGAAGAAAAACTTTTTATCCAAGGAGGAGTCTTTGCTTATCGAGAAAACTTGTTTCCCAAAGGGGATGGAACTTTGATTTTGAGAAAAACTTAACCGAGAATTTGGGGTCTTTTTTTATCGAGAAAAATTTTCCAAGGAGATGGAGACTTGATTTGAGAAAAATTTTGGGAAATTCCGAAAAAATTGGAGAAAATTGGATTTTCGAGAAAAAAAAATTATCCAAAGGGGAAAGGAGGTTTTTTTGATAAAGGGGAAAAAAAAAACTGATCCGAGGAGACTGATTTCGAAACCCCCGGGGGGTTTCCAAAATTTTTATTATCGAGAAAAAAAAATTATCCAAAGGGGATAAAAATTTTTGGAAAAAATTTTGGGGGAAAGGGGGTTTTTATTGGGGAGGGGAATCAAAAAAATTTTTGAAATGGGGGGTCAAAAGAATGAAAAAAAAAATTGAAAAAAAAAAAAAAAATTGGGGGGGGGGGGGGGCCCCCATCGGGAAAGGGGGCGTGCAAAAAAAAAAAAGGGCGGGGGGGGGGAGGCACCGGGGGGCGCGGGAGGGCGCGGCGGGGCCGGGGCCCGGGGGGCCCGGGGGGGGGCCGGGGGGGGCGCGGGGGGGGGGGGGGGGGGGGGGGGGGGGCCGGGTAGGGTCGTGGGCCGGGGGGGCGTGGGCGGGGGCGTGGGCGGGGGCGTGGGGGGGCGTGGGGGGGTCGTGGCGGGGTCAAGGGGGGCTTGGGGGGGGCCTTTGGGGGGGGTGGGGGGGGGGTCATTTGACATAGGTGTGAAAAAGGTCATTTCACTAGGGTGAAAAAAGGGGGCCCTAGAGGGAAAAAAACCCAAAAAGGGGGCCCTGGGGGAAAAGGGAAACCCGTAGAAGGCCTTTTTCCCGGGAAGGAGCCATACTGGGGACCCCCCGTAGAAAACCCCCCTACTTATATATATATTATTAAAAATATTTTAATAAATTTATATAAAATAAAATTTTTAAAATATTCGTCCGAATAAGGAAAAAAAACTTGGTTTTTTTAAATAGCAACCTATTTATTGGAAAGTTAAAATTTGTGTATGGAATATTTTTAAAACTTTGAACCTAAAAAAATTTTTACTTTTTTTTGAAAAAATTATTTAAAAAATTAAAAAAAATTTAGTTGGGGTTTTAAAAATAAATTGTTTCCCTTTTTTAAAAGTTAGAATTTTCTAAATTTTTTAAAAATTAAAAATGTTTTACTTAAATTAAAAAAAAAATATTTTAAATAACGACTGTTTACCACAACCTGGCCAGTACGGCTGTGTGTTGCACAATAACCAGGGCCAGTACTGCTGGTGTGTTGTCACGCACTCTGGCAGTACGACTGATTGGCGACTACCTGGCCAATACGACTGTGTTTGTCCACAATCTGGCCAGCACGACTGTGTTGCCACAACCTGCCAGATCGTCGTATTCCACATCCCTGGCAGCACGACTGTGTGCTGCCACAACCTGGCTCAGTGCGACTGTTGTTGGGCCACAACCAGGCCAGTACGAATGTGCTGCAACAACCTTGGCAAGTACGACTGTTGCCACAACCTGGCCATACGACTGTGTGTTGCCGACAACCTGGCCCATACGACTGTGGTGTTGCCACAACCTGGCCAGTACGACTGTGTGTTTGTTACAACCAGCCACTACGTCAGTGTGCCACAACCTGGCCACAGTACGGACTGGGTGTTGCCACAGACCTGCCCAGTACGACTGTGTTGTTGCCACAAACCTGGCCAGTACGGCTGTGTTGGGCCACATCCTGGCCCAGTACGAACTTGTGTTGTCACAACCTGCCCAGTACGACTATGTGTTGCCACAACCTGGCCATGTACACTGTGTGCTGGCCAAAACCTGGCCAGTACGACTGTGTTTGCCACAACCTGGCCATACGACCTGGTTTGTTTTTGCCATAAACTTGGCCGCAGAAACGACGTGTGTTGCCACAACTTGGCCAGTACGACAGTTGTGTTGCCCCCAACCTGGCCAGTAACGACTGTGTGTTGCCACAACCTGGCCAGTACGAGTGTGTGTTGCCACAACCTGGACCGTACGACTGTGTGTTGCCACAAACTTGCCAGTACGAATATGTTGCCACAACCTTGCCAGTAATACGACTGTGTGTTGCCAACAAACTTCCAGTAACGACTGTGTGTTGCCTCAACTTGGCCAGAACGACTGTTTGTCGTCACAACTTGGCCAGTACGACTGTGTGTTGCCACAACCTGGCCAGTACGACTGTGTGTTGCCACAACCTGTCCAGTACGACTGTGTGTTTTCCCACAACCTGGCATATGACTGTGTTGCCACAACTTGGCAGTACGACTGTGTGTTGCCACAACTTGGCCAGTACGAACGGTGTGTTGTCCCACAACATGGCCGGTACGACTGTGGTTGCCACAACCTGTCATTCGAACTGTGTGTTGCCACACATGCCTGGTATCAACAGTCAGGTACACAGTGTCCCTTGCACTACAGTCTGGGACACATATCATGGTACACAGTCTGGTACACATGTCCTGGTACATAGTCCGTGGAACACATGTGTTTGATACACATCGCAACCATGTCCCCTGGTACACATTGTGGTAACACACGTCTGGTACGCAGATCTGGTACACATGTTTTCTTTGGATTCAATTCCATTGTTCTGGACAGTTGTTTCCCTGTCATATATCGTTGTTCTGGACGGTTTCTTTCCATCATATTTCATTGTTCTAGGACGGGTTTTCCCGTGTCATATAATCGTTGTTTCTGGAGACGGGTTTTTTCTTTCTCATATTTCATTGTTCTGGCGGTTTCCTTCTCATATTTCTTTGTTCTGGACCGGGTTTCCTTTCGCATATTTAATTGTTCTGGACGGGTTTCCTTCTCATATTTCGTTGGATCAGACGGTTTTCCTTCTCAATCTCATTGTTTATGGACGGTTTCAACTGTTATCTTTCATCACACCACAAGAAACAAGAAAAGGAGGAACACTGCAGCATATGAGGCCCCCTGGCCCATACAAGGCAAGTCCTTTACAATTCCATCCCACTAAACAAAACATTGCCCAACCCAATTTTTCAATGCCACCCAAGAAATAACTCTGATGTGAAAGTCCCACTCAAATTCCAACCCCTCCTCAAACATGTATTTTAATCCAACCTAATTTTGAAACTACCCAAAGTTCTAGCCTCAATAACCCAACTAGGTAGACTGGTTCCACTCAACAACTACCCTATTTCCAAACCAATACTTTTCCTATTCCTTTCTAAATCTAAACTTATCTAAATTAAATCCTTACTGCGGTTCCTCTTGGAAGACATCCTCAAGACCTTATTAATATCTAGCCCTTTATTAACACCGATCTTCTACTTATACACTTCGATCAGGTCTCCCCTCATTCACGTCTAAAAGAGTGAATTTAACTTAAGAGTCTTCTATCAATCTTCCTTGATAAGAAGATTTCTAATGCGTAAGTAATTGATTTAGTCATCCTACGCTGAATGTTTCTAACGAATTTATGGGTCATTTTGTAATACGGTGACCAGAACTAAGCTCATAATCTAGGTGAGGCCTTACTAATGAAGATAAAGCTGCAGTATGACCCTCTGGACTTCTGTTTGCTTACACTTCTTGATATAAAACCCAGTAATTCTATTGCCTATTAGTACGCTTAGGCATTGCTGTCTTGGTTTTTAAGTTGCTGCTCACCATAACCCCCAAGTCCTTTTCCGCAATCTGTATGGCTAATTCTACATCATTTAACTTATAAGTACTAGGTTTATGAGCACTACCAAGCTTCAAAACTATTGGCATTTATCTACATTGAACTGCATCTGCACTTTTCCTGACCAAGAATAGAGTTTATTTAAATCCTCCTTAAGTTCCATAACATCTACGTTTTGAATTAAATTTATCCTACCTATCTTTGAGTCATCGGCGAATTTGCTCATATCACTATAATTCCCTCATCAAGACAGATCCCTGTGGAAATCGGCCAACTTGTTAACAATCCCCC
Source organism: Cherax quadricarinatus (assembly GCF_026875155.1). Lineage (NCBI taxonomy): Eukaryota > Metazoa > Arthropoda > Malacostraca > Decapoda > Parastacidae > Cherax > Cherax quadricarinatus. Next base: position 45,810,705 of record NC_069431.1, read on the forward strand.
CACTCGGATTTAACCCCATTTATGGACACTCCTGCTGTGTCTCTCTGTCAGGTGAGCCATGACTCGATCCACGTGAGCAACATTTCCCGCCAAAGCCATGAGCTGCCACTTTCTTTAACAGTCTATGGTGGCGAACTCTATCAAAAGCCTTACTAAAATCTAAGTAAATAATATCAAATTCCTTTATTGTGGTCAACCACCACAAAAGCTTTACCGAAGAAAAGTTTAATAATTATTAGACAAGGACCGCCTCTTGTGAATCCATGCTGGGAGTAACATTAATCAAGCTATTCTTATCGAGATGGCTTCTTATAATCCTCATCTATAATTGACTCTAGTAATTGCCTACAATGAGTCAGGCTTATTGGGGCGTAATTTTGACGGTAAACGACTTGTCCCCCTGTTTTAAAAATAGGAATTAACATTAGACCATCTTCCACATATCAACACTGCACCTGTTGAAGAGCTAAATTTAAAAATATTTTTAATGGTTCACAGAAAGATCATATTTTGCATTCCTAAGAACCCATTTGAAAAAACCTCATCAGACCCGGTTAGGCTAAAAATAAATTGTTCTCCTTAAAATGGTTAGGTAAGAAGTGACTAACATGAGAGACTTCTGTAAGAAGTGACTGACATGAGAGACTTGTGGAAGAAGTGACTGACATGGAGAGATCTTGTGGAAGAAGTGACTGACATAGAGACTTGTGGAAGAAGTGAACTGACTGAGAGACTTGTGGAAGAAGTGACTGACATGAGAGACTTTGGAAGAAGTGACTGACATGAGAGACTTGTGGAAGAAGTGGACTGACATGAGAGAACTTGTGGAAAGAAGAGACAGACATGAGAGACTTGTGGAAGAAGTGACTGACATGAGAGACTTGTGGAAGAAGTGACTGACATGAGAGACTTGTGGAAGAAGTGACTGACATGAGAGACTTGTGGAAGAAGTTGACTGACAGAGAGAATAGTGGAATAAGTGACTGACATGAGAGACTTGGGAAGAAGTGACTGACATGAGAGACTTGTGAAGAAGTGACTGACATGAGAAGAACTTTTGTGGAAGAAGTGACTGACATGAGATGACTGTGGAAGAAAGTGACTGACATGAGAGACTTGTGGAAGAAGTGACTGACATGAGAAGACTTGTGGAAGAAGTGACTGACATGAGAAGACTTGTGGAAGAAGTGAACTGACATAGGAGACTTGTGGAAGAAGTGAACTGACATAGAGACTTGTGGAAGAAGTGATGACATGAGAGACTTTGTGAAGAAAGTGACTGACATGACAACTTGTGGAAGAAGTGACTGACATGAGAGACTTGTGGAAGAAGTGACTGACATAGACTTGGTGGAAGAAGTACTGAACATGTCCAGGCTTGTGGAAGAAAGTGACTGACATGACAGACTTGTGGAAGAAGTGACTGACCATGACAGACTTGTGGAAGAAGTGACTGACATGAAGACTGTGTAAAAGTGACTGACATGAGAGACTTGTGGAAGAAGTGACTGACATGACAGACTTGTGGAAAGAAGTGAACTGCATGACAGACTTGTGGAAGAATGACTGACATGACAGACTTGTGAAGAAGTGACTGACATGAAGACTTGTGAAGAAAGGGACTGACATGAGAGACTTGTGAAGGAAAGTGACTGACATGAGAGACTTGTGGAAGAAGTGACTGACATGACAGACTTGTGGATAGAAGAGACTACATGCCAACTTGTGGAAGAAGTGACTGACATGACAGACTTGTGGAAGAAGTGACTGACTGAGAGACCTTGTGAAGAAGTGACTGACATGGAGAGACTTTGTGGAAGAAGTGACGCCATGAGAGCTTGTGGAAGAAGTGACTGACATGAGGAGACTTGTGGAAGAAGTGACAGACATGAGAGACTGTGGAAGAAGTGACTGACATGAGAGACTTGGTGGAAGAATGACTGACATGAGAGACTTGTGGAAGAAGTGACAGAACATGAAACTTGTGGAAGAAGTACTGACAATGACTGACTTGTGGGAAAAGTGACTGACCTGAGAGACTTGTTGGAAGAAGGTGACTGACAGAGAGCTTTGGATAAGAAGTGACTGACATGACAGACTTGTTGGAAGAAGTGACCTGACATGACAGCTTGTGGAAGAATGACTGACAGATAGACTGTGAAGAAGTTGGACTGAAAATGAGAGACTTGTGGAAGAAAGTGAATGACATGGAACTTGTGAAGAAGTGACTGACATAGAGACTTGTGGAAGAAGTGACTGACAATGACAGACTTGTGGAAGAAGTGTCAGACATTGAGAGACTTGTGTATTTTTGACTGACAATGAGAGACTTGTGAAGAAGTGACTGACATGAGAGACTTGTGGAAGAAGTGACTGACATGACAGACTTGTGGAAGAAGTGACTGACATGACAGACTTGTGGAAGAAGTGACTGACATGACAGACTTGTGGAAGAAGTGACTGACATGACAGACTTGTGGAAGAAGTGACTGACATGAGAGACTTGTGAAGAAGTGACTGACATGACAGACTTGTGGAAGAAGTGACTGACATGACAGACTTGTGGAAGAAGTGACTGACATGACAGACTTGTTGTTAAAACAAAGAAAATATTCTTATAAATCATCTTAATAAATATTTAGTTAGAATAATTTATGAAATAATTCTCTGTTTTCACATAAATAATTCTCTGTTTTCACATAAATAATTCTCTCAGTTGTCACATAATTCTCTCAGTTACCACAAATAATTCTCTGTTACCATATAAATAATTCTCTCAGTTATCACATAAATAATTCTCTCAGTTATCAGATAAATAATTTTCTAGGTTATCACATAAATAATTCAGTTATCACATAAATAATTCTCTCAGTTATCACATAAATAATTCTCTCAGCTTTCACATAAATAATTCTCTCAGCTTTCACATAAATAATTCTCTCAGCTATCACATAATTCTCTCAGTTACCACAAATAATTCTCTCAGTTATCACATAATTCTCTCAGTTACCACAATTCTCTCAGTTATCTCATAAATAATTCTCTCCTTTCACAGCTTTCACATAAATAATTCTCTCAGTTACCATATAAATAATTCTCTGTTATCACATAAATAATTCTCCCACTTATCACATTAATTCTCTCAGTTATCACATAAATAATTCTCTCAGTTATCACATAAATAATTCTCTGTTATCACATAAATAATTCTCCCAGTTATCACATTAATTCTCCCAGTTATCACATAAATAATTCTCCCAGTTATCACATAAATAATTCTCCCAGTTATCACATAAATAATTCTCCCAGTTATCACATAAATAATTCTCCCAGTTATCACATAAATAATTCTCCCAGTTATCACATAAATAATTCTCCCAGTTATCACATAAATAATTCTCCCAGTTATCACATAAATAATTCTCCCAGTTATCACATAAATAATTCTCCCAGTTATCACATAAATAATTCTCTCACCACTATAATAACATAAAAAATATTCACCACAACAGATGGAAAAAAAATCACAGTGATGAACATAACAACTGTCAACTTTGTTGGCCAGTACGACTGTGTGTGGCCACGACCTGGCCAGTACGACTGTGTGTTGCCACAACCTGGCCAGTACGACTGTGTGTTGCCACAACCTGGCCAGTACGACTGTGTGTTGCCACGACCTGGCCAGTACGACTGTGTGTTGCCACAACCTGGCCAGTACGACTGTGTGTGGCCACGACATGGCCAGTACGACTGTGTTGCCACGACCTGGCCAGTACGACTGTGTGTTGCCACCACCTGGCCAGTACGACTGTGTGTGGCCACGACCTGGCCAGTCGACTGTGTGCCGCCACGACCTGGCCAGTACGGACTGTGGGTGTTGCCACCACCTGGCCAGTACTACTGAGTGTTGCCACAACCTGGCCAGTACGACTGTGTTTTGCCCGATCCTGCCAGTAACGAACTGTGTGTTGCCACCACCTGGCCAGTACGACTGTGTGTTGCCGACAAACCTGGCCAGTACGACGTGTTTGCCACAACTGGCCAGTATGACTGTGTGTTGCCACCCACCTGCCAGTACGACTGTGTTTTGCCACAACCTGGCATACGACTTGTGCTGCCAATCCGGTCAGTACGACTGTGTTGCCACGACCTGGCCAGTACGACTGTGTGTTGCCACCACCTGGCCAGTAAGACTGTGTGTTGCCACAACCCTGCCAGTACGACTGGTGCTGCCACAACCTTGCCAGTACGATTGTTGTTGCCACAAACAGGCCGAGTACGACTGGTGTTGCCACAAGACCTGGCCAGTAACGAATGTGTGTTGCCACAACCTGCATACGAACAGTGTGTTGCCACAGACCTGGCCATGCAACTGTGTGTTGCCACAACCATGGACATACGACTGTGTGCGTGCCACAACCTGCCAGTACGACTGTGTGTTGCCACAAACTGGTCAGTACGACAGTGTGCTGCCCACAACCTGGTCATACGACTGTGTGCTGCCAAAAGCCTGGCCAGTACGACTGTGTGGCGCCACAACCTGGCCAATACGACTGAGTTGCCACAACCTGGCCAGTACGACTTGTTTGCCTACAACCTGGCCAGTAACGACTGTGTTTGCCCAGACCTGGTCAGTTCGACTGTGTGCTGCACAACCTGGTCATACGACTGAGTTGTTGCCACAGTACCTGGCCAGTAACACTGTGTGTTGCCACACTGCCAGTACGACTGTGGGCTGCCACAACCTGGCCAGTACGACTGTGTTGCAGCCACAACCTGTCCAGGTTAACGACTGCGTGTTGCCTATCAACCTGGCCAGTACGAGTTCGGACTGTGTGCTGTCCTCCCGGTGGGGGGGGGGTGCCCCCCCCCCCCACCGCCCCACAACCTGGCAAGTACGCTTGTGCTGCCACAACCTGGCCATACGACTGGTGTGCTGCGACAACCTGGCCAGTACGACTGTGTGCTGCCACTCCTGGGTCCAGTAATACTTCGTTTTGTCCACAATCTGGCCAGTACGAACTGTGTGCTGCCCCAACCTGGCCAGTACGACTGTGTGCTGCCCACAACCTGGCCAGTAAGACTGTGTGCTGCCACAATCCTGGTTCAGTACGACTGCGTGTTGAGCACAACCGGCCATACGACTGTGCTCCACAACCTGCCAGTACGACTTGTGCGCCACAACCTGGTCAGTACGACTGTGTGGTTCCACAACCTGGTCCAGTAACGACTGTGTTATGTATTCGCACAACCCTGGTCAGTACGACTGTGTGCTGCCACACAACCTGGTACAGTAACGACTGTGTGTTTGCCACAACCTGGTCAGTACGACTGGTGTGGCTGCCACAACCTGGCCAGTACGACTGTGGGCGCCACAACCTGGTCAGGTACGACCGTGTGCTGCCAACAAACCTGGTCAGTAACGACTGGTGCTTGCCACAACCTGGTCAGTACGACCTGTGTTTGTTGCCACAAACCTATCAGTACGACTGTGTGGCCACAACCTGGCCAGTACGACTGTGTGGTTTCCACAACCTGGTCAGTACGACTGTGTGGCTGCCACAACCTGGTCATACGACTGTGTGCCACAAAACCTGGCCAGTACGACTGTGTGTTTGCCACAACACCTGGCCAGTAAAACGACTGTGTTGCCCACAAACCTGGCCAGTTCGACTGTGTGTTGGCCACAACCAGGCCAGTTTCGACTGTGTGTTGCCACAACCTGCCAGTACGACTGTGTGTTGCCACAACTGGCCAGTACGACTGTGTGTTGCTACAACTAGGCCGTACGACTGTGTGTTTGCCAACAACCTGGCCAGTACGACGTGTTCCCACAACCTGGCCAGTACGATTGTTGCCACAAAAGCCTGGCCAGTACAACTGTGTTGCCATAACTGGCCATACCGATGTGTTAGCCACAACCTGGCCAGTAACGATGTGGTTGCCACAACCTGGCCAGTACGACTGTGTTTGCCACAACCTGGCCAGGTACGACCTGTGGTGTTGCCACAACCTGGCCAGTGGCTACGATGTGTTTGCCACAAACCTGGCCAGTACGACCTGTGTGTTGCCACAACCTGGGCCATTGCTCCTATTTTTGCCACAACCTGGCCAGTACGACAGTGTGTTAGCCACAACCTGGCGTAGTACCAAAACTGTGTTGCCAACAACTGGCCAGTGCTACTATGTGTTTGCCACAACCTGGGCCAGTACGACTGTGTGGCTGCAGCATCCTTGTCAGTACGACTGTGTGTTACCACAACCCTTGGCCAGTACGACTGTGTGTAGCCACAGAACCTGGCCAGTACGACTGTGTGTTTGCCACAACCTGGCCAGTACGACTGGTGGTGTTGCCACAACCTGGCAGTGCTACTATGTGTTGCCACCAAAAACCTGGCCAGTACGACTGTGTGTTGTTGCCCGACAACCTGGGCGAGTACGACTGTGGTTCCACAACCTGGCCATGCTACTATGTGTTGCCACAACCTGGCCAGTACGATAGTGTGTTGCCACAAACTGGACAGTAACGACTGTTGTGAAGCCACAACCTGGCCAGCACGACTGTGGTTGCCATACAACTTGTGCCAGTACGGACTGTGTTACCACACCTGCCAGTAAGGCGCGTGTTAGCCACGACCTGGCCAATACGACTGTGTTTGCCACAACCTGGCCAGTACGACTGTGTTGCCCACAAAAAACCTGGCCATTCGTCTGTGTTGCCACCTCCTGGCCAGCACGACTGTGTGCTGCAACAACCTGGCCAGTACGACTGTGTTGCCACAACCAGGCCAGTACGGCTGTGTGTTCTCACAACCTGGCCAGTACGACTGTGTTGCCACAACCTGGCCAATACGACTGTTACCACAACCTGGCCAGTACGGCTGTGTGTTGCCACAACCAGGCCAGTACGGCTGTGTGTTGTCACAACCTGGCCAGTACGACTGTGTTGCCACAACCTGGCCAATACGACTGTGTTGCCACAACCTGGCCAGCACGACTGTGTTGCCACAACCTGGCCAGATCGTCTGTGTTGCCACATCCTGGGCAGCACGACTGTGTGCTGCCACAACCAGGCCAGTACGGCTGTGTGTTGTCACAACCTGGCCAGTACGACTGTGTTGCCACAACCTGGCTAGTACGACTCTGTGTTTGCCGAGCGCCGACCTGGCCAGTACACTTTTGCCACAAATCCTGGCCCATACGACTGTGTGTGATACAACCTGGACCAGTACGACTGTGTGTGTTGTCACAACCAGGCCACTACGACTGTGTTGCCACAACCTGGCCAGTACGACTGTGTTACCACAACCTGGCCAGTACGGCTGCGTGTTGCCACGACCTGGCCAATACGACTGTGTTGCCACAACCTGGCCAGTACGTCTGTGTTGCCACAACCTGGCCAGTTCGTCTGTGTTGCCACATCCTGCCCAGCACGACTGTGTGCTGCCACAACCTGGCCAGTACGACTGTGTTGCCACAACCAGGCCAGTACGGCTGTGTGTTGTCACTACCTGGCCAGTACGACTGTGTTGCCACAACCTGGCTAGTACGACTCTGTGTTGCCACAACCTGGCCAGTACGACTGTGTGCTGCAACAACCTGGCCAGTGCGACTGTTTGCCACAACCTGCCATACGACAGGTGTGTTGCACAACCTGGCCAGTACGTCTGGGTTGCCACAACCTGGCCAGTACACTGTGCGTTGCCACAACCTGGTCATACGACTGGGTGTGTTGCCCACAAACCTGGGTCAGTACACTGAGTGGTTGCCACAATACCTGGTCAGTACGACCTTGTGTTGCCACAACCTGGTCAGTACGAAACCTGTGTTTTGCCACAACCTGGTCAGTAACGACTGTTGTTGCCACAACCATTGCCCTGTACGACTTGTGTGTTGCCACAACCTGCTCATACGACTGGTTGCCACAACCCTGGCCAGTACGACTGTGTGTTGCCCACAACCTGGTCAGTACACTGTGTGCTGCCACAACCTGGCCAGTACGACTGTGTGTTGCCCACATATCCTGGCCAGTACGGACTGTGTGTTGCCACAACCTGCCAGTACGGACTGTGTGGCTGCCACAAACCTGGCCAGTACGACTGTGTGTGCCACAAACCTGGCCATACGGCTGTGTGTTGTCACTACCTGCCAGTACGACTGTGTTGCCACAACCTGGCTGTAAGACTCTGTGTTGCCACAACCTGGCCAGTACGACCAGTGTGCTGCAAACAACCTGGCCAGTGGGCGACTGTTGCCACAACCTGGCCAGTACGACTGTGTGTTTGCCACAACCTGGCCAGTACGACTGGTGTTTGCCACAACTGTCCAGACGACTGGTGCGTTGCCACAAACTGTCAGTACGAGTGTGTTGCCACAACCAGGTCATACGACTGAGTGTTGCCACACTGGTCAGTACGACTGTGTGTTGCCACCTACCTGGTCAGTAACGACTGTGTGTTGCCACAACGCTGGTGCGAGTATGCCAAATTGAACTGTGTGTTCCACAACCTGGCCAGTAAGACTGTGTTGTTGCCACAAGCTGCTCGTACACTTTGTTGCCACAACCTGGCCAGACGACCTGTGTGTTGCCACAACCTGGTCAGTACGACTGTGTTGCTGCCACAACCTGGCCAGTACGACTGTGTGTTGCCACAGACCTGGCCAGTACGACTGTGTTGCCACAATCCTGGCCAGTACGACTGTGTGCTGTCCCCACAACCTGGGCAGTACGACTGTGTTGTTGCCACCAACCTGGTCAGTACGAACTTGTGCTGCCACAACCTGGGGCCATACGACTGTCTGTTGCCACAACCTGGTCAGTACGACTGTGTGTTGCCACAACCGGTCAGTACGACTGAGTGCTGCCAACAACCTGGCCAGTACGACTGTGTGCTGCCACAACCTGGTCAGTACGACTGCTGTTGGCAACAACCGGGCCAGTCGACTGTTTGCATGCCACACCTGCCAGTACACTGTGTGCTGCCACAACCTGTCAAGTACGACCTGTGTGTTGCCACCAAAAAAAACTGGGTCAGTACACTGTTGTGTTGCCACAACCTGGTCAGTACGACTGTGTGTTGCCCCAAACCCTGGTCAGTACGACTGTGTGTTGCCCACAACCTGTCAGTACACTGTGTGTTGCCACAAACCTTGGTCAGTACGACAGTGTCTGCCAACAACCTGGACAGTACGACTGTGTGTTCCCACACCTGGTCAGTAACGACCTGTGTGCTGCACAAACCTGGTCAGTTAGGACTGTTGTGTTGCCACAATCTGGTCAGTACCGAAAAAACTGTGTGTTGCACAACACCATGGCCATACGACTGTGTGTTGCCACATCCTGGCAGTACGACTGTGTGCTGCCACATCCTGGTCAGTACGACTGGTGTGTTAGCCGTGTACAACCTGGCCAGTACGACAGTGTTTTGCCACACCTGGCCAGTACGACTGTGTGTTGCACACAACCTGGCCAGTACGACTGTTTTCCACAACCTGGCCAGTACTACTGTGTGTTGCCATCAACCAGGCCAGTAACGACTGTGTGTTGGGGGCCAAAAGTTGGCCCAGTACGACTGTTGTGTTGCCACAACACCTGCCAGTACGACTGTGTGTTCCCACAACCTGGCCAGTACGACTGTGTTGCCACAACCTGGCCATACGACTGTGTTGGCCACAACCCGCCAGACGACTGTGTGTTGCCACAACCTGGCATACGACTGAGTGTTGCTACAACCTGGCCAGTACGACTGTCGTATTGCTACAACCTGGCCATACGACTGTGTGTTGTCACAACCAGGCCAGTAGACGGTGGTTGCCACAACCAGGCCAGTACACTGTGTGTTGCCATCAACCCTGGCCAGTGGCTACTGTGTGTTGCCACAACCTGGCCAGAACGACTTGTGTGTTGCCACAAACCTGGCCAGAAACGAATGTGGTGTTTGGCCACAACCTGGCCGTGAAACTAAGTGTTGCCAAACCTGGCCATAGACTGTGTGTTGCCACAACCTGGCCAGTACGACTGTGTTGCACAACCTGGCCAGTGCTAACTCTACTGCGTGTTGCCACCAACCGGCCTGTACGACTGTGTGTTTTGGCCACAAACTGGCCAGTACGACTGTGTGAAAGCCACAACCTGGCCACTACGACCTGTGTGTTGCCACAAACTTGGCCAGTAGACTGTTACCACAACCTGCCAGTACGGCTGCGTGTTTGCCACGACCTGGCTAATACACTGTTGCCACAACCTGGCCAGTACGTCTGTGTGCCAAACCAACTGCCAGTTCGTCGTGTTGCCACATCCTGGCCAGCACGACTGTGTGCTGCCACAACCTGGCCAGTACGACTGTGTTGCCACAACCAGGCCAGTACGGCTGTGTGTTGTCACAACCTGGCCAGTACGACTGTGTTGCCACAACCTGCCAATATCGGACGTTACCACAACCTGGCCAGTACGTCTGTGTTGCCACAACCTGGCCAGTTCGTCTGTGTTGCCACATCCTGGCCAGCACGACTGTGTGCTGCAACAACCTGGCCAGTACGACTGTGTTGCCACAACCAGGCCATATGGCCTGTGTGTTGTCACAACCTGGCCAGTACGACTGTGTTGCCACAACCTGGCCAATACGACTGTGTTGCCACAACCTGGCCAGCACGACTGTGTTGCCACAACCTGGCCATCGTCTGTGTTGCCAAATCCTGGGCAAGCACGACTGGTGCCTGGCCACAACCAGGCCAGACGCTGTGTGTTGTCACAAACCTGGCCAGTAACGACTGTGTTGCCAACAACCTGGCTAGTACGAACTTCTGTGATGCCACAACCTGGCCTTAACGACTGTTGCCACAACCTGGACAGACGACTGTGTGTTGCCACAACCTGGCCAGTACGACTGTGTGTTGTCACAACCAGGCCACTACGACTGTGTTGCCACAACCTGGCCAGTACGACTGTGTTACCACAACCTGGCCAGTACGGCTGCGTGTTGCCACGACCTGGCCAATACGACTGTGTTGCCACAACCTGGCCAGTACGTCTGTGTTGCCACAACCTGGCCAGTTCGTCTGTGTTGCCACATCCTGCCAGCACGACTGTGTGCTGCCACAACCTGGCCATGTCCACGGACTGTGTTGCCACAACCAGGCCAGTACGGCTGTGTGTTGTCACTACCTGGCCAGTACGACTGTGTTGCCACAACCTGGCTAGTACGACTCTGTGTTGCCACAACCTGGCCAGTACGACTGTGTGCTGCAACAACCTGGCCAGTGCGACTGTTGCCACAACCTGGCCAGTACGACTGTGTGTTGCCACAACCTGGCCAGTACGACTGGGTGTTGCCACAACCTGGCCAGTACGACTGTGCGTTGCCACAACCTGGTCAGTACGACTGTGTGTTGCCACAACCTGGTCAGTACGACTGTGTGTTGCCACAACCTGGTCAGTACGACTGTGTGTTGCCACCACCTGGTCAGTACGACTGTGTGTTGCCACAACCTGGTCAGTACGACTGTGTGTTGCCACAACCTGGCCAGTACGACTGTGTGTTGCCACAACCTGCTCAGTACGACTGTGTTGCCACAACCTGGCCAGTACGACTGTGTGTTGCCACAACCTGGTCAGTACGACTGTGTGCTGCCACAACCTGGCAGTACGACTGTGGGTGTTTGCATCAACCTTGCCAGTACGAACTGTGTGTTGCCACAACCTGGCCATACGACTTGTCTGCCACAATCCTGCCAGTACGACTGTGTGTTTGCCACTACCAACCTGGTCAGTTTAACGACTGTGTGCTGCCACAACCTGGCCAGTACACTGTGTGTTGCCTAACAACCTGGTCAGTACACTGTGTGTTGCCACAAACCCTGGTCATACGACTGTGTGCTGCCACAACCTGGCCAGTACGACTGTGTGCTGCCACAACCTGGTCAGTACGACTGCGTGTTGGCACAACCGGGCCAGTTCGACTGTGTGCTGCCACAACCTTGCCAGTACGACTGTGTGCTGCCACAACCTGGTCAGTACGACTGTGTGTTGCCACAACCTGGTCAGTACGACTGTGTGTTGCCGACAACCTGGTCAGTACGACTGTGTGTTGCCACAACCTGGTCAGTACGACTGTGTGTTGCCACAACCTGGTCAGTACGACTGTGTGTTGCCACAACCTGGTCAGTACGACAGTGTGCTGCCACAACCTGGCCAGTACGACTGTGTGTTCCCCCAACCTGGTCAGTACGACTGTGTGCTGCCACAACCTGGTCAGTAGGACTGTGTGTTTGCCACAATCTGGTTCATACGACTGTGTTTGTGCCACAAACCTGGCCGGTACGACTGGTGTGTTGCCACAACCTGGTCAGTACGGACTTGTGCTGCCACATCCTGGGTCAGTACGACAGTGTGTTGCCACAACCTGGCCAGTACGAACAGTGTTTTGCCACAACCTGCCAGTACGACTGGTGTGTTGGCACAAACCGGCCATTACGACTGGTGTGTTTCCACAACCTGGCCAGTACGACTGTGTGTTGCCACAAAAAAACCTGCTAGTACGACTGTGTGTTTGCCAAAGTTGGCCAGTACGACTGTGTGTTGCCACAACTGGCCAGTACGACTGTGTGTTTTCCCACAACCTGCAGTACGACTGTGTTGCCACAACCTGGCCAATACGACTGTGTTGCCACAAACTGGAGCCAGTACGACTGTGTGTTGCCCACAACCTGGCCAATATACGACAGTGTGTTGCTACAAACCTGGCCAGTACGACGTGTATTGCTACAACCTGGCAGAACGACTGTGTGTTGTCACAACCTGGCCAGTACGACTGGGGTGTTTGCCACAACCAGGCCAGTACGACTGGTGTGTTTGCCACAACCTGCCAGTGCTACTGTGTGTTGCCACAAAACCTGGCCAGAACACCTGTGGTTGCCACAAACCTGGCCAGAACGAATGTGTGGTTGCCACAACCTGGCCAGTGCAACTGTGTTTGCCACAAGTTTACCAGTACGACTTGTGTTTGCCACAACCTGGCCAGTAAAACGAACTGTGTGTTGCCACAACCTGGCCATACAACTGTGTTGTTGCCACAACCTGGCCTTGCTACTATGGTGTTGCCACAACCTGGCGATTACGACTGTGTGTTGCCACCACCTGGCCAGTACTACTGTGTTGCCACAACCTGGGCCAGTGGTCTACTGTGTTTGCCACAACCTGTCCAGTACGACTGTGTGTTGCCACAAACTGCCAGTACGACTGTGTGAGCCAAAACAGGCCACTAACGACGTGTGTTGCCACAACTTGGCCAGTACGACTGTTACCACAGACCTGGCCAGTACGGCTGCGTGTTATGCCACGACCTGGCTAATACACTGTTGCCCCACAACCTGGCCATACGTCTGTGTTGCCACAACCTGGCCAGTTCGTCTGTGTTGCCACAGATTCCTGGCCATCACGACTGTGTGCTGCCACAAACCTGGCATTACGAACCTGTGTTGCCACAAACCAGGCCAGTACGGCTGTGTGTTGCCACAACCTGTCCATACGACTGTGTTGCCACAACCTGGCCAATAACGACTGTTTACCACAACCTGGCCAGTACGGCTGTGTGTTGCACAATAACCAGGGCCAGTACTGCTGGTGTGTTGTCACGCACTCTGGCAGTACGACTGATTGGCGACTACCTGGCCAATACGACTGTGTTTGTCCACAATCTGGCCAGCACGACTGTGTTGCCACAACCTGCCAGATCGTCGTATTCCACATCCCTGGCAGCACGACTGTGTGCTGCCACAACCTGGCTCAGTGCGACTGTTGTTGGGCCACAACCAGGCCAGTACGAATGTGCTGCAACAACCTTGGCAAGTACGACTGTTGCCACAACCTGGCCATACGACTGTGTGTTGCCGACAACCTGGCCCATACGACTGTGGTGTTGCCACAACCTGGCCAGTACGACTGTGTGTTTGTTACAACCAGCCACTACGTCAGTGTGCCACAACCTGGCCACAGTACGGACTGGGTGTTGCCACAGACCTGCCCAGTACGACTGTGTTGTTGCCACAAACCTGGCCAGTACGGCTGTGTTGGGCCACATCCTGGCCCAGTACGAACTTGTGTTGTCACAACCTGCCCAGTACGACTATGTGTTGCCACAACCTGGCCATGTACACTGTGTGCTGGCCAAAACCTGGCCAGTACGACTGTGTTTGCCACAACCTGGCCATACGACCTGGTTTGTTTTTGCCATAAACTTGGCCGCAGAAACGACGTGTGTTGCCACAACTTGGCCAGTACGACAGTTGTGTTGCCCCCAACCTGGCCAGTACGACTGTGTGTTGCCACAACCTGGCCAGTACGAGTGTGTGTTGCCACAACCTGGACCGTACGACTGTGTGTTGCCACAAACTTGCCAGTACGAATATGTTGCCACAACCTTGCCAGTACGACTGTGTGTTGCCACAAACTTCCAGTAACGACTGTGTGTTGCCTCAACTTGGCCAGAACGACTGTTTGTCGTCACAACTTGGCCAGTACGACTGTGTGTTGCCACAACCTGGCCAGTACGACTGTGTGTTGCCACAACCTGTCCAGTACGACTGTGTGTTTTCCCACAACCTGGCATATGACTGTGTTGCCACAACTTGGCAGTACGACTGTGTGTTGCCACAACTTGGCCAGTACGAACGGTGTGTTGTCCCACAACATGGCCGGTACGACTGTGGTTGCCACAACCTGTCATTCGAACTGTGTGTTGCCACACATGCCTGGTATCAACAGTCAGGTACACAGTGTCCCTTGCACTACAGTCTGGGACACATATCATGGTACACAGTCTGGTACACATGTCCTGGTACATAGTCCGTGGAACACATGTGTTTGATACACATCGCAACCATGTCCCCTGGTACACATTGTGGTAACACACGTCTGGTACGCAGATCTGGTACACATGTTTTCTTTGGATTCAATTCCATTGTTCTGGACAGTTGTTTCCCTGTCATATATCGTTGTTCTGGACGGTTTCTTTCCATCATATTTCATTGTTCTAGGACGGGTTTTCCCGTGTCATATAATCGTTGTTTCTGGAGACGGGTTTTTTCTTTCTCATATTTCATTGTTCTGGCGGTTTCCTTCTCATATTTCTTTGTTCTGGACCGGGTTTCCTTTCGCATATTTAATTGTTCTGGACGGGTTTCCTTCTCATATTTCGTTGGATCAGACGGTTTTCCTTCTCAATCTCATTGTTTATGGACGGTTTCAACTGTTATCTTTCATCACACCACAAGAAACAAGAAAAGGAGGAACACTGCAGCATATGAGGCCCCCTGGCCCATACAAGGCAAGTCCTTTACAATTCCATCCCACTAAACAAAACATTGCCCAACCCAATTTTTCAATGCCACCCAAGAAATAACTCTGATGTGAAAGTCCCACTCAAATTCCAACCCCTCCTCAAACATGTATTTTAATCCAACCTAATTTTGAAACTACCCAAAGTTCTAGCCTCAATAACCCAACTAGGTAGACTGGTTCCACTCAACAACTACCCTATTTCCAAACCAATACTTTTCCTATTCCTTTCTAAATCTAAACTTATCTAAATTAAATCCTTACTGCGGTTCCTCTTGGAAGACATCCTCAAGACCTTATTAATATCTAGCCCTTTATTAACACCGATCTTCTACTTATACACTTCGATCAGGTCTCCCCTCATTCACGTCTAAAAGAGTGAATTTAACTTAAGAGTCTTCTATCAATCTTCCTTGATAAGAAGATTTCTAATGCGTAAGTAATTGATTTAGTCATCCTACGCTGAATGTTTCTAACGAATTTATGGGTCATTTTGTAATACGGTGACCAGAACTAAGCTCATAATCTAGGTGAGGCCTTACTAATGAAGATAAAGCTGCAGTATGACCCTCTGGACTTCTGTTTGCTTACACTTCTTGATATAAAACCCAGTAATTCTATTGCCTATTAGTACGCTTAGGCATTGCTGTCTTGGTTTTTAAGTTGCTGCTCACCATAACCCCCAAGTCCTTTTCCGCAATCTGTATGGCTAATTCTACATCATTTAACTTATAAGTACTAGGTTTATGAGCACTACCAAGCTTCAAAACTATTGGCATTTATCTACATTGAACTGCATCTGCACTTTTCCTGACCAAGAATAGAGTTTATTTAAATCCTCCTTAAGTTCCATAACATCTACGTTTTGAATTAAATTTATCCTACCTATCTTTGAGTCATCGGCGAATTTGCTCATATCACTATAATTCCCTCATCAAGACAGATCCCTGTGGAAATCGGCCAACTTGTTAACAATCCCCCCACTCGGATTTAACCCCATTTATGGACACTCCTGCTGTGTCTCTCTGTCAGGTGAGCCATGACTCGATCCACGTGAGCAACATTTCCCGCCAATGCCATGAGCTGCCACTTTCTTTAACAGTCTATGATGGGGAACTCTATCAAAAGCCTTACTAAAATCTAAGTAAATAATATCAAATTCTTTATTGTGGTCAACAGCCTCAAAAGCTTTACTGAAGAAAGTTAATAAATTAGTTAGACAAGACCGGCCTCTTGTGAATCCATGCTGAGTATCATTAATCAAGCTATGCTTATCGAGATGGCTTCTTATAACCCTCAGCTATAATTGACTCTAGTAATTTGCCTACAATTGAGGTCAGGCTTATTGGGCGGTAATTTGTCGGTAACGACTTGTCCCCTGTTTTAAAAATAGGAATTACATTAGCCATCTTCCACATATCAGACACTGCACCTGTTTGAAGAGATAAATTAAAAATATTAGTTAATGGTTCACAGAGTTCCATTTTGCATTCCTTAAGAACCCTTGAAAAAACCTCATCAGGACCCGGCGACTTATTTTGCTTCAGTCTGTCTATCTGCTTCACAACCATCTCACTAGTGACTGTGATGTTACATAATGTATCTTCTTCTAGCCCACTGTAAAAATTAATTACTGGAATTCAAATTCAAAGTTTATTCTCTATAAGGATTACAATGCTGAGTTTACAGAAATTTGGTTATTGTTTGGTTTAACATGTAGTAAAATTGAGATTACAGAGTGTACCACTAGAACGCTTAGCATGGCTAGGCATTTCGGGCATACTTAGTTTTATTCTTAAATGTAAAATATTACAAATTATGAGGTAAGTTGGTATTATGGCTAAGTGACTAAATACTATTTTGTGAGTTTAGCAGTGTGAATGCTTTTGTTTTGGCACAGTATATAGTTTCAGTTTTGGGAGTATCACGGGATTCATTATATTAAACTGAGATTAATATTTCTGTTTATGGTCAAATGAGTGTGCGATGTAAGTGGGGAACCACCATGTGGTATTCGTGAAGTTATTGACGGGGTGTATCAGGGAGATAAGATGTTTTCCTAATGGTATTTTTTGAAGGTAAATGAATGTGTCTGCAGTTCTAGAGTTCTCAGGTAGGGTATTCCAGATTTAGGGCCTTTGACAAAAATGAATTTTTGTAAAGGTTTAGCCCGGACACGGGAATGTCGTGAGATGTTTGTTTCTGGTGTTTATGCCTGGGTTCTGTCACAACTTTTTAAAAAAGCGTTTAAGGTCAAGGTTGATATTAGAGTTTTAAGGCCCCCGTAATATAGATTGCACAGTATTTAAATGGTGGAAGTACTGAACTGGAGTAAGTTTAGATCTTTGAAGAGTGGGGGGGTGTGCTCCCAGGGAGGGGATTTAGTGATTATTCTTACTGAACTTTTTTTTGGGGTTTATTATTGGTTTTGGGTGTTTGCTGCAGTTGATCCCCAAGCACAAATACTGGGTGAGGTAGGTAAAAAGTGAGGGTATAGTGGAGAAGGGCATTTTCGGCACTAGTACGTATCGGGGAGAGGATCCCAAACCTTTTTTGGATACTTTTTTGGCTATATGCGGATAGGTGCTAAAATTCGGGTTTATTGAAAGGGTATAAGCCTAAAATTTCCCCCATTTTTCGGGTAATTAAGTGTTGTCAATCTTAATTTAATTTGTGCATCTCCTGCCTGCTCCCAACATAATAATAAGTTTTGTCAGTGTTAAGCGTAAGTTTTTTGGGGCTGTCATCCAAGTCGATATTTTAATCAGCTCCCTTTCACAATGGTGTTAAGGGGGAAAGTTTAGGTGAAGATACATAAGTCGGTCATCACAAAGAAAAAAGGTTTTTTTAGGTTTGGGGATACTTTGGTAGTCATTGTGTATATGGGGAAACGGGACCAAGGACATTCCCTGCGGAACTCCAGTATCAAGGGGTCGTGTTCTGATGCTGTCTTTAAGGGTGACGTACTGAACCTAAGTAATGTAAGATTTGAAATAAGCAAGTGCATGGCCTCAAAAACCGTAGGGGTCAAGTTTGTGGAGTGGATTTCGGGGGTTACTGTGTCAAAAGCTTTCTTAGGTCAATAAAAATTCCTAGGGGAAATTTTTCCTTATTTCCGTGCTGTGTAAAGCAATCTACATTTTTATATTGCATCATTAGTGTTTTTTAATTTTCCTGAACCAAACGGGCAGGATTGAGTATTTTTTGAGCCGTTAAAAATAATACAGTCTCCTGTGCACAATTTTCTAAAAAGATTTTGGATAAAATGGAAGTTAGATATTGCCTATATTTTGTTTAAGTCGTGGGGCACCCCCCTTTATTATTTGAAACCCCTTGCCATCTTAGTATTTGGGGAAGTGCTAGTCTCTATTGACTTTTAAAAAGAAAGAAAACATGCGAAGGACATGGCCGCTCGCTGTTGTAATGTGGGACATGGAACAGTTTCCCCCGATTATTTTTAATGACTTTATACCAATATGTTATGTCTTCCGTTAAAAACTGAAAAAAATAAATTTTTTAAAAAATAAGCACTTTTCATTCTCTTTCAGAAAGGTCCCCATAGTTTTTTTAAAGGGACCTACTTATCTCTAACTTTTGTTCTAAACCTGAAAATTTTTTTGGGTTAGTTTTAGAACCCTAGCATATCCCTTTTTAGCTTTTTTACCCCCTTTTTTAATTCCCTTTTAATGTCAATATACTGATTCTAAATGACCCTCACCTTTTTTGATCCCTAAAAATTCCTTTCTATCCCCTAGTAGATTTTGAGCCTATTATTCATCCATTTTGGGTCATTTCATTTGATCTAATTTTTTTATATGGGAAATAAACCTCTTGAGCAGCATTATAGTTTTCAAAAACTGTCATTTTCTTTACCCCATCAACAGTGATAAGTGTTCCAAGCCCATCGTAATCTGCTAAGCGAAACTGGACTGTTACTGGTTATCGCTACAAACGACTTCCTTTAAATGCAAAATGTAATTGATTTTTTGGTCGCTAGCACCCAATTCCTCTAAAAATTTAAAAATTTTATTAACAAGGGACATTTTTCCCATAACTAAGTAAAAGCGGGTTTTTTCCCCCATTGTTGTTCTGCACAAACTCTTCAAAAACAATCCTGAAATATTTCTAAGAATTTCTAGTTTCTAAATTCCCAGCAAAAAATTCCAATCAAAAAACTAAATTAAAGTCCCTAAATTACTAATTATCGTCCCTTGTGGCCTTAACAATTTCCCCCCATAGTATTTTCCCTTGGTCCCATCTGATTTGGGGACGGTATATCACTCCAAAAACATTTTTCATGCCCCCTGAAAATTCATCCAAAAGACCTGTTGTTTACCAATTTAATACCCGTTTTTATGCAACAGTTCAAGCATCTCGGACATACAATGCCACCCCCCCCCCCCTCCCAAAACTTCATCTTTTTTGGAACATTTAAAACCCTGAATATGACATTCCGCAGGCATGTCCCGACTTTTTGAATTTAAAACCCCGTCCATTAAGGGAAATCATCAATGTTACCTGCACTACAACAATCCAACTCGTCCACTTTTTCCAGCACTACGGGAATTTGCATAATAAACATTTAAAGAAACCCCTTTCCTTTTCCCTTCCCGTCATTTCTATTTTTTTACTTAACCATTACTGTCCTTATCACCCAAGGTCCCCGCTTTTTTAATATCTACCTGTTTTTATTATTACATTCTCCTAGAATCGAAAAATTTCTACACTGGGACTTCACTGTTTTCCTCCAAAACCCCCTACCACTAACTATTCCCAGTTTAAAGTCCTAACTGCTCCCCCCACTGCAGTTGCCAGGCTCCCACCCCCCACCTAATAAGTAAAACCCCATCCCTGCATACATGTCATTTCTGCCATAGAAGAGGCCCATTTTTCAATAAGTTACCGCATTTTTCCCTTTCATATTTTTTCCAGCCAGCAATTGACACCAGTTGCCCTGGACAACCATTCATTTCCAACTCCCCTCCTTTGGGAAAATACCACATATAGAGGGGCCCACCCTTTCTCCTAATTTTTTCATTGCTGACCATACCTGCAATCGGTCTTCACTCCTACTTTGCCAAAATCGTTGCCTCCACACTGAGGCAGAAATAGATTGCTCCCATTACCTTCATGAGTCATCCAACGGCTAACAAAATCCTCCTCCCCGCCCCGGAAGCAAAATCCGTCTCCTACCCTGTCCTTCAAGCAAACGCCCACCTATACCAACTTGGCTTCCCCAACAACAACAATATCGTACCTTTCCCTTTGGGGTCGTTCGTCGGACGTTCCCAGTAGCGACTCACATTCTCGGGGATCACTGAGAATGTATTAATTTTTTCCCCAAAAGTTTTCCACGGCAGACTCTTTCTTCTTTATCGTTTTTAACCTCCATTCGTCTTCTTGATCGTCAACTTTTTTCCCCGCATCCAGCCACTGACCATTTCCCTTTTGACCTGAGGATCAAAAAAGGGGACTACTACGAATCTTTTTGTTTTTTTTCGTCAGTCGCCAATTTTCCCTATTCGCCAACCTCAATTCTTCCCTTTAAACTGTTTTGTAAAGTGCTCGATGGGGCACTTTTCTTCAAATTTTAGAAGCGCGCAAAAAGTCTTCCAGAGCCAAGTACACTCAACACTGCGCAAAAGCCAACTCAACAGGGGCTACGCGCCACGGGCCGCCGGCCCAATACGAGCCAACCATTTCATTGTTATGGACGGATTTTCCTGTCATATTTTTATTGTTTTTGGACGGTTTTCCTGTCTTTTCATTTTTCTGAACGGTTTTTCCTTGCAAATTGCATAGTTCTAACGTTTTCCCTGCCCTATTTTATTGTTCGAACGGTTTTCCCCCCTTTATATTGCACAGTTCTGAACGTTTCCCTGTCTATTTCATTCTTTTTCGGGTTTTTCCCAGTCTATTTCATTGTTCTGGACGGTTTCCCTGTCATATTTTATTGTTTTGGACGGGTTTCCCGTCATATTTCATTGTTTTGCGAGTTTTCCCCCCTCATATTTTATTGCCGGACGGGGGTTTTTCCCTTTATATTTCATTTCAGCATATTGCTGACCCCTTATTCCCATATTATATAGCATAGCAAGCACATCCAAAGTTTAGATACGGACCCCTTGAGGCCTGGCTTTGTGACGCACGGGGGTGCACACGAGGGGGCCATCCCTCTGTCCCGCCCACTCGGGGCAGACCATCCAGGCGTAGACGGGAAGGGACTGGTCCCATCCTAACCATCCAACACAATAAGCAACCCCCTCAATGTGTCACTTTCAACCTTGATATCTCCATTTTAAAAACCCTTTCGATAAAAGTTGCAGCGGAGGCCCGTAATTTTGACGATTACAGCGATTTTTGGGATAAAATTTCGAACCAGCAAGACGGGCCATTTCGTGACCAAAC
>NC_069431.1:45832946-45850201 GCF_026875155.1 Cherax quadricarinatus
AACCAGTCGTTGGCAGGTTGTGGCAACACGTCGTACTGACGGGTTTTGTGGAACAAATCGTAGGGCCCAGGTTGGGGCCCACACAGTCGTATGCGGTTGTGGAAACACGTCGATGGCCCGGTTGTCACACACAGTCGCCAAAGGGGGCACACACAGTCGTACTGACCAGGTTGTGGCAACACACAGTCGTACTACCAGGTTGTGGCAACCACAAGTCGTACGGGCAGGTTGTGGCAACACACAGTCGTACTGCCAGGTTGTGGCAAACAACATCGTACTGGCCAGTTGTGGCAACACAGTCGTACTGGCCAGGTTGTGGCAACACCAGTCGTACTGCCAGGTTGTGGCAACACAGTCTAACGGGCCCGGGGTTGGGGGGGCCCAACACACAGTCGTACGGGCCAGGTTGTGGAAACACAGTCGTACTGGCCAGGTTGTGGCAACACAGTCGTACTGGCGGGTTTGTGCAACCCAAGTCGTACTGGCCAGGTTGTGGCAACACAGTCGTACTGGCCAGGTTGTGGCAACACAGTCGTACTGGCCAGGTTGTGGCAACACAGTCGTATTGGCCAGGTTGTGGCAACACACAGTCGTACTGGCCAGGTTGTGGCAACACAGTCGTACTGGCCAGGTTGTGGCAACACAGTCGTACTGGCCAGGTTGTGGCAGCACACAGTCGTACTGGCCAGGTTGTGGCAACACACAGTCGTACTGGCCAGGTTGTGGCAACACAGTCGTACTGGCCAGGTTGTGCAACACAGCCGTACTGGCCAGGTTGTGGCAACACAGTCGTACTGGCCAGGTTGTGGCAGCACACAGTCGTGCTGGCCAGGATGTGGCAACACAGACGAACTGGCCAGGTTGTGGCAACACAGACGTACTGGCCAGGTTGTGGCAACACAGTCGTATTGGCCAGGTCGTGGCAACACGCAGCCGTACGGGCCCCGGGTTTGTGGAAACCCCAGGCTGGCGGTTGTGCAACACAGTCTATGGCCGGTTGGGGCACACACAGTCGTACTGGCCAGGTTGTGGCAACACACAGTCGTACTGGCCAGGTTGTGGCAACACACAGTCGTACTGGCCAAGTTGTGGCAACACACAGTCGTACTGGCCAGGTTGTGGCAACACACAGTACGTGCTGTGCCTGTGTGGCAACACACAGTGTACTGGCCAGGCTGGTGGCAACACAGTATCGTTGCTGGGCCAGGTGTTCGGCAACACACAGTGTCACTGGCCAGCGTTGTGGCAACACACAGTCGTGTGGCCTGGTTGTGGCAGTCCCAACCACCAACACAGTAGTACTGACCATGTTGTTGGCAGCACACAGTCGTACTGACCAGGTTGTGGAAAACAACATAAGTAGTTACTGGCCACAGGTTATGTGGCCACACAGTTCGTTCTGACTAGTTTGTTGCAACACTGTCGTACTCGGATCCCCAGTATTGTGGAGCATACAGTCGTTACTGACCCCAGGGTTGGTGAGGCAAACACACAGTCGTACGGCCAGGTATAGTGTGGGGGCAAAACACACAGTCGTACTGGCCGGTTGTCAGGCCAACACACAGGACGTACTGGACAGGTTGTGGAAACACACAGGCGATTACCTGGCAGGTTTGGAGGCAGGCACACAGTCGTATGAAATGTTGTGGCAACAACCAGTCGTACTGGCCAGGTTTGTGGCAACACTGTGTACTTGCAATGGTTGTGGCAACACACAGTCGTACTGGCCAGGTTGTGGCCCCCCCTACACAGTCGTTACTGACAAGGGGTTGTGGCAAAACACACAGTCGAACTGACAGGTTGTGGCCAACACACAGTAATGTACTGACCAGGTTGTGGCACACACAGTCGTACTGACAGGTTGTGGGCAACACACAGTAGTACTGACCAGGTTGTGAGCACGCACAGTCGTACTGGCTCAGGTTGTGGCAACACCCAGTCGTACTGCCAGGGTTTTGTAGGCAACACTCAGTCTCTGGCCAGGTGTGGCAACAGTCACACTGGGCCAGCGTTGTTGCAGCAACAGTCGTACTGGGCCAGTCACTTGTGGCAACACAGAGTCGTAACTAGCCCAGGTTGTGGCAACAGTTCGTTCTGGCCAGGTGTGGCAGCACACAGGTCGTTTGCTGGCCAGGATGGTGGCACACAGAACGTTCTGGCCAGATTGTGGACAACACCAGAACGTACTGGCAAGGTTGATGGCAAACTCAGTCGCTTGGCAGGTCGTGGCAAACACGCCAGGCCGTACTGGCCAGGTTGTGGTTACAATCGTACTGGCCAGGTTGTGGCAAACACAGTCTAGGTGGCTGGGGTTTGTGACAATAACACACAGTTCGTACTCCCCCACCGGCCAGGGTTGTGGCAACACACAGCTGTACTGGCCAGGTTTGTGGCAACACACAGTCGTACTGGCCAGGTTGAGGCATCAATCCGTTACTTGCCAGGTTGTGGACAACAGAGTCGTAGAGCCAGGTTGTGGCAACACAGTCCGTTACTGGCCAGGTTGTATGACAACACACTGCTGTTACTGGGCCTGGTTGTGCGCAGCACACAGTCTTGCTGCCCGGATGTGGCAACACAGACGATCTGGCCAGGTTGTTGGCAAACAGTCGTGCTGGCCAGGTGGTGGCAACGTCGTAATGGCAGGATTGTGGCAACACTGTCGTACTTGCCAGGTGTGTGGAACAAACACAACCAGCCGTACTGGCCTGGTTGTGGCAACCACCCAGCCGTATGGCCAAGGTTGTCGGTAACAGTCGTATTGGCCAGGTTGTGGCAACACAGTCGTACTGGCCAGGTTGTGACAACACACAGCCGTACTGGCCTGGTTGTGGCAAACACATTTCGTACTTGCCAGGTTGTTTGGCGCACACAGTCGTGCTGGCAGGAGGGTGGCAACACAGCGTACTGGCCTGGTTTGTGGCAACACACAGTGTACTCGCCAGTTGTGGCAACACAGTCGTATGGCAAGGTTGTGGCAAACACAGTCGTACTGGCCAGGTTGTGGCAACACAGTCGTACTGGCCAAGTTGTGGCAACACAGTCGTACTGGCCAGGTTGTGGCAACACACAGTCGTACTGGCCAGGTTGTGGCAACACAGTCGTACTGGCCAAGTTATGGCAACACAGTTGTACTGGCCAGGTTGTGGCAACAGTCGTACTGGCCAGGTTGTTGGAACACACAGTCGTACTGGCCAGGTTGTGGCAACACACAGTCGTACTGGCCAAGTTTTGGCAACACACAGTCGTACTGGCCAGGTTGTGGCAACACACAGTCGTGCTGGCCAGGTTGTGGCAACACACAGTCGTACTGGCCAGGTTGTGGCAACACACAGTCGTACTGGCCATGTTGTGGGCAACACACAGTCGTACTGGGCCTGGTGCGGCAACAACAGGTCGTACTGGACCAGGTTGTGGCCACACAGTCGTACTGACTAGCTTGTGGTAACCACACTGTCGTACTGACCAGATGTGGCACAGCATACATCGTGTATGACCACGTTGTGGCAAAACCCACGTCGTACTGGCCAGGTTGTGGATCCACACAGTCCATACTGAACCAGGTTGTGGCAGCACACAGTGTACTGACCAGGGTTGTGGCGAGCACAACAGTCGTATGACCATTGTTGTGGCAACACACAGTCGTTCTGACAGGTTTGTGGCAGACACAAGTCGTACTGCCAGGTTGTGGACGCACCACCATGTCGTACTGGACCAGGTTGTGGCAACAACAGTCGTACTGGACCAGATTGTGGAAACACACAGTCGTACTGGACCAGGTTGTGGCAGCACACAGTCTTACTGGAACCAGGGTTGTGGCAGCACCCAGTCGTACTGGACCATTTGTGCCATACACGCAGGTCGTACTGACCAGGTTGTGGCAGCACACAGTCGTTACCTTGCCAGGTTTGTGGCAGCACACGTCGTATGGACAGGTTGTGGCAGCACACAGTCGTTACTGGCCAGGATGTGGCAACACGAAGTCATACTGACACCAGGGTTGTGGCAGCACCACAGTCGTACTGGCAGGTTGTGGCAGCCCACACAGTCGTACTGGCCAGGTTGTTGCGCAGCACACAGTGTCGTACTGGCCAGGTTGTGGCAGCACACAGTCGTACTGGCCAGGTTGTTGGCAAACAGCAGTTCGTACTGACAAAGGTTGTGGCAGCACACAGTCGAATCGTCTGGCCAGGTTGTGGCAGCTCAGTCGTACTGGCCAGGTTTGGCAACACACAGTCGTACTGGCCAGGATGTGGCACACACAGTCGTATGACAAGGTTGTGGCAAACAACACAGTCGACACTGACCCTGGTTGTGGCAACACAGTCGTACTGGCCAGTTGTGGCAATTACAACCAGTAGTTTCTGGCCAGGTTGTGGCAACACAGTAGTTACTGGCCAGGTTGTGCAGCACACAGTTCGTACTGGGCCTGGTTGTGGGCAGCACACAGTCGTACTGGACCAGGTTGTGGCAGCACACAGTCTTACTGAACACAGGTTGTGGCAACACACAGTCGTATGGCCAGGTCTGTGGCAGCACACAATCGTTACTGACCCAGGTTGTGCACACACAGTTCGTACTGGCAGGTTCGTGGCAACACACATTCGTACTGTCCAGGTTGTGGCAACACACGTCGTACTGGACCTGGTTGTAGTGGCAAACAACACAGTCGTACTGACCAGGTTGTGGCACACACAGTCGTACTGACCGGTTGCGGCAGCACACAGTCGCACTGGGACCAGGTTGTGGCAGCACACAGGTCTCACTGGCCGGTTGTGCCAACACGCATCGTACTGACCAGGTTGTGCAGCACACAGTCGTTACTGGCCAGGTTTTGTGGCAGCACACAGTCGTACTGGCCAGGTTGTGGCAGCCACTCAGTGTACTGGCCAGGATGTGGCAAACGAAGTCATTACTGACCAGGTTGGCCAGCACACGGTGTACTGGCCAGGTTGTGGCAGCACACAGTCGTTGCCAGGTTGTGGCAGCCAAGTCGTTACTGGCCAGGTTTGTGGCAACACGCAGTTCGTACTGACCAGGTTGTGGCGCACCCACAAGTCGTACTGGACAGGTTGTGAAAGCACAACAGTCGTACTGACCAAGGTTGTGGCAACAACACGAGTCGTACAGGCCAGGTGTGGAACACACATTCGTACTGACCAGGTTGTGGCAAACCACACAGTCGTTCTGTCCAGGTTGTGGCAACACAAAGGTCGTATGGCCCAGGTGGTGGCAACACATCAGTCGTACTGGCAGGTTGTTGGCAAACACACAGTCGTAAAACTGGCCAGGTATGTGTCAGCACACAGTCGTACTGGCCAGGTTGTGGCAACACACAGTCGTACTGACCAGGTTGTGGCAAAACAATCGTACTGGCCAGGTTGTGGCAACACACAGTCGTACTGGCCAGTTTGTGGCAACACACAATCGTACTGGCCAGGTTGTAGCAGCACACAGTCGTACTGGCCAGGTTGTGGCAGCACACAGTCGTACTGACCAGGTTGTGGCAACACACAGTCGTATTGACCAGGTTGTGGCAACAGCGACAGTGTCGCATACTGGCCACGTTGTGGCAGCACACAGTCGTACTGACCAGGTTGTGGGCAAACACACAGTCGTACTGGCCCAGGTTGTGGCAGCCACAGTCGTACTGGACAGGTTGTGGGCAACACATCAGTCGTACTGGGCCAGGTTGTGGCACAACACACAGGTCGTACTGGCCATGTTGTGGCAGCACACAGTCGTACTGGATCCAGGTTGTGGGAAAACAGTCATACTGAGCCAGGTTGTGGCACAACCAGTCGTACTGCAAGTTGTGGCAACACACAGTCGTGCTGGCCAGTGTTGTGGCACACACAGTCGTACTGGCCAGGTTGTGGCAACACACAGTTCTCGTACTGCCAGGTTGTGGCAACACACAGTCTACTTGCCAGGTTGTGGCAACACACAGTCGTACTGGCCAGGTCGTGGGCAACCAACAGTCGTCATGCTTAGGTTGTGGCAACACACGTCGTACTGGCCAGGTCGTGGCAACACACAGTCGTACTGGCCAGGTTGTGGCAACCACCACCAGCCTCACGTACTGGCCAGGTTGTGTGGAACACACAGTCGTACTGGCCAGGTTGTGGGCAACACACAGTCGTACTGAACAGGTTGTGGGCAGCACACAGTCGTATGGCACAGGTGTGGAACACACAGCGTACTGGCAGGTTGTTGGCAACACACAGTCGTACTGGCCAGGTTGTGGCAACAACACAGTCGTACTTCCCAGGTTGTGGCATCACTCAGTCGTACTGGCCAGGTCGTGGGCAAACACACAGTCGTACTGGCCTGTTGTGGGGCAACACACCAGTCGTACTGGCCAGGTCGTGGCAACAACAAGTCGTACAGACAAGGTTGTGGCAGCACACAGTCGCTACTGACCAGGTTGTGGCAACACACAGGTCGTACGGGCAGGTTGTGGCAGCACCACAGTCGTACTGACCAGGTTGTGGCAAAACACACAGTCTACTGGCCAGGTTTGGTTGTGGTCAGCACACATTCGTACTGACCAGGTTGTGGCAACACACAGCACGTTACTGACCAGGTTGTGGGCAACACACAGTCGTTACTGGACCAGTTGTGGCAAACACACAGCGATACTGACCAGGTTGCGGCAGCACACAGTCGTACTGACCAGGTTGTGGCAGCACCAGTCGTACTGGCCCGGTTGTGCCAACACGCAGTCGTACTGACCAGGTTGTGGCAGCACACAGTCGTACTGGCCAGGTTGTGGCAGCACACAGTCGTACTGGCCAGGTTGTGGCAGCACACAGTCGTACTGGCCAGGATGTGGCAACACGAAGTCATACTGACCAGGTTGTG
The DNA here is from genome assembly GCF_026875155.1 of Cherax quadricarinatus. Taxonomy (NCBI): domain Eukaryota; kingdom Metazoa; phylum Arthropoda; class Malacostraca; order Decapoda; family Parastacidae; genus Cherax; species Cherax quadricarinatus. The sequence goes on from NC_069431.1 coordinate 45,839,811, forward strand.
GCAGCACACGGTCGTACTGGCCAGGTTGTGGCAGCACACAGTCGTACTGGCCAGGTTGTGGCAGCACACAGTCGTACTGGCCAGGTTGTGGCAACACGCAGTCGTACTGACCAGGTTGTGGCAGCACACAGTCGTACTGGCCAGGTTGTGAAAGCACACAGTCGTACTGACCAGGTTGTGGCAACACACAGTCGTACTGGCCAGGTTGTGGCAACACACATTCGTACTGACCAGGTTGTGGCAACACACAGTCGTACTGACCAGGTTGTGGCAACACAAAGTCGTACTGGCCAGGTTGTGGCAACACACAGTCGTACTGGCCAGGTTGTGGCAACACACAGTCGTACTGGCCAGGTTGTGTCAGCACACAGTCGTACTGGCCAGGTTGTGGCAACACACAGTCGTACTGACCAGGTTGTGGCAAAACAATCGTACTGGCCAGGGTTGTGGCAACACACAGTCGTTTTACTGGCCAGTTTGTGGCAACCCCCCCCCCCCCCCAAATCGTACTGGCCAGGTTGTGGCAGGCCCACACAGTAGTACTGGCCAGGTTGTCGCAGCACACAGGTCGTACTGACCAGGTTGTGGCAAAACACACAGTCGTATTGACCTGGTTGTGGCCAACACACAGTCGTTACTGGCCAGGTTTGGCAGCGTGGTCAGTCGTACTGGACCAGGTTGTGGCAACACACAGTGTACTGGCCAGGTTGTGGCAGCACCACAGTCGTTACTGGCCCAGGTTGTGGCAACCAAAACAGTCGATATGGCCCAGGTTTGTGGCAAACAACAGGTGTACTGGCCATTTTGTGGCAGCCACACAGTCGTACTGACCTGGTTGTGGGGCAACACAGTCATACTGAGCAGGTTGTGGAACACACAGTCGTACTGGCCAGGTGGGTGGCAACACACAGTCGTCTGGCCAAGGTTGTGGCAACACACAGTCGTTAAACTGGCCAGGTTGTGGCAACAACACAGTCGTACTGGCCAGTTGTGGCAACACACAGTCTACTGGCCAGGGTTGTGGCAACACACAGTCGTACTGGGCCAGGTCGTTGGCAACAACAGGTCGTACTGGCCAGGTTTGATTGGGCCAACACAAAGTCGTATGGCCAGGGACGTGGCCAACACACAGTGTACTTGCCAGGTTGTTTTGCAAAACACCAGTCGTACTGGCCAGGTTGTGGCACACACAGTCGTACTGGCCAGGTTCTTGTGGCAAACACACAGGTCGGTACTGACCAGGTTGTGGCAGCACACGTCGTGCTGGGCCAGGTGTCGTGGCCAACACACAGTAGTACTGGCCAGGTTGTGGCAACACACAGGTCGTACTGGCCAGGTTGTGGCAACACACAGTTGTATGGCCAGGTTGTGGAAACACACAGTCGTAAATGGCCAGGTCGTGGCAACACCTGTCGTACTGGCCAGGTAATGTGGCTACAACACAGTCGTAACTTGCCAGTTCGTGGCAACACAACCAGTCGTACTGACCAAGGTTGTGGCAACCACACAGTGTACTGGCCAGGTTTGACAACACACAGTCGTACTGGCCAGGGTTGTGAAAACACCACAGTCGTGACTGGCCAGGTTGTGACAACACACAGTCGTACTGAACCAGGTTGTGGCAACACACAGTCGTACTGGCCAGGTTGTGGCAACACACAGTTCGTACTGGCCAGGTTAGAGAGGCAACACAGTCGTCTGACCGGTTGTGGCAACCACACAGTCGTTACTGGCAGGTCGTGGCAACCACACAGTCGTACTGGTAAGTTGTGGCAACACACAGTCGTACTGCATGTTGTTGGCAACACCAGTCGTACTGGCCAGGTTGGGCAAACACACAGTCGTAAATGGCCAGGTCGTGGGCAACACACAGTCGTAATGGCCAGGTTTGTGGCATATAACATACCAGTCGTACTGGCCAGGTTGTGGTAAACAACACAGTCGTAATGGCCAGGTTGTGGCACCAACAGTGTACTGGCCAGGTTTTGGTAACATACAGTCGTACTGGCAAGATTGTGACAAACACAGTCGTTATGGCCAGGTCGTGGGCAAACACACGTCGACTGCCAGGTTGTGACAACACACAAGTCGTATGGCCAGGTTGTGGCAACACACAAGTGTACTGGCCAGGTTGAGGCAAACACCATTCGTACTGACCAGGTTGTGGCAAACACACAGTCGTACTGACCAGGTTGTGGGCAACACAAAGTCGTACTGGCAGGTTGTGGCAACACACAGTCGTACTGGCCAGGTTGTGGCAAAACACAGTCGTTTTATGGCCAGGTTGTGTCAGCCAAACAGTCGTACTGGCCAGGTTGTTGCAAAACACACAGTTCGTAACATATCCACCAGGTTGTGGCAAAACAATCGTACTGGCCAGGTTGTGGCAACACACAGTCGTACTGGCCAGTTTGTGGACAACACACAATCGTACTGGACAGGTTTGTGCAAGCCCACCAGTAGTACTGGCCAGGTTGTGGCAGCACCACAGTTCGAATACAGACCAGGTGTGGCAAACACACAGTCGTATTGACAGTTGTGGCAAACAACAGCAGTCGTACTGGCCAGGTGGTGGCAGACACAGTCGTTATCGACCAGGTTGTGGCAACACAGTCGTACTGGCCAGGTTGTGGCCAGAACACGTAGTACTGGCCGGTTGTGGCAACACACAGTCGTTACTGGCCAGGTTGTGGGAAACACACAGTAGTACTGGCCATTTTGTGGCAGCACACAGTCGTACTGACTGTTTTGGCCAACACGGTCATAGAGAAGGTTGTGGCACACACAGTGTACTGGCCAGGTTGTGGCAAAAACACAGTCGTGCTGGCCCAGGTTTGTGGCAAACACAGTCGTATGGCCAGGTTTGTGGCTACACACAGTCGTACTGGCCAGGTTGTGGCAACACACAGTCGTAACTGGCCAGGTTGTGGGCAAACACCACAGTTCGTATGGCCAGGTCGTGGCAAACACACAGTCGTATGGCCAGGTTGTGGGGGGCCCAACCACACAGTCTGACTGGCCAGGTCGTTGGCAAACACAGTCGTACTGGCCAGGTTGTGGGCAAACAACAGTCGTACTGGCCAGGTTGTGGCAACACCACAGTCGACTGGCCAGGTTTGTGGCAACACACAGTCGTACTGACCAGGTTGTGGCAGCACACAGTCGTACTGCCAGTCGTGGCAACACACTCAGTCGTTACTGGCAGGTTGTGGCAACACAACATCGTTACTGGTCCAGTTTGTCCGCCAAACACACAGTCGTTACTGGCCAGGTTGTGGCAAACACACAGTCGTACTGGCCAGGTCGTGGCTAACACACAGTCTACTGGCCAGTTGTGGCAACACACAGGTCGTACTTGCAGGTCGTGGGCAACACACAGTCGTACTGACCAGGTTGTGGCAACACACAGTCGTACTGGCCAGGTTGTGAAACAACCACAGTCGTACTGGCCAGGTTGTGACAACACACAGTCGTACTGGCCAGGTGTGACACCCACACAGTCGTACTGGACCAGGTTGTAGGCAACACCAGTCGTACTGGCCAGGTGGTATGTGGAAACACACAGTCGTACTGGCCAGGTCGTGGCAACACACAGTCGTACTGGGTAAGGTTGTGGCTAGAACACACAGTCGTACTGGCCACCGGTGTGTGGCAACACACAGTCGTACTCGGCCAGGTTGTGGCAACACACAGTCTTTTACTGGCAGGTCGTGGCAACACACAGTCTTACTGGCCAGGTTTGTGGTAAACATACAGTCGTACTGGCCCAGGTTGTGGTAACACACAGTCGTACTGGTCAGGTTGTGGCAACACACAGTCGGACTGGCAGGTTGTGGTAACATACAGGTCGTACTGCAAGGTTTGTGACAAACAACAGTCGTACTGGCAGGTCTGTGGGCAACCACACAGGTCGTACTGGCCAGGTTGTGACAACACACAGTCGTACTGGCCAGGTTTGTGGCAACCCACACAGTCGTACTGGCCAGGTTGTGGCAACACACAGTCGTATGGCCCAGGTCTTGGCAAACACACTGTCCGTACTGGCCAGGTATGTGACAAACACACGTCCGTACTGCCAGGTCGTGGCAACACACAGTCGTTTACTGGCAGGGTCGTGCAACCACAGTCGTACTTGCCCGGTTGATGACAACCCACACAGTGTATGGGCCAGGTCGTGGCCACACACAATCGCTACTGGGCCAGGTCGTGGCAACACACAGTCGTACTGCCAGAGTTGTGGCTACCCACAGTCGTACTGGCCAGTCGCCCATGGCAGCACACAGTTCGTACTGGCACAGGTTGTGGCAACACACCAGTCGTACTGACCAGGTCGTGGCAACACACAGTCGTTACTGGCCAGTGATCGTAGGCAACCCAGTCGTACTGGCCAGTTTCGTGGCAACATCACACAGGTCGTACTTGGCCAGGTCGGGGCACACAGTCGTACTGGCCAGGTTGTGGCAAACACACCAGTCGTAACTGGGCCAGGTCGTGGCAACACACAGTCGTACTGGGCAAGGTCCGTGGCAACACCAACAGTCGTACTTGGCCAGCGTTGTTGGCTCAAAACACAACAGTCGTATGGGACAGGTCGTGGGCAACACCAAGTCGTACTGGCACAAGGTCGTGGCAACACACGGTCGTACTGGGCCAGGGTCGGTTGGCAACACCAGTCGTATGGCCAACAAAGTTGTACAGGTTATGTTCATCCCCCACTGTGGGCTTTTTGATTCCATCTGTTGTGGTGATTTTTTGTTTTGTTTTGATAGTGGTGAGAGTATTATTTATGTGATAAATGGTAGTTGATTTATGTGATATCTGGGAGTATTTTTGATGTGATAAACTGGGAGAATTATTTATGTGATAAACTGGGTGAAGTATTTATGTGATTACTGGGTGAAATTATTTATGTGATAACTGGGAGAATTATTATGTCGATAACTGGCAGAATTAATTTATGTGATATAATGGGAGAATTATTTTTGTGATAACTCGGGGAGATTATTATGTGATAACTGGGAGGGATTTATTTTTGTGATAACTGGGAAGGGAGAAATATTTATGGATAACTGGGAGAATTTATTTATGGATAAACTGGGGAGAATTATTTATGTGATAACTGGGAGAATTATTTATGTGATAACTGGGAGAATTATTTATGTGATAACTGGGAGAATTATTTATGTGATAACTGGGAGAATTATTTATGTGATAACTGGGAGAATTATTTTTGTGTAAACTGGGAGACATTTATTTATATTATGTGATAAACTGGGAGGAATTATTTATGTGTTAACTGGGAGAATTTATTTATGTGATAACAGGGAGAATGTTTTATGTTGATAACTGGTGAGAACTTATTTATGTCTCTCATGTCAGTCACTTCTTCCACAAGTCTGTCATGTTAGTCACTTCTTCCACAAGTCTCTCATGTCAGTCATTTTTCCACAAGTCTGTCATGTCAGTCACTTCTTCCACAAGTCTGTCAGGTCAGTCACTTCTTCCACAAAGGTCTCTCATGTTCAGTCACTTCTTCCACAGTCTTCATGTCAGTACTTTTCCCAAGTCTGTCATGTCAGTCACTTCTTCCACAAGTCTGGTCATGTCGCAGTCCACTTCTTCCACAAATCTTCATGTCAGTCACTTCTTACACAAGTCTGTATGTCCAGTCACTTCTTCCACAGTCTTCATGTCAGTCACTTCTTCCACAAGTTCTCATGTTCAGTCACTTCTTCCACAAAGTCTATAGTCAGTCAATTCGTCCTATGTCTCTCATGTCAGTCATACTTTCTTCCACAAGTCTCTCATGTCAGTCACTTCTTCCACAAGTTTCTCTCATGTTCAGTCACTTTTCCACAAGGTCTCTCATGTCAGTCACTTCTTCCACAAGTCTCTCATGTCAGTCACTTTCTTCCAAAAGTCTCTCATGTCAGTCATTCTTCCACAAGTCTCTCATGTCAGTCACTTCTTCCACAAGTCTCTCATGTCAGTCACTTCTTCCACAAGTCTCTCATGTCAGTCACTTCTTCCACAAGTATCTCATGTCAGTCACTTCTTCCACAAGTCTCTCATGTCAGTCCACTTCTTCCAAAGTCTCTCTTGTCAGTCACTTCTTCCACAAGTCTTCATGTCAGTCACTTCTTCCACAAGTTCTCATGTCAGTCAATTCTTTCCACAAGTCTCTCTGTCAGTCATTCTTCACAAGTCTCTCATGTCAGTCACTTTTCCACAAGTCTCTCATGTCAGTCACTTCTTCCACAGGTCTCTATGTCAGTCACTTCTTCCACAAGTCTCTCAGTCAGATCACTTTCTTCCACAAGTCTCTCATGTCAGTCACTTCTTCCACAAGTCTATCATGTCAGTCACTTCTTCCACAAGTCTCTCATGTCAGTCACTTCTTCCACAAGTCTCTCATGTCAGTCACTTTTCCACAAGTCTCCCCTCATGTCTGTCGCTTCTTCCCAAGTCTTCTCATGTCAGTCACTTCTTTCCACAAGTCTCTCATGTCAGTTCACTTATTCCAAAGTCCTCTCATGGTCAGTCACTTCTTCCACCAAGTCTCTCATGTCAGTCACTTCTTCCACAAGTTCTCTCATATCAGTCACTTCTTCCACAAGTCTTTCATGTCGTTCACTTTTTTCCACAAGTACTCTCGAGTCAGTCACTCTTCCAAAGTCTCTATGTCAGTCACTTCTTCCACAAGTCTCTCATGTCAGTCAACTTCTTCCATCAGTTCTCATGTCAGTCACTTCTTCCACAAGTCTCTCATGTCAGTCACTTCTTCCACAAGTCTTCATGTCAGTCACTTCTTCCTACAAGTCTCCTCATGTCAGTCACTTTCTTCCACAAGTCTCTCATGTCACGTCACTTCTTCACAAGTTCTCATGTCAGTCACTTCTTCCACAAGTCTCTCATGTCAGTCACTTCTTCCACAAGGTTCTCTCTTGTCAGTCACTTCTTCCAAAATGTCTCTCATGGTCAGTCACTTCTTCCACAAGTCTTTCATGTCAGTCACTTCTTCCACAAAGGTCTCTCATGTCAGTCACTTCTTCCACAAGTCTCTCATGTTAGTCATTCTTACCTAACCTTATAAGAAGAACAATTTATTTTAGCCCTAACCCAACTAAATATATTTTAGATTAGTTTTACAATAATTTTTACTACTAAATAAACATTAGTGATATTATTTTTTTCGTTAGTTCTGGAAGATTTTGGCGAAATTATTGCATACACAAATTTTCGCCTGTCCTATGATGGCAAGATGAGCCTTGCTATTTTAAGCCAAACGATCGCAAGTTCTGCCTTTTCGGCACGGACATATATTATATATGTATATATATATAAGATATATCAACAATGTATCTCTTAAATCTTCTGTTATTTGCCTATTATGTAATAAAATATATATATATATATATATATTATATATATATATATTATATATATATATATATATATATTATATATTATACACGTATGTGTATACACAACCCATTAAATTTTTATTCTTAATAGTTTTTTGTTCGTATGTGTGTGCGTGTATATTTGAGTTTTTATACAGTAGTAGTTAACTTTAAATTGAGAGGATTATATGTGTTTTGTATAAAATGTGAACATTCTCTCCAACAAAGGATTATGTGAATTGCAAAATTTGTCGTGTATATGAAGAATAGGCAAGAACTGTGTGTGTGTGTGTGTTACACAATTATGTGTGTACAATTGTGAATGTAATTATGTGGACAATGGAGGGAAACTGTGTGTGTGTGTGTGTGTGTGTGTGTGTGTGTGTGTGTGTGTGAGAGAGAGAGGAGGAGAGAGAGGGAAGAGAGAGGAGAGAGAGAGAGAGGAAGGGAGAGAGAATGAGAGAGAGAGAGACGAGACGAGAAGGAGAGGAGAGAGAGAGAGAGATTGAGAGAGAGAGAGAGTATGTGAGAATATTCACAAGTAGTTTGTTCTTGTGAACTTGCGTATCTGCAGAAAGAAGAGCGTGACTAAGAAGAAAAAATAGGAGTTATAACAATTAACTACACTTTCCATGCTGGAAACTTGTATGTTTACTTTGGACAATAATCTCTTCGCCAAAAAAAATGTTCACAAATAAGCGAACAAAATAATAATTATTGCAAGTGTAATCTGAAATAAAAAATTAGAAATCTGAAAATTTTCCCTTAGTGGCCAGTGCTTGGTGGTACTAGCTAGTGAGTGACGACTGTCTGATCTAGGTAGTCCAGGCGTCGCGGCCTGTCCAGGCGGTATGTTAGTACTGGTCGCAAGATTTCTGTGGTCTCCCCAAGTAATAACTTCCTACCTGGTATTGTTGGGTTGTTGTCATGTTCATTGTAATATTGTCTATATATAATCATTGTCTTGGTAATATATAATCATTGTGGTTGTGTGATATATAATCATTGTGTTGTTGTCATGTCCCCATTATGCTGCTGTGTATGATAATTAATGTGATGTTATTAATGTATAACTGTACCTGAATAACTTGCTTAATAACTGTGTTTTTAATATCCTTGTTTTGTTGGTCTAATCATTGTGTTGTTGTCATGTTCTATGTGTTGTTATGGTATGATATTTTGTGTAATGTATTATTATACTGTACCTGAATACAACTTGCTTAAGAAACTGTGTTGTTAAATATCCTTGTGTTGTTGTCGTATAATCATTGTGTTTTTCATGTCTATGTAGTTGTTATGTATGATAATTGTGTAATGTATTAATGTATACCTGTGCCTTAATAAAAACTTACTTAATAATTGTGGTTGTTGTTTAATATCCTGGTGTTGTTGTTATATCTTTGTGTGGTGGGACCTCGGGGAAGTGGTGAATATACGAGGGGACATAGGAAGGACACCTGAGCCATGGACCATGAGTGAGGCATTATAACTTAATCATCTTCCCTTTCAGGAACATCAGGAACTTCAAGAACCTTCACTATCAAGACCTTCGAGGACTTCAAGAACTTCTGAACGTGCTGATCTTGGGGTAGTGGTGAAGGGAAAACATCCGGGGCCCACGATGGATTCCCTGGACACATGAATCTGGGGAAGGCAGGAGCCTAGAGCAAGGTTGGGTTTGCTGAGAGTGAAAAGGATACTGGTTGTTGAGGCTGACCGGGGGAAGTGGGCAAGGGAGAATATCTAAGGGGACACAGATACTCCTGGACACATGAACCTGGGGAAAGCATCAGAAGGATTTTTGCGAATTATTGCAACACACAAATTTTCGCTTGTCTTATATGGCAAGATGAGCGTTGCTATTTAAGCCAAGATCGCAAGTTTTACATATTAGGGAGGTGCCACCTCTGAACTTTACGGGGGACCCTCATCCTCAAGAAGAACATTAAACGACCTCAGGGAAAACTCAAGGTTCTACTCGAGCTGTTTTGAATATTTTCTTCTCCTATCTCCCACTATATTTTTTATGCTATATTGAACTTTATTAATAAAAATACATTGATAGAAAACACAAACCCTGATTACATTGGTACAATATATCAAAGATTATGAATCTCCTCCAGCTCCTCCGAAGCCGGACACGAGCCCAGTATTCAGCATGCATTTCCCCTCTGGATGGCCACGCTGAGGCGCTGAACATGAAAGTGTGGTGTCGATGAGTCTGGAACCCAATTCTTTTAAGGGAAATTTTGGCATGTTTTCCCCATGCCCCAAGGTCTCTGATCCCACTGGGACAAATTGGTACTGTTGGCTTATGTCCTGTACCTGCTGATCTTGTACTCCTCCCTGTGGTCAGCAGCTCCTCCCTGTAGCCCGACACTGTGATGGATGTAGGTGTCAGCCAGTGTGGACACACAGGTATAGTCTTATGCTAAGAGCATGTCATTCTTCCAAGGATAGATGGTGATCCCTTCTGGCAGTTTGCTGGGGTTTTGGGTATTGTTGGCTGCTAGTGATCGGAGCTTTCTCACGGCCTTTTAGTGTACCTACTGTAAGTCAGTGTAGTGTTCTTGGTTGTAAATGGTCTAGTGATGCTGACAAACTGTGGTAAAGGTCACTTTTATCCTGTAGTGTACTTAAGTGCTATTTTCCAGTGTACTGTTCTTGCGTTTTGCTGTACCGATTTTGTCTTTACTCTTCTTATATGTTGATATACCGGCTGTATCCATGATGTAAACTAAAGGTTCTACTCTGTTATATACACCAAACACTTCAAACTTTCCTACTGCGTCTTACACAACAGTGTCTCCCACACTGACATTCATGTCTCTTGCATCATTTAACATTCCCCAAAACACTCACTTAACATCTTCCAACTCCCTTTCCATCTGTACTTTTCTCAATTAAATATTTATCCAAAAAAACTATCCACAATTCACACGAAAAATCAGTAACCTCTTTAATAATTTCGACAAAAATGTAATCTCG
>NC_069431.1:45850701-45953427 GCF_026875155.1 Cherax quadricarinatus
AACAACACTGCACCACAACAGAAAAACACATCATACAGCAACACGTATGACAACAATAACACACACCATCCAGCAGTCACTGTACCAACAACAGTAACACGCTCACACGCACCATCCAGCAGACACTGTACCAACAACAGTAACACACATACACCATCCGGCAGACACTGTACCTACAATAGTAACACACCATCCAGCAGACACTGTGCCTACAAGAATAACACACACAAAATCCAGCAGACACTGTACCTAAAACAGCGACACACACACCATCCATCAGACTGGTGGGGAGGGTGAAGGACTGTGTTTCAAGAAGTCCATCTGTGTCCCCTCAGATGAACTCCCTTCCACACTTCCCTTACCGGTGATGTTGTAGTGGTGAGGGTGATGGACTGGTGGTGAGGGTGATGGACTTGTGGTGAAGGTGATGGACTGGTGGTGAGGGTGATGGACTGATGGTGAGAGTGATGGAATGGCAATGAGGGTAATGGACTTGTGGGGAAGGTGATGGACTGTGTTTCCTGAAGTCCATCTGTGTCCCCTCAGAGGAACTCCCTTCCACACTTCCCTTGCTGGTGATGGTGTTGTGGTGAGGGTGATGGACTGGTGGTGAGGGTGATGGACTGGTGGTGAGGATGATGGACTGGTGGGGAGGGTGATGGACTGGTGGGGAGGGTGATGGACTGGTGGTGATGATGATGGACTGGTGGTGATGATGATGGACTGGTGGGGAGGGTGATGGACTGGTGGGGAGGGTGAAGGACTGTGTTTCAAGACGTCCATCTGTCCCCTCAGATGAACTCCCACAATTCCCTTGCTGGTGATGGTGTTGTGGTGAGGGTGATGGACTGGTGGGGAGGGTGATGGACTGGTGGGGAGGGTGATGAACAGGTGGTGAGGGTTATGGACTGGTGGCGAGGGTAATGGACTGGTGGGCAGGGTGAAGGACTGTGTTTCCAGAAGTCCATCTGTGTCCCCTCAGATGAACTCCCTTCCACACTTCCCTTGCTGGTGATGGTGTTGTGGTGATGGGGAAGGACTGGTAGTGAGGGGTGACAGACTGGCTGTGAGGGTGATGGACTGGTGGTGAGGGTGATGAACTGGTGGTGAGAATGATGATCTACGGGTGAGGGTGATGGACTGGTGCGGAGGGTTGATGATGGACTGGTGGTGGACTGGTGGGCAGGGTGATGGACTGTGTTTCCAGAAGTCCATCTGTGTCCCCTCAGATGAACTCCCTTCCACACTTCCCTTGCTGGTGATGGTGTTGTGGTGAGGGTGAGGGGACTGATGGTGAGGGTGATGGACTGGTGGTGAGGGTGATGGACTGGTGGTGAGGGTGATGGACTGGTGGTGAGGGTGATGGACTGGTGGTGAGGGAGGTGGACTGGTGGTGAGGGTGATGGACTGGTGGTGAGGATGATCGACTGGTGGGGAGAGTGATGGACTGGTGGGGAGGGTGATGGACAGTGTTTCCAGAAGTCCATCTGTGTCCCCTCAGATGAACTCCCTTCCACACTTCCCTTGCTGGTGATGGTGTTGTGGTGAGGGTGATGGACTGCTGGTGAGGGTGATGGACTGGTGGTGAGGATGATGGACTGGTGGTGAGGATGATGGACTGGTGGGGAGGGTGATGGACTGGTGGGGAGGGTGATGGACAGTGTTTCCAGAAGTCCATCTGTGTCCCCTCAGATGAACTCCCTTCCACACTTCCCTTGCTGGTGATGGTGTTGTGGTGAGGGTGATGGACTGCTGGTGAGGGTGATGGACTGGTGGTGAGGGTGATGAACTGGTGGTGAGGATGATGATCTACGGGTGAGGGTGATGGACTGGTGGGGAGGGTGAAGGACTGTGTTCCCAGAAGTCCATCTGTGTCCCTTCGGATGAACTCCCTTACACACTGCCCTTGCTGGTGATGATGTTGTGTTGAGGGTGAAGGGCTGGCGGTGAGGGTGATGGACTCGTGGTGAGGGTGATGAACAGGTGGTGAGGGTGATGAACTGGTGGTGAGGGTAATGGACTGGTGGGCAGGGTGAAGGACTGTGTTTCCAGAAGTCCGTCTGTGTCCCCTCAGATGAACTCCCTTCCACACTTCCCTTGTTGGTGATGGTGTTGTGGTGAGGGTGATGGACTGCTGGTGAGGGTGATGGACTGCTGGCGAGGGTGATGAACTGGTGGTGAGGGTGATGGACTGATGGTAAGGGTGATGGACTGGTGGTGAGGGTGATGGACTGGTGGTGGTTGTGGTGGTATATATATGTGTGTGTGTGTGTGTGTGTGTTTGCTTCCCCTACTTCCATGTCTCCAGAAGTCCATCTGCGGGCCCTCAGATGAACTGCCTTCCTCACTTCCCCAGGTTCAGCAGGTGTTGGCCCCTCCCCAGTGACCTTGTTGGTTGGGAACTTGGTCTTGTCTAGCTGGTCTACTGCCGAGACTGTCCAGGTGGGTGGAATTACAGGAGGGGACACACAGAAATCTGTGTCCTGTAATTACACCCACCAAGACAGCCTGGAACAGTAGACCAGCCAGACGAGACTGAGCTGCCTCCCAACTCGGCCACCATGCTGAGGTTACTGATATAAAATCTCGGACTTCTATTTATGTTTCATAACGTGTTTATGTTAATTTCTTTTGTTTTTACTTAGCTATATAAGTGTTGTAATTCGTCCATATGTCCACAAATAAACTTACATGTTCACTCTCTGGTATTTATGTATCTTTGCTCGTGAATTCTACACACACACACACACACACACACACACACACACACACACACACACACACACACACACACACACACATCCCCATACGCATTTCTGCTTTTTCTCTCACTTTTCTTAAAATTAAATTGTATTGCATAGGCAATATAACGTTAGAAAAATGTTGTTATAGAATATTTTCAAGTTATTTTTAGAGATGTGAAGAGTAAAGACTTGACAGTCGATGAAAAACTTGTATAAGATAAAACAAAGAAGACATTTGTAAGTTATTTTGTGAAAGGTAAAGTTGCAGGAAAGAAATTTTTACCAGTTAAATATGCCTCAGTTTTTATTATTTTTCTTGCGTTCACTTCTTGATCTTCCTGAGAGAAACCATACAACCCCCCCCCACACACACACACACACACACAAAAAAAAAAAAAAAAAAAATACACACACATACATACACACACACACACATACACACACACACAAAAAAAAAATACACACACATACATACACACACACACACACATACACACACACACACACACACCACACACACACACAACGCACACACACGCACACACCACACACACACACACACACACACACACACACACACACACACACACACACACACAAACTTCAATATACATAATACTTTCGTCACACTCTACGATACCTGTAAACTCTAATTCCCACGTTCACGTTCATTACCTTATATTCTAACCCTTATGGCACCCAGGTACACACATTTCCAGGCACATATCTACACTGTCTCACACGGATGTTAGAACTAAATTATATTACACAGGCAATGATGGGCAGATATGGAAATTGTTAAGTATATATAGTAATAGAATTCTGAAAAAATGTGATTGAGAGAGCAAATGTATAGCGCATCGAATAGTATTTATATAGTATAGCATACTATACTGTTCTATGCTTTAGTATAGTTTAGTATTTATGTAGTATACAGTGTAGTATATATAGATATCCCTAATTATATATGGAATTTTACAAAAAAGTGACAATTCACAGAAACTTGTTTTAGATACAGCAAGAAATACACTTATGAATTATCTTATGGAAGGTAAGAAGTAACCAGAAATAATTATTAATTAAGGAAGTCTCACTTTGTAACTTTCATGTCTTCATGTGTGTTATCTTCAGTATACTGAAAAAAATATTCACAAAGACAAAAAGAAAAATCATCGAAGAAATTAAGGACAATTTTGAAGACTCGACGTATTGACAAAGAGTATTTGAAGTGTTGATGCCACAACCTGGCTGCTGGAACTCTCTCTTATTGTTTCTGATTCTCTTATTATGTATTATAATGTTGCTCCACTGTCCTCGTATATTACTGTATTATTCTTGTATGTTCTTGTGCGGTACTTGTAAACTGATAAACTGGTCTGTTGTTCGTTATTGAACGTTCTTTATATTACTGTATTGTTCGTAAGTGTAACTTTACCTTTTTTGTGTGTTAATCTATTGTTATGTGTAAGTGCACTTTCTTTGTGTGTTACTATATGGTTCTACTCTCCAGTGTTACTACACTACTATTGTTATGTATTAGACTGAATGTGCGTACTGTGTAGGCGAAACGTTTTGGATTGAAGACACCTAACTGTTGGGGCCGCCTCCAGCAACACACCCATATGCTTATATAAACTTTATGTTAAAGTAGTAGGTTCACCAGCATTGTTCGGGCGCGGGATACTTAAGGGAGGCTGGAGTGGGAATAACACCACCGTGGCTACTGTCAGGGAGGCTGGAGTGGGAATAACACCACCGTGGCTACTGTCAGGGAGGCTGGAGTGGGAATAACACCACCGTGGCTACTGTCAGGGAGGCTGGAGTGGGAATAACACCACCGTGGCTACTGTCAGGGAGGCTGGAGTGGGAATAATACCACCGTGGCTACTGTCAGGGAGGCTGGAGTGGGAATAATACCACCGTGGCTACTGTCAGGGAGGCTGGAGTGGGAATAATACCACCGTGGCTACTGTCAGGGAGGCTGGAGTGGGAATAACACCACCGTGACTACTGTCAGGGAGGCTGGAGTGGGAATAATACCACCGTGGCTACTGTCAGGGAGGCTGGAGTGGGAATAACACCACCGTGGCTACTGTCAGGGAGGCTGGAGTGGGAATAACACCACCGTGGCTACTGTCAGGAGGCTGGAGTGGGAATAACACCACCGTGACTACTGTCAGGGAGGCTGGAGTGGGAATAACACCACCGTGGTTGAAGCTTTTGAATATTAATAATAATAATAATAAAATAATAATAATAATAATAATAATAATAATAATAATAATAATAACAATAATAAAATTATTATTTGCGACCACTGTCAGCCTCAGAGTTATCTCTGAGTTACCAGACCTTGCCACGTGGAGGCCAGTGGTTCGTCTTTAAGGTCCCCCCCCCCCCCCTCGCCTTCCCCAGGATCATGTATCCAGGAATCCATCCGTGGGCCCCCGGATGTCTCCCCTTCCTCACTTCCCTAAGGTCAACCTCGCCTCTCTCTCTCTCTCTCCTCTCTCTCTCTCTCTCTCCTCTCTCTCTCTCCTCTCTCTCTCTCTCTCTCTCTCTCTCTCTGCCTTCCAGCCTCAGCCTTCCCCAGGTTCATGTATCCAGGAATCCATCCGTCCGCCGCCGGATGTTTCCCCTTTCTCACTTCCCCAAGGTCAGCCTCACCAACCTGTATTCTTGCTCTCCCCAGGTTCATGTATCCAGAAATCCATCCGTTCGCTCCCGGATGTCTCCCCTTCCCCACTTACTCAAGGTCAGCCTCAACAACAACCTTCCCCAAGTTCATGTATCCAGGAATCCATCCGTTCGCTCCCAGATGTCTTCCCTTCCCCACTTACCTAAGGTCAGCGAGTTAGGTCAGTGCCTTCCCCGGATCAGTGTCTCCAGAAGCCCACTTGGTGTCACCTCAAGTGGACTCCCTTTCCCACTTCCCCAAAGTCATCGGTATTATTGCCTCCCCCAGATTCATGTATCCAGGAATTCATCCGTCTACAGCCAGATATCTTCCCATCCACACTTTCCCAAGATCAGCCTCAACTACATGTATTCATGCTTTCCCCAAGTTCATGTATCCAGGAATCCATCCGTTCGCTCCCGGATGTCTCCCCTTCCCCACTTACCGAAGGTCAGCCTCAACAACAACCTTCCCCAAGTTCATGTATCCAGGAATCCATCCGTTCGCTCCCAGATGTCTTCCCTTCCTCACTTACCTAAGGTCAGCGGTGCCTTCCCCTGATCAGCGTCTACAGGAGTCCACTTCATTCACCTGAGTGGACTCCCTTCCCCACTTCCCCAGAGTCAGCGGTTGCCACCCCCAGTGACTTTGCTGGGTAGCAGCTTGGTCTCGTCTAGGTGGTGTACGCTCATGGCTGTCTTGGTGTGTGGAATTACTGGAGGGGACACACAGAAAACTGCGTCCAGTAATTCCAGCCACCAAGACAGCCGCGACCGTACACCAGCTAGACCAGACCAAGCTGCCACACAGCTCGGCCGCAAGGACTGGCTAATTAGTTGAAGTTTTAGAATTCCCTTTATGTTACACTACGAATTTATACTGAGTACAAGCTTTTTTCTTATTTAGCAGTTTGAAAGTATTTGTGAGCGAGATTCTTTGTGAAACATGTAGATATATAAAGACAGACAAATTTGAGACATGTTTCACTTGACACTGAGTGTCATGTGTAAAATGTTATGTATGAATGAATATAATGCTTACGTGTTGGTATTGTGTATATGTGTTATATGTACGTGTTTTTTGTGTCACGAAAACTGTAACAGACTTATAATAATCTCCGTTTCTGGAGTTTCGTAAATGAATTTGAAGGTCGTATATTTACATATAAGCGCGCACGGGTTTATATATATATTAATATATATATATATATATATATATATATATATATATATATATATATTATTATATATATATATACATTGTTGTTGTGTGTGTGTGTGTGTTGTGTGTGTGGTGTGTGTGTGTTGTGGTGTGTGTATGTGTGCATGTGTGTGTGTATGTGTGTGGTGTGTGTGTATGTGTGCATTGTGTGTGTGTGTGTATGTGTGTGTGTGTGTGTTTATATACAGAGTTTTAACATAGTATGTTAATAAAGCTCTGTAAGACCCATTTTTTTGGGTAAATCTTTACCGTCTGTCTCGCATATTGTAACTTAATTCAGCACTAAAGCTTCCAAAACATTTACTAAGATTAAATACATATTTAACTCTAGTAACATCTTTATGAATCGTTTACAAACGTATAACTGCACCTAAGTGCAACTTTCCTTTGTATAAGTGTTCTTCACTTATGTATTTCAGTGTTACACATGATGCACATATTACCTTCACTTTCTGAATTAACACTTTTCTTTCTTACACATTTTTTCTTTACCATCACTTCAACAATGATAATTCTTACATATATTTTACCTGGTCTGGTCAACGGTCTTAGTCCGTTATAATTATTACAGTCTTTAAAGTTTTTTACACTTTTCTTATTTTATAAACATTATGAACAAAATCATGAACTATTCCAGTACTTTATTACAACTGTGTCACACACTTCAATTTTGACAGTAAAGTAAGCCAGGCTGACAGCAGAGCCAGGCTGACAGCAGAGCCAGGTTGACAGCAGAGCCAGCCAGGCCGAGAGCAGAGTCAGCCAGACTGACAGCAGAGTCAGCCAGACTGACAGCTGTACCACGGAACTGTGCTTTTCTTTATAGTGAATTTCTATGTAGTTCATACAGGTTTACTAGTGATGTTTACTTTTCACTTTCATCTACACACACACATCACTACAAACACACTACTACGAACACACATATACACATACATGTGTACACGTATACATAAGTATATCTACACTCTCCCACACCATTGTTTAAATTAATGATTACTATATAAATAGCGTAAGAAAATTAAGAAAATTCTTGATCATATAATTTAAATTTTCTTAAGAAAATGAAATAAGGGTTACAATATTTTGATGAAATATTTTGTAAAAAAATGTAAATATGTGAAGAGGTGACTAACTTAAGATACTTGTGGTTAAGAAGATATTCTTATAAATCATCTTAATAAACATTTAGTTTAATTAGAATTAATTATTAAATAATTCTCTCAGTTTTCACATAGACACTTCTCTCACCTCTTCAATAATGACATAAAAACATTCACTATGGCAGATGGAAAAAAAAATACTCGGTGATGAAAATAAAAACTGTCAACTTGGATGATTCAATCTGTTAACAATAAGAATTTTGGTGGTGGCTGCCACGACTTGGCCAGTACGACTGTGTGTTGCCACAACCTGGCCAGTACGACTGTGTGTTGCCACAACCTGGCCAGTACGACTGTGTGTTGCCACAACCTGGCCAGTACGACTGTGTGTTGCCACAACCTGGCCAGTACGACTGTGTGTTGCCACAACCTGGCCAGTACGACTGTGTGTTGCCACAACCTGGCCAGTACGACTGTGTGTTACCACAACCTGGCCAGTACGACTGTGTGTTGCCACAACCTGGCCAGTACGACTGTGTGTTGCCACAACCTGGCCAGTACGACTGTGTGTTGCCACACCTGGCCAGTACGACTGTGTGTTGCCACAACCTGGCCAGTACGACTGTGTGTTGCCACAACCTGGCCAGTACGTCTGTGTGTTAATGTCTTCCATACTGTTGTTATGTACTGTGATGTGTCAATGTTAACATATATTACACACTGAATGATGTGGTGCACTATGTTGCAGAGATTTATGGCACACTGAATGTTGTGGTGCACTGTGTTGCAGAGATATATGGCACAAAGTCAATAAGTAATGAAAATGCCACAATTTCAAAAGGGAACTATTGAATGAAGAAGCTTGCTTCACAAGTGAAAGTTTCTCTCTGCTGTTATGTGTTTTTCACCACCATCGTTGTGTTGTGATGTGTATAAAGTCTGTCTCATATACCAGAGTTAATTACACTGTATGTAACCTGTTTGGTAAATAACTGATAGAAGACTTATTGGTAAGATTGTTTTTCATAGGATTTTGTTGGAAGGATTCAAGTGTTTAAGACTGGACGCTATTGGAAGAATACTACTATTGGTAGAAGACATCTGAGCTAGTGATCATGTGGTTCTGTAAGTTAAACTATGGATGGTAGTGAGTAATAATGTGAGGAACTCTTCAAACGAGCTATCCAAAACACTTTTAGTGATAAGAGCCATCTGGTAGGTTTCTGCTGGAACAGAGTGCTGGCAGGACTCTGTTGGTAAAACACTGTAGGTAGCTGTTCGTTTGTTACGTATAAGATGAATTAAGTCAACTGGTATTATAGTAATACATAAAACAGTATAGTAACACACACAACAATAAAGTAACTCGTGTAACAGTATAATAACAAAGAAGTTTAGTGACACATAAAACATTATAGTAACACATAAAACAGTAAATTGAGACATAAAACAGTATAGTGACACATAAATAAGTACAATAATACATAAAACAGCATTTCACATAAAACAGCATAGTGGCAAGTAAAAATAATTTATAACAAATAAAACAGCACATTAACACATAAAAAATATATAACGTAAAACAATATAATAACACAGAAGAACAATATAATACAAGAGAAGTAAATAAAAATAACAATGTTGTACAATAACACAAGACCAGAACTGTACAATAACACAAGACCAGAACTGTACAATAACACAAGACCAGAACTGTACAATAACACAAGACCAGAACTGTACAATAACACAAGACCAGAACTGTACAATAACACAAGACCAGAACTGTACAATAACACACAAGACCAGAACTGTACAATAACACAAGACCAGAACTGTACAATAACACACAAGACCAGAACTGTACAATAACACAAGACCAGAACTGTACAATAACACACAAGACCAGAACTGTACAATAACACAAGACCAGAACTGTACAATAACACAAGACCAGAACTGTACAATAACACAAGACCAGAACTGTACAATAACACACAAGACCAGAACTGTACAATAACACACAAGACCAGAACTGTACAATAACACACAAGACCAGAACTGTACAATAACACACAAGACCAGAACTGTACAATAACACACAAGACCAGAACTGTACAATAACACAAGACCAGAACTGTACAATAACACAAGAAACCAGAACTGTACAATAACACAAGACCAGAACTGTACAATAAACACACAAGACCAGAACTGTACAATAACACACAAGACCAGAACTGTACAATAACACACAAGACCAGAACTGTACAATAACACACAAGACCAGAACTATACAATAACACACAAGACCAGAAACTGTACAATAACACACAAGACCAGAACTGTACAATAACACACAAGACCAGAACTGTACAATAACACACAAGACCAGAACTGTACAATAACACACAAGACCAGAACTGTACAATATCACACAAGACCAGAACTATACAATAACACACAAGACCAGAACTGTACAATAACACACAAGACCAGAACTGTACAATAACACATAATACCAGACTGTACAATAACACACAAGACCAGAACTGTACAATAACACACAAGACCAGAACTGTGCAATAACACACAAGACCAGAACTGTACAATAACACACAAGACCAGAACTGTACAATAACACACAAGACCAAACTATACAATAACACACAAGACCAGAACTGTACAATAACACACAAGACCAGAACTGTACAATAACACACAAGACCAGAACTGTACAATAACACACAAGACCAGAACTGTAACAATAACACACAAGACCAAACTGTACAATAACACACAAGACCAAACTGTACAATAACACACAAGACCAGAACTGTACAATAACACACCAAGACCAGAACTGTACAATAACACACAAGACCAGAACTGTATAATAACACACAAGACCAGAACTGTACAATAACACACAAGACCAGAACTATACAATAACACACAAGACCAGAACTGTACAATAACACACAAGACCAGAACTATACAATAACACACAAGACCAGAACTGTACAATAACACACAAGACCAGAACTGTACAATAACACACAAGACCAGAACTGTACAATAACACACAAGACCAGAACTGTACAATAACACACAAGACCGAACTGTACAATATCACACTGACCAGAACTATACAATAACACACAAGACCAGAACTGTACAATAACACACAAGACCAGAACTGTACAATAACACATAAGACCAGAACTGTACAATAACACACAAGACCAGAACTGTACAATAACACACAAGTCCAGAACTGTGCAATAACACACAAGACCAGAACTGTACAATAACACACAAACCAGAACTGTACAATAACACACAAGACCAGAACTATACAATAACACACAAGACCAGAACTGTACAATAACACACAAGACCAGAACTGTACAATAACACACAAGACCAGAACTGTACAATAACACACAAGACCAGAACTGTACAATAACACACAAGACCAGAACTGTACAATAAACCACAAATACCAGAACTGTACAATAACACACAAGACCAGAACTATACAATAACACACAAGACCAGAACTGTACAATAACACACAAGACCAGAACTGTACAATAACACACAAGACCAGAACTGTACAATAACACACAAGACCAGAACTGTACAATAACACACAAGACCAGAACTATACAATAAAAACACAAGACCAGAACTGTAACAATAACACACAAGACCAGAACTGTACAATAACACACAAGACTAGAACTGTACAATAACACACAAGACCAGAACTGTATAATAACACACAAGACCAGAACTGTACAATAACACACAAGACCAGAACTGTACAATAACACAAGACCAGAACTGTACAATAACACACAAGACCAGAACTGTACAATAACACAAGACCAGAACTGTACAATAACACAAGACCAGAACTGTACAATAACACACAAGACCAGAACTGTACAATAACACACAAGACCAGAACTGTACAATAACCACAAGACCAGAACCGTACAAAACACAAGACCAGAACTGTACAGTAACACACAAGACCAGAACTGTACAATAACACAAGACCAGAACTGTACAATAACATACAAGACCAGAACTGTACAATAACACACAAGACCAGAACTGTACAATAACACACAAGACCAGAACTGTACAATAACACACAAGACCAGAACTGTACAATAAACACAAGACCAGAACTGTACAATAACACACAAGACCAGAACTGTACAATAAGACACAAGACCAGAACTGTACAATAACACAAGACCAGAACTGTACAATAACACACAAGACCAGAACTGTACAATAACACACCAAGACCAGAACTGTACAATAAGACACAATACCAGAACTGTACAATAACACAAGACCAGAACTGTACAATAACAACAAGACCAGAACTGTACAATAACACACAAGACCAGAACTGTACAATAACACACATGACCAGAACTGTACAATAACACACAAGACCAGAACTGTACAATAACACACAAGACCAGAACTGTACAATAACACACAAGACCAGAACTGTACAATAACCACACAAGACCAGAACTGTACAATAACACACAAGACCAGAACTGTACAATAATCCACAAGACCAGAACTGTACAATAACACACAAGACCAGAACTGTACAATAACACACAAGACCAGAACTGTACAATAACACACAAGACCAGAACTATACAATAACACACAAGACCAGAACTGTACAATAACACACAAGACCAGAACTGTACAATAACACACAAGACCAGAACTGTACAATAACACACAAGACCAGAACTGTATAATAACACACAAGACCAGAACTGTACAATAACACACAAGACCAGAACTGTCCAATAACACAAGACCAGAACTGTACAATAACACACAAGACCAGAACTGTACAATAACACAAGACCAGAACTGTACAATAACACACAAGACCAGAACTGTACAATAACACACAAGACCAGAACTGTACAATAACACACAAGACCAGAACTGTACAATAACACACAAGACCAGAACTGTACAATAACACACAAGACCCCGAACTGTAACAATAACACAAGACCAGAACTGTACAATAACACCCCAAGACCAGAACTGTACAATAACACACAAGACCAGAACTGTACATAACACACAAGACCAGAACTGTACAATAACACACAAGACCAGAACTGTACAATAACACACAAGACCAGAACTGTACAATAACACAAGACCAGAACTGTACAATAACACACAAGACCAGAACTGTACAATAACACTCAAGACCAGAACTGTACAATAACACACAAGACCAGAACTGTACAATAACACAAGACCAGAACTGTACAATAACACAAGACCAGAACTGTACAATAACACACAAGACCCCGAACTGTACAATAACACACAAGACCAGAACTGTACAATAACACACAAGACCAGAACTGTACAATAACACACAAGACCAGAACTGTACAATAACACACAAGACCAGAACTGGTACAATAACACACAAGACCAGAATGTACAATAACACACAAGACCAGAACTGTACAATAACACACAAGATCAGAACTGTACAATAAAAACACAAGACCAGAACTGTACAATAACACACAAGACCAGAACTGTAACAATAACACACAAGACCAGAACTTTTACAATAACACACAAAACTAGAACTGTACAATAACACACAAGATCAGAACTGTACAATAACACACCAAGACCAGAACTGTACAATAACACACATGACCAGAACTGTACAATAGCACACAAGACCCGAACTGTACAATAACACACAAGACCAGAACTGTAACAATAACACACAAGACCAGAACTGTACAATAACACACAAGACCAGAACTGTACAATAACACACAAGACCAGAACTGTACAATAACACACAAGACCAGAACTGTACAATAACACACAAGAGCAGAACTGTACAATAACACACAAGACCAGAACAGTACAATAACACACAAGACCAGAACTGTACAATAACACACAAGACCAGAACTGTACAATAACACACAAGACCAGAACTGTACAATAACACACAAGACCAGAACTGTACAATAACACACAGGACCAGAACTGTACAATAACACACAGGACCAGAACTGTACAATAACACACAGGACCAGAACTGTACAATAACACACAAGACCAGAACTGTGCAATAAAAACACAAGACCAGAACTGTACAATAACACAAGACCAGAACTGTACAATAACACACAAGACCAGAACTGTACAATAAACACACAAGACCAGAATTTTTACAATAACACACAAGACCAGAACTGTACAATAACACACAAGACCAGAACTGTACTATAAACACACAAGACCAGAACTGTACAATAACACACAAGACCAGAACTGTACAATAACACACAAGACCAGAACTGTACAATAACACACAGGACCAGAACTGTACAATAACACACAGGACCAGAACTGTACAATAACACACAAGATCAGAACTGTACAATAACACACATGATCAGAACTGTACAATAACACACAAGACCAGAACTGTACAATAACACACAAGACCAGAACTGTACAATAACACACAAGACCAGAACTGTACAATAACACACAAGATCAGAACTGTACAATAACACACATGAATCAGAACTGTACAATAACACACAAGACCAGAACTGTACAATAACACACAAGATCAGAACTGTACAATAACACACATGATCAGAACTGTACAATAACACACAAGACCAGAACTGTACAATAACACACAAGACCAGTACTGTACATCACAGCTCATCACCATGAAATTCTACTTTATAGGGATTAATTACACCATGAAATTTTGTTACATGGTGTAATTATTCCCTATAAAGTAGAATTCTCCCCAAGGTCGAGGATTCTATTTTATCGAGGATTAATTATTATTATACGTAACATATACACATGTCTAGCTGTGTGGCAGCTTGGTCTCGCCTAGCTGCGTGGCAGCTTGGTCTTGTCTAGCTGTGTGGCAGCTTGGTCTTGTCTAGCTGTGTGGCAGCTTGGTCTCGTCTAGCTGTGTGGCAGCTTGGTCTTGTCTAGCTGTGTGGCAGCTTGGCCTCGTCTAGCTGTGTGGCAGCTTGGTCTCGTCTAGCTGTGTGGCAGCTTGGTCTCGTCTAGCTGTGTGGCAGCTTGGTCTCTTCTACCTGACCTACAGTCGTGGCTGTCTTGGTGGGTGTAATTACTGGACGCAGTTTTCTGTGTGTCACCTCCAGCAATTCCACCCACCTGGACAGTCTCTACCATAGGCCAGTTAGACAAGAAAAAGTTTCCATCCAACAAGGTCACTGACGGTGGCAACCGCTGACTCTGGGGAAGTGGGGAAGGGAGTCCACCTGAGGTGACACAAGTGAACTCCTGGAGACACTGATCCGGGGAAGGCACCACTAACCTTAGGTAAGTGTGGAAGGAAAGACATTCGGGAGCGAACGAATGGCTTCCTGGATACATGAACTTGGGGAAAGTTGTTATTGAGGCTGATCGTGGGTAAGTGGGGAAGGGAAGACATCCGGGAGCGAACGGATGGATTCCTGGATATGTGAACCTAGGGAAGACAAGAATACTAGCAGTTGAGGCTGACCTTGGGGAAGTGGGGAAGGGGAAACATCCGGCGGCGGACGGATGGATTCCTGGATTCATGAACGTTGGGAAGCCATGAATACCGCTGACTTTGAGGAAGTGGGGAAGGGAGTCTGTTGAGAAATGGCATTACCAGTTAAGTTTAAAGACTTATACTTAACTTAAAAGGACAACTCATCGCCTGCACAGCCGCCCCTGCAGACGAGGTCTAGAAGCTGTCGAAACCATCTCAACATGGGCTGTTAAGAAATATAATTTGTAAGATTATAAATTACCCCTAGGGGGTGTTATGTCAGCATATTTCATTCACTGATGGCTGACAAAATACCTACTTGTTGGACTCAATGTCCGCATATCACCGGGTTTTATTATAAGTGACTAACTCACGACTTTATACTCAAACTGCGCAGTCAATAGTAAGTACATCACGAGTTACGAACTCTTACCTTGGTATAGTATCTGACCCGTAATTATCCCGGATATCCGTTGAGTTGATTGAAGAATATGTTCTTTGAAAATGTCGCACCTAGCACTCCTGTTGATCGCAACACTACGTTGTTAC
This sequence comes from Cherax quadricarinatus, assembly GCF_026875155.1. NCBI lineage: Eukaryota > Metazoa > Arthropoda > Malacostraca > Decapoda > Parastacidae > Cherax > Cherax quadricarinatus. Next base: position 45,866,620 of record NC_069431.1, read on the forward strand.
ACTGTCTCAACAATTGTTCACACAATATCACTAGAATTTGATTCACACTTCTTCTCTGTACGTTGTTTATCGTGTTTTGTGAGACACTTAGTGTCCACACTAACGCACAGATCAGGTCCTTTGTTGGTTATCCTGCGTTCAGTGTCACTCACAGTAAGTCAAAAGTAATCGGAAGACGGCCACAAGCGCCCCATGCCGCCACTGCCCCTCGCTACAAAAAAAAGCTGACCAAGTACTTTTGCTTCCTTGCCACTTCCTCGATGAAACAAAGTCAGAATGTTAGATTCTTGCTGTCTTAAAGCATAGACACAAATGTCCCACGTATCTTTACCTAGTACTAAAGAGGAGCAGGAGTTACTTAATTACCTGCAAATAAGAGATGTACTTTCCTTCTTATTAAATAACACTTTGCAACACTGACTGCAAGACATCGTCACTTGACCACGCAAACTCGTACAGCTCTGTGATCAATTAACGTACTGTAGCAGTAACTAGACTCTTGCCCCTTCTGAAGGGCTGGGCCCCCTCAAGGGCTGAAAGGGGCTGAAAGGGGCTGAAAGGGTGATACCCCCTCCAGGAGAAATATTTCTTCCACAGAGTCCACTGAAGTGACACACGAGACTCTGAGACACAGTTCCGGGGAAGGCACCCCTGACCATAGTCAGTGGGTGAAGGGAAGACATCCTGGAGCGAACGGATGGATTCCTGAATACTAAGAACCAGGGAAGGAGGATGTTGTTGAGGCTGACCTTGGCGACTTTTGGGAAGGGAAGGCATCCAGGAGCGAAAACGGATGATTCCTTGATGCATGCGCCCTGGAGGAAGCTAGGCTGGAAAACGAGAGAGATAAGAGAGAGAGAGAGAGAGAGAAGAGAGAGAGAAAGACAGACAGACAGACCAAGACACAAAAAAAAAAGAGACAGACAGAAGATACAAACAGAGACAGAGACAGACCAGACAGGCCAGACAGACAGAGCAGACAGACAGAGACATAGTAGAGGCTAGGCTGACCTAGGGAAGTGAGTAAGGGAAGACATCCCTGGGCCCACGGAATGGATTCCTGACCAGAACCTGGGAAGGCGAGGGGGGGGGGGCGGAACCTTAAAAAGACGAACCACTGGCCTCCACGTGCCAGGTCTGGTAACTCAGAGATAACACTGAGGCTGACAGTGGTAACAAATAATAATTTTATTAATATTAATATTTTAATTTTTAATTAATTTAATTTGTTATCATTATTATCATTTATTTAACATTATTATTAATAATTGTTACTTATAATTCATCATGTTGCTAATTTGGATTCAAAAGCCGTCCACCTCACAATCGTCTACGGTGTCGCTATTCCCACTCCAGCCTCCCTGACAGTAGCCACGGTGTGTTATTCCCACTCCAGCCTCCCAAACAGTAGCCACGTGGTCTTATTCCCCTCCTCCAGCCTCCTGAACATAGCCAACGGTGTTGTTTATTTCCCACCCACCTCCGGACAGTAGCCACGTGGCGCATATTCCCACTCAGCCTCCCTGAACAGAGAGCCACGTGGGTGTTATTATTTCCCCCACTCCAGCCTCCCAAACAGTAAGCCAAGGTGGTCTTAGTCCCTCACCAGCCTCCCTGAAACATAGCCACGGTGGTGTTAATCCACTCCACCTCCCTGAAATTAGCCACGGTGGGTGTTATTCCACTCCAGCCCTCCCTGACAGTACCACGGTGGTGTATTCCCCTCTCCAGCCTCCTGACAGTAGCCACGTGTGTTATTCCCACACCAGCCTCCCGACAGTAGCCACGTTGGTGTTATTCCCACACCAGCCTCCCGAACAGTAAATCACGGTGTGTTATTATCCCTCTCCAGCCTCCCTGACAGTAGCCACGGTGGTGGTATTCCCACCCAGCCTCCCTGACAGTAACCACGTTGGTGTTATTCCCACGCAGCCTCCCTGACAGAACCACGTGGTGTTAAATCCCACTTCCACCTCACTGACTGTAAACCACGGGTGTTATAGACCACTTCCAAGCCTCAGTAGATAGACCTTATTGACCAGTACCACGGTGGTGTAATTCCCACTCCAGCCACCCTGACAGTAGCCACGTGGTGTTATTCCCACCCAGCCTCCCTGACAGTAACCACGGTGGTGTAATTCCACTCCAGCCCCCTGACCAGTAGCCACGGTGTGTTTATTCCCACTTTCCAGCGCCTCCCTGACAGTAACCACACGGAGTTGTTATTCTCCACTCCCTGCCTTCCTGACCGTAGCCCACGGTGGTGTTATGTTCCCCCTCCAGCCTCCCTGACAGTAACCACGGGTGGTGTTATTCCACTCCAGCCTCCCTGACAGTAACCACGGTGGTGTTATTCCCACTCCACCTTCCCTGATCAGTAACCACGGTGGTGTTATTCCCACTCCAGCCCTCCCGTACAGTAAACCACGGTGGTTTATTACACTCCATCCTCCCTAAAGTAACCACGGTGGTGGATTCCCACTCCAGCCCTCCAGACAGTAGCCACGGTGGTGTTATTCCGCACTCCAGCCTCCCTGACTGTAACCACGTGTGTTATTCCCACTCCAGCCTCCCTGACAGTAGCCACGTGGTGCTGATTCCCACTCCACCTCCCTGACAGTAAACCACGGTGGTGTCTTCCCACTATTCCAGCCTCCCCGACAGTGCCACGGTGGTGTTAGTTCTCTTCCCCACTCCAGCCTCCCTGACAGTAACCACGGTGGTGTTATTCCCACTCCAGCCTCCCTGACAGTAACCACGGTGTGTTATTCCCACTCCAGCTCCCTGACAGTAACCACGGTGGTGTTATTCCCACTACAGCCTCCCTGACAGTAGCCACGGTGTGTTATCCACTCCGCCACCCTGAACATAAACCACGGTGGTGTTATTCCACTCCATCCAGCCCACTCACCTGACAGTAACCACGGTGGTGTTATTCTCACTCCACCTCCCTGACAGTAGCCACGGTGAGGTGTCTATCCCAACTCCAGCCTCCCTGACAGTAACCACGGTGGTGTTATCCCACTCCACCCTCCCTGACAGTAACCACGGTGGTGTTATTCCCACTCCAGCCTCCCGACAGTAGCCTCGGTGGTTTTATTCCCACTGACCAGCCTCCCGACGTAGCCCACGGTGGTGTTAATCCCACTCCTCCTCCCTGACAGTAACACGGTGGTGTTATTCCCACTCCAAGCCTCCCTGACAGTAACCAAGGTGTTGTTATTATTCCCCTCCAGCCTCCCTGACAGTAGCCTCGGTGGTGTTAATCCCACTACCAGCCTCCTGACATTAGCACGGTGGTGTTAATTCCCAATCCAGCCTCACCTGACAGTAGCCACGGTGGTGTTATTCCCACTCCACCTCCCTACGTAAACCACGGTGGTGTTATTCCCACTCCACTCCACCCTCCAGTCAGGATTCTTGATTGAGTTCCATTCACCGGAGATAAAATTGACAAACATATGAGAAGCATTATGTTCCATGTTCATTAAATTAACTCACCAGAGCATAACATAAAAACAACTAGATAAATTTCAAGTCCAGTGCGATACCAGGAATGTTATCCCACGATGCATAAACCCACCACCTCTACCTTATAGTTTCTTCTGTGTTACTCTAACTGTCTTCTGTGTATTTGTACTTGTGTTCTTTCTACTTTATCTGATCTTCTGTGTTACTGTATTCGACGGTTGTTTTACATACTGGTTACCTTCGGGTTACTGTACTTGTGTTCATGTTACTAAATTGGTGTTTTTTGTTTACTGTACTGTCTCCTGTGTTACTGTACTGTCCTCTGCGTTACTGTACTGGGTACTTCTGATTAGTGTACTGTCCTCTGCGTACTGCACACTGGTCTTCTGTATTAGTGTATACTGGTTCCTGCTGTGTTACTGTACTGTCTTCTGTTTTACTGTACTGGTCTTCTGTGTTACTTACTGGTCTTCCTGTGATACTGTAACTGGTCTTCTGTGTTACTGTAACTGGTCCGCTGGCGTTACTGTACTGGTCTTATGTGTTACGTTACCTGTCTTCTTTCTGTGTTACTGTACTGGTCTTCTGTGTACTGTACTGGTATCCTTTGTTACTGTACTGGTCTTCTGTGTAACTGTACTGGCCTCTGCGTTACTGTACTGGTCTTCGTGTTACTGTACTGGTCTTCTGATTTACTGTACTGGTCCTCTGCGTTACTGTACTGGTCCTTCTGTATTAGTGTACTGGTCCTCTGCGTTAACTGCACTGTTCTCTGTATTATGTACTGGTCCTCTGTGTTACTGTACTGGTCTTCTGTGTACTGTACTTGGTTCCTTCTGTGTTACTGTAACTGGTTCTCCAATGTTATTTGCTGAGAACTGGTCCTCTTCCTGCGTTACTGTACTGGTCTCTGTATTAGTGTAATGGTCCTCTGCGTTACTGTACTGGTCTCTGTATTAGGTACTGGTCCCTCTGTGTTACTGTACTGTCCGTCTGTGTTACTGTAACTGGTGACATACTGTGTTTTACTGTATCTGGACATCTGTGTTACTGTATCTGGGCTTCTGTGTTACTGTACGGGTCTTCTGTGTTACTGTTAATTGGTCTTCTGTTTTACTTACTGGACTTCTGTGTTTACTGTATTGGCCCGCGCGTTACAGTATCTGGTCTTTTGTAATAGTGACCGGTCCTCGGCGTTACTGTACTGGTCTTCTGTAAATAGTGTACTGAATCCTCTGCGTTACTGTAACTGGGTTCTTCTGTATTAGTGATACTGGTCCCTGCGTTACTGACTGTCTTCTGTATTAGAGTACTGGCTCTCTGCGTTACTGGTAACTGGTCTTTTCTGTATTATGTACTGGTCCTGCGTTACTGTACAGGTCTTTGTGGGTTACTGTACGTCTTCTGGTGTTACTGTAGCTGGTTCTCCTGTGTTACAGTACTGGTCTTCTGTGTTACAGACTGGCTTCTGTGTTACCTGTACTGGTCTTCTGTGTTACTGACTGGTCTTGTGTGTTACTGACTTGTATTCCTGTGTTCCTTTAAGGTCTTGTGTGTTTACTGACTGTCTTCTGTGTTACTGTACTGTCTTCTTTTTTTACGTACGGTCTTTCTGTGTTACTGTTCAGGTCTTTCTGTGTTACTAGTACTGGTCCTTCTGTGTTTACTGTACTGGTCTCTGTGTACTGTACTGGTCTTGGTGTTACTGGTACTGGTCTTCTGTGTTACTGTAACTGGTCTTCTTGTTACTGTACTGGTCTTCTGTGTACTGTAACTGATCTTCTTGTTACTGTACTGGTCTTCTGTGTTACTGTACTGGTCTTCTGCGTTACGTAGTGTCTTCTGTGTTACTGTACTGGTCTCCTGTATTACAGTACTGGTCCTTCTGAGTTACTGTACTGGTCTTCTGTGTTACTGTACGTCTTCTGTGTTACTGTACTGGTCCTTTTGTGTGGTACTGTACTGACTTCTGTGTTCTGTAATGGTCTTGTGTGTTACTGTACTGGTCTTCTGTGTTACTGTACTGGTCTTCTGTGGTTACTGTACAGTCTTTTGTGTTTACTGTTCTGGGCTTCTGTGTTTACTGTACTGTCTTCTATGTTCCTGTACTGATCGTCTGTGTGTTTCTGTACGGGTCTTCCTGTGTTACTGTACTGGTCCTTCTGTGTTACTTTACTGTCTTCTGTGTTTACTGTACTGTTTTCTTTCTGTGTTACTGTACTGGTCTTCTGTGTTACTGTACTGGTCTTCTGTGTTACTGGTACTGTCTTCGTTGTTACGGTACTGGCTTCTGTGTTACTGTACTGGTCTTTCTTGTTATCTGTACTGTCTTCTTGTGTACTGTACTGGTGTTCAGCGTTACTGTACTGTCTTCTGTGTTACTGTACTGGTCTTCTGTGGATTACAGTACTGGTCTTCTGTGTTACTGTACTGGGTCTTCTGTGTTACTGTACTGGTCTTGTTGTATACTGTACTGGTCATGTGTGTTACTGTACTGTCCCTTCTGTTTACTGTACTGGTCCTTCTGTGTTACTGTAACGTCTTTCTGTATTACTTACTGGTCTTCTGTGTGTACTGTACGGTCTTCTGGTATACTGTACTGGTCATCTGTGTTACTGTACTGTCGTGTGTGTTACTGTACTGGTCTTCTATGATAATGTTACTGGTCTTCTGTTTCGTACTTGTCTTGTGAGTTTACAGCGTACAGGTCTTCTGTTTTACCTGTCTGGTCTTCAGTGTTAACTGTACAGTCTTACTGTGTACTTTACTGGTCTTCCTTGTGTTACTGTACTGGTCTTTTTCTGTGTTACTGTACCTGGTCTTCAGTGTTACTGTTACTGGTCTTCTGTGTTAACTGTACTGGGGGTTTCCCCCTTCTGTGTTACTGTCCTGATCTTCTGTGTTACTGTACTGGTTCTTGTTGTGTTACTGTACAGTCTTGTTGTTACTGTACTGGTCTTCTGTGTTACTGTACTGTTCTCTTGTTACTGTACTGGTCTTTCTAGTTTACTGTACTGGTCTTCTGTGTTACGTACGGGTCTTCTGTGTTACTGGTACTGGTCTTCCTGTGTTACTGTTACTATCTTCTGTGTTTACTGTACTGGCTTCTTGTACTGTACTGATTTCTTTCTGTGTTACTGTACTGGTCTTCTGTTGTTACTTGTTCTGGTCTTCTGTTTACCTGTACTGGTCTTCATATGTTACTGTACTGGACTCTGTGGTACTGTTCTGGTCTTCTGTGTTACTGTACTGGTCTTCTGTGTTACTGTACTGTCTTTCTGTGTTACTGTACTGGTCTTGGTTACTGTAACTGGTCTTCTGTGTTACTGTACTGGTCTTTTGTGTTAACCGTACTGGTCTTCTGTGTTACTGTACTGTTCTTCTGTGTTATTGGAGCTGTACTGGTCTTCTGTGTTACTGTACTGTCTTCTGCGTCTACTTGTAGTGGTCTTCTGTGTTACTGTACTGGGTCTTCTGTATTACTGTACTGTCTTCGTGATACTGTAACTGGTCTTCTGTGTTACTGTAACTGGTCTTCCTCTGTGTTACTGTACTGGGTCTTGTGTGTTACATTACTGTCTTCTATGTTACTGTACTGTTCTTCTGTGTTTCTGTACTGGTCTTGTGTGTTTACGTACTGGTCCTTGTGTGTTACTGTTCAGGTCTTCTGTGTTAATGTACTGGTCTTGGTGTTACTGTACTGGTCTTCTGTGTACTGTCCTGTCTTGTGTGTTACTGTACTTGGTCTTCTGTGTTAACTGAAAACTGGTCTTCTGTGTTACAGTACTGTCTTCTTTGTTACCTGTACTGGTCTTCCTGTGTTACTGTAACTGGTCCTTCCTCTGTTACTGATACTTGTCTCTGGTTTACCTGTACTGTCTCTGTGTTACTGTACTGGTCTTCTGTGTTACTGTAGCGGTCTTGCTGTGTTACTGAACTGGTCTTCTGTTTACTGTACTGGTCTTCTGTGTTACTGTAACTGTCTTCTGTGATACTGTACTGGGTCTTCTGTGTTTACTGTACTGGTGCATCTGTGTAACTGACTGGTCTTCTGGTTACTGTACTGGTCTTCTGTGTTACCTTACTGATCTTCTGTGTTTACTGTACTGGGCTGTTGTTACTGTACTGTCTTGTGTGTTACTGTACAGGTCCTTCTGTGTTACTGTAGCTGGTCTTCTGTGTTACTGTACTGGTCTTCTGTGTACTGTATGGTTTCTGTGTTACTGTAACTGGTCTTTGTCCTGTGTACTGTAACTGTCTTACTGGTTAACAGTACTGGTCCTTCTGTGTTATACTGAACATTACTGGTCTTCTGTGTATACGTAACTGTCTTCTGTGTGTACTGTACTGGTCTTTCTGTGTTACTGAACTGATCTTCTCTGGTGTTACTGTACGTCTTCTGTGTTACTGTACTGGTCTTCTGTTGTACTGTACTGGTCTTCTGTGTACTGTAACAGGTTTTCTGTGTTTACTGTACTGGTCTTCTGTGTTACTGTACTGGTCTCTGTGTCTGAACTGGTCTTCTGTGTTACTGTACTGGACTCTGTGTTACGTGAACTGGTCTTTTCCGTGTTACTCGTAACTGTCTTGCTGGTTAGCTGTACGTCTTTGTGTTACGTACTGGTCTTCTGTGTTACTGTACTGGTCTCTGTGTTACTGGTACTGGTCTTCTGTTTTACGTCTGGTCCTTCTGTGTTACGTAACTGGTCTTCTGTGTTACTGTACTGATCTTCTGTGTTACAGTACTGTTCTTCAGTGTTACTGTACTGGTCTTCTGTGTTACTGTACTGGACTTCTGTGGTTACTGTACTGGTTTCTGTGTTACTGTACAGTCTTCTGTTTACTGCACTGGTCTACTGTGTTACTGTACTGGTCTTCTGTGTTAGACGCTACCTGTCTTTTCTGTGTTACTGTACTGATCTTCGTGTTTACAGTACTGGTCATCTGTGTTAACTGTACTGTCTCTGTGTTACTGTACTTGGTCATCTGTGTTACTGTACTGGTCTTTCTGTGTTACTGTACTGGTCTTCGTGTTACTGACTGTCTTGTGTGTTACTGTACTGGTCTTCTAGTTGTTACTGTAGCTGTTTTTCCTGTGTTACAGTACTGGTCCTTCTGAGGTTACTGTACTGGTCTTCGGTGGTTACTGTACTGGGCTCGTGTTACTGTACTCCGTTCTTCTGTGTTACTGTACTGTCTTTGTTGTTACTGTCCGGTCATTGTGTGTTACTGTACTGTCTTCTGTGTTGTTACTGTTCTGGGCTTCTGTGTTACTGTACTGGTCTTCTGTGGTACTGTACTGGTCCCTTTGTGTTACTGTACTGGTCTTGTGTTACTGTACTGGACTTGTGTGTTACTGTTCTGGTCTTCAGTGTTACTTACTGGTCTTCTGTGTTTACTGTACTGGTCTTCTGTGTTACTGTACTGGTCTTGTGTGTTACTGTACTGGTCTTCTGTGTTACTGTACTGGTCTTGTGTGTTACTGTACTGGTCTTGTGTGTTACTTGTACTGGTCTTGTGTTTACTGATCTGGTCTTCTGTGTTACTGTACGGTCTTCTGTGTTACTGTTCTGGTCTTCCTGTGTTACTGTACTGTCTTGTGTGTTACTGTACTGGTCTTGTGTGTTACTGTACTGGTCTTGTGTTACTGGTACGGTCTTGTGTGTTACAGTTCTGGTCTTCTGTGTTACTGTACTGGTCTTCTGTGTTACTGTACTGGTCTTGATGTGTTACTGTACCTGGTCTGGGGGGGGGGGGGGGTGTACTGTACTGGTCTTGTGTGTTACTGTTACTTGTCTTGTGTGTTTACTGGTTCTGGTCTTCAGTGTTACTTTACTGTTCTTCTGTGTACTGTACTGTCTTCTGTTTTACTGTACTGGTCTTCTGTGTTACTGTTACTGGTCTTCCAGTGTTAACTGTATCTGGTCTTGTGTGTTACTGTACTGGTCTTGTGTGTTACTGTACGGGTCATGTGTGTTACTGTACTGGCTTCTGTGTTTACGACTGTCTTCTTGTGACGTGGGGTGTCTGGTCTTTTCTGTTTACTGTAACGTCTTGTGTGTTTACTGTACTGTCCTTGTGTGTTACTGTACTGTTCTTGTGTGTTACGGTACTGGTCTTGTGTGTTACCTGTTCTGGGGTCCTTCTGTGTTACTGTACTGGTCTTCTGTGTTACGTACTGTCTTTGTGTGTTACTGTACTGTCTTGTGTGATACTGTACTTCTTGTGTGTTACTGTACTGTGTCTTGTGTGTTACTGTACTGGTCTTTGTGTGTTACTGTAACTGGTCTTGTGTGTTACTGTTCTGGTCTTCTGGTTACTGTTCTGGTCTCTGTGGTTACTGTACTGTCTTGTAGGTACTGTACTGTCTTGTGTGTTACCGTACTGGGTCAATGTGTGTTTACTGTACTTGTCTTCTGTTTACTGTACTGGTCTTGTGTGTTACTGTAATCTGGTCCCTTCTGTGTTACTGTCACTTGGTCTTCATGTTTACGGTACAGTTCTTTTGTGTTACTGTTACTGGTCTTCTGTGTTACTGACTGGTCTTTGTGTTACTGTACTGGTCCTTCGTGTTTACTGTACTGGTCTTCTGTTACTGTACTGGCTGTGTGTACAGTACTGGTCCTTCTGTGTTTACTGTACTGGTCTTCTGTGTTACTGTACTGGTCTTCTGTGTTTACGTAACTGTCTTCTGGTTACTGTACTGTCTTGTGTGTTACGTACCTGTCTTTTCTGTGATACTGACTGGTCTTGGTGTTACTGTACTGGTCTTTCTGTGTTAACTGTACTGGTCTTGGTTTACTGTACTGGTCTTCTGTGTTACTGTACTGTCCTGCGTGATACTGTACTGGTCTTGTGTGTTACTGTACTGTCTTTCTGTGTTACTGTACTGGTCTTTTGTGTGTTACTGTACTGGTCTTCTGTGTTACTGTAAACTGGTCTTCTGTGTTACTGTACTGGTCTTCTGTGTTACTGTACATGGTCTTTCTGTGTTTACTGTACTGGTCCATCTGTGTTACTGTACTGTCTTCTGTGTTACTGTATGCTGGTCTTTCTGTGTTACTGTACTGGTCTTGTGTGTTACTGTACTGGTCCTTGTGTGTTAGTACTTGTACTGGTCTTGCTGTGTTACTGTACTGGTCCCATTCTTTGTTCTGTACTGTCTTCTGTGTTACTGTAACTGGTCGTGTGTGTTACTGTAACTGGTTCATCTGTGTTACTGTAACTGGTTCTTGTGGTTACTGTACTGGTCTTCTGTGTTACTGTACGGTCTTCCTGTGTTACTGTACTGGTCTTCTGTGAACTGTACTGGTCTTCTGTGTTTACTGTAGCTGTCTTCTGTTTACTGTTACTGGTCTTGTGTTTACTGACTGGGCTCTGTGTTACTGTACTGGTCTTCTGTGTTACTGTACTGTCTTGTGTGTTACTGTATGGTCTTCTGTGTTACTGTTCTGTCATGTGTGTTACTGTATCTGTCTTCTGTGTTACTGTAACTGTCTCTGTGTTCCTGTACTGGTCTTCTGTGTTACTGTACTGGGCCTTCTGTGTTAGCTGTACTGGTCACTTCTGTGTTACTGTTCTGGTCTTGTTGTTACTGTACTGTCTTCTGTGTACTGTACTTGGTCTTCTGTGTTACTGTACTGTTCTTCTGTGTTACTGTACTGTTCTTCTTTGTTACTGTACAGGTCTTCGTGTTACTGTACTGTCTTCTGTGTTACTGTACTGGGTCTTCTGTGTTACTGTACTGGCTTGTGTGTTACGTACTGGTCTTTTGTTACTGTATGCTATTCTGTTTACTGTACTGGTCTTGTGTGTTACTGACTGGTTTCTCTGTGTTTACTGTACTGGTCTTCAGTGTTACTGTTCTGGTCTGTGTGTTACTGAACTGGTCTTCAGCTACTGTACTGGTCTTCTGTGTTACTGTACTGGTCTTCTGTGTTTATTGTACTGGTCATCTGTGTATACTGTATTGGCTTCTGTGTTACTGTACTGGTCTTCGTGTTACTGTCTGGTCTTGTGTGTTTTCTGTACTGGATTCTGTGTTACTGTACTGGTCTTCTGTGTTGATACTGTACTGTCTCTGTGTACTGTACTGGTTTCTGTGTACTGTAACTGTCTTCTGTGTAACTGTTCTGGTCTTGTGTGTTACAGTACGGGTCTTCTGTGTTCTGTACTGGTCTTCTGTGTTACTGTAACTGGTCTTCTGTGTTACTGTTCTGGTCTGTGTTACATATTGTTATTTTATATTTATTTCTCTTGTAATTATACTGTTTCTGTGTTGTTGTACTGTTTACGTTATATATTTATTATATGTGTTTTTTGCTGTTTTTAAGCGTTACTATGGTTGTATTATATGCCACTAAGTCTAGGCTGTTTTATGAGAGTTATTATAACTGTTTTAATTCCACTATTTTCTGTGTTTATGTGTTAATACACTTTATATGTTCCACTTTAACTGCTTTTTGAGTTATATATTGTTTTATGTGTTTACTTTTTGTTTTTGTGTGTTACTATACTGTTTTTATTGTTCCAATAATACCAGCTGACTTGATTCTCTTATACGTAACAAACGATACCGCTGCCTAAAGTCTTTTTAACAACAGTGTCTGCGACACTATTTCAGGCAGAAACCTACCAGAACTTCTACAATAGCCCATCGGGTAACAATCTTTCCAGCAGTGTTCTTCAATGCGGTCAGTCTTATACACTGAATCCTACCAACAGAATCCTAAGGATAGAATCTGCCAGAAGTTTCTACAGATGTTTACCAAACATTTACATACAGTGTTTATTAACTCTGGTGTATCAGACAGACTTTAACACTCAAAACACAATGAGGTGGTAAAAAAAACACAAAACAGGAGAGGGAACTTTCACCTGTGAAACAACTTCATCATTCAATAGTTACTTTCTACAATGTGTCTTTTTCCCGCACTTACAGACATTTGTGCTAAATCTCGCTGCAACATAGTGCACCACAACATCAGTGCACCATATATCTCTGCAACATAGTGCACCACAACATTCATGTACCATATATCTCTGCAACATAGTGGCACCACAACATTCAGTGTGCCATAATATCTCTGCAACATAGTGCACCACAATAGTCGTGTGCCATATATCTCGCAACATTCCAGTGTGCCCATAATACTCTGCAACATTCAGTGGTGCCAAATAGCTCGGCAACACAGTGGAACCACAACATTCAGTGTGCCATATATCTCGTGCCAAACATAGTGCACCACAAAATTCAGTGCAACCATAATATCTCTGCAACATAGTGCACCACAACATTTCAGTGAGCCTAATATCTCTGCAAACAAAGTGCAGGACCACAACATTCAAGTGTACCATATATCTCTGCAACATAGTGGCACCACAACATTCAGTGTGCCATAATATCTCTGCAACATAGTGCACCACAATATTCAGTTGGCCATATATCTCTGCAACATTCAGTTGGTGCCATATATCTCTGCACATTCAGTGTGCCATAAATCTCTGGCAACATTTCAGTGTGCCATATAATCTCCTTGATAGCAACCACAGTGCACCACAACATTCAGTGTGCCATATATCTCGCATCTACAGTGCACAACACCATTCAGTGTGCCATACTATCTCTGCAACACAGGCACCACAACATTCAGTTGTGCCAATATCTCTGCAACATAGTGCCATCCACAACATTCAGTGTGCCATTATCTCACCAACACAGTGCACCACAACATCATGTGCCATATATCTCTGCAACACAGTGCACACAACATTCGTGTGCCATATATCTCTGCAACATAGTGCACCACAACATTCAGGTGCCATATACTCTGCCACATAGTGTCACCACAACAATTCAGTGTGCCATATATCTCTGCAACATAGTGCACCACAACATTCAGTGTGCCATATATCTCCGCAACATAGTGCACCACAACATTCAGTGTGCCATATATCTCTGCAACATAGTGCACCACAACATTCAGTGTGCCATATATCTCTGCAACATAGTGACACCACAACATTCAGTGTGACATATATCTCTGCAAACATAGGCACCACAAATTCAGTGTGCCATATATCTCTGCAAACATAGTGCACACACATTCAGTGTGAAATAAATTCTCTGCAACATAGATGCACCACAAACATTCAGTGTGACATATATCTCTGCAACACAGGCACCACAACTTTCAGTGTGCAAATATATCTCAGCAACATATGCACCACAACATTCAGTGTGACATATATCTCTGCAACATAGTGCACCACAACATTCAGTGTGACATATATCTTCATGCAATAACAGTGCACCACAACATTCAGTGTGCAATATATCTCTGCAACATAGTGAAACCACAACTTCAGTGTGACATATATCCTGCAAAATAGTGCACCACATCATTCTGTGTGACATATACATCTGCAACACAATAGTGCACCACAACTTCCGTGTGACATGATATCTCTGCAACACAGTGCAACCACAACATTCCGGTGCAATATAGTCTCTGCAAACATAGCGTGCACCACAACATTCATGTGACATATATCTCTTCAAACATATGCACCACAACATTCATTGTGACATATAACTCGCAACATAGTGCACCACAACCAATCATTGTGACATATATCACTGCAACATAGTGCAACCACAACATTCACAGTGTACATAAATCTCTGCAACACAGTGCTCACCCCAACATTCAGTGTGCAATATACCTCTGCAACAATAGTGCACCACAACATTCAGTGTGACCATATATCTCTGCAACATAGTGCACCACCAACATCAAGTGTGACAATATATCTCTGCAACATAGGCACCACAACATTACAGTGTGACATAAATCTCAGCAACACTGTTGCAACCACAACATTCAGTGTGCACTATATCTCTGCAACATAGGTGCCCCAAACATCAGTGTGACAAATACTCTGCAACATAGTGCACCACAACATCAGTTGACATATACTCTGGCACATATGCACCACAACATTCATGTGACATATATCTCTGCACCAAAGTTCACCACAACATTCAGTGTGACATATATCTCTGCAACACAGTTGCACCACAACATTCAGTGTGGCAATATATCTCTGCAACATAGTGCACCACAACATCATTGTGACATATATCTCTGCAACATGTGCCCCACACAATCAGTGTGACATATATCTCTGCAACATAGTGCACCACCACATTAGTGTGACATAATATCTCTGCAAACAGTGCACCACAAACATTCAGTGTGCAATATATCTCTGCAACATAGTGCACCAAACATTCAGTGTGACATATATCTCTGCAACATAGTGCACCACACCATTCATTGTGACGTATATCTCTGCACATAGTGCACCACAACATATTACAGTGTGACATATATCTCTGCAACAAAGTGCAAAAAAAAACCACAACATTCAGTGTGGACATATATCTCCGCAACACAGTGCAAACCACAACATTCAGTGTGCAATATATCTCGCAACATAGTGCCAACCACAACATCAGTGTGCCATATACTCTGCAACATAGTGCACCACAACATTTCAGTGTGACATATATCTCTGCAACTAGTGCACCACAACATTCAGTGTGACTAATCTCTGCAACATAGTGCGAGGCGGGCACACCAATCAGGTGTGAATGAGTAGACTTCTTGCAAACTGGTAGTGCACCACAACACTCAAGGTGTAATATATGTTAACATCATAATCACAGAACATAACACAGTATGGAGACATTAACACACAGTCGTACTGGCCAGTTTGGCGTCGTACTGGCCAGGTTAGTGGCGGTCCCGTACTGGCCAGGTTGTTTCGTCGCACTGGTCAGGTTGTGGCGATCGTACTGGCCAGGTTGTGGCGGTCGTACTTGGCCAGGTGTGGCGGTCGTACTCTGGCCAGGTGTGCGTCGTTCTGGCCAGGTTGTGGCGTCGTACTGGCCAGTTTGTGGCGTCGTACTGGCCAGGTTGTGACAGCCACCACCAAAATTCTATTGTCAAGAGATTGAATCATCCAGTGAAGAGTTTTTTAAAGGGGGTCATTCATTCACCGGAAAGTTTTTTGTTTTGATGCTGTGGAGGTGAATTGTTTATGTCACATTAATAATTTATTCTACGTAAATAAAGTGCTCATTAAGATGATTTATAAGAACATCTTCTCTGTCATAACACAAGTCTCTCAAGATAGTCACTTCTTCACATATTTACATCATTTCTAAAATATTTCACCCCAAATATTTTTAACCTCATTCAGTTTTCTTAAGAAATTTTAAATTATATATGAAGAAATTTTCTTAAAGTCTCTTACATATTATATATTATTGTTTAATTTATACAATGGTGTTATGGGACAATTGCTAGTGTCACGGGCGGACGGATGGCTTCCTGGATTCATGAACGTTGGGAAGCCATGAATACCCTGAACTTTGAGGAATTGGGGAAAGGGAGTCTGTAGAGAAATGGCATTACCAGTTAAGTTTAAAGACTTATACTTAACTTAAAAGGACAACTCATATGCGCCTCACAGCCGCCCCTGCAGACGAGATCTAAAGCTTTCGAAACCATCCCAATGGGCTGTTAAGAAATTATAATTTGTAAGATTTATAAATTACCCCTAGGGGTTTTTATGTCAGCATATTTCCATTCACTGATGGCTGACAAAATACCTACTTGTTGGACTCAATGTCCGCATATCACCGGGTTTTATTATAAGTGACTAACTCACGACTTTATACTCAAACTGCGCAGTCAATAGTAAGTACATCACGAGTTACGAACTCTTACCTTGGTATAGTATCTGACCCGTAATTATCCCGGATATCCGTTGAGTTGATTGAAGAATATGTTCTTTGAAAATGTCGCACCTAGCACTCCTGTTGATCGCAACACTACGTTGTTACACTGTCTCAACAATTGTTCACACAATATCACTAGAATTTGATTCACACTTCTTCTCTGTACGTTGTTTATCGTGTTTTGTGAGACACTTAGTGTCCACACTAACGCACAGATCAGGTCCTTTGTTGGTTATCCTGCGTTCAGTGTCACTCACAGTAAGTCAAAAGTAATCGGAAGACGGCCACAAGCGCCCCATGCCGCCACTGCCCCTCGCTACAAAAAAAAGCTGACCAAGTACTTTTGCTTCCTTGCCACTTCCTCGATGAAACAAAGTCAGAATGTTAGATTCTTGCTGTCTTAAAGCATAGACACAAATGTCCCACGTATCTTTACCTAGTACTAAAGAGGAGCAGGAGTTACTTAATTACCTGCAAATAAGAGATGTACTTTCCTTCTTATTAAATAACACTTTGCAACACTGACTGCAAGACATCGTCACTTGACCACGCAAACTCGTACAGCTCTGTGATCAATTAACGTACTGTAGCAGTAACTAGACTCTTGCCCCTTCTGAAGGGCTGGGCCCCCTCAAGGGCTGAAAGGGGCTGAAAGGGGCTGAAAGGGTGATACCCCCTCCAGGAGAAATATTTCTTCCACAGAGTCCACTGAAGTGACACACGAGACTCTGAGACACAGTTCCGGGGAAGGCACCCCTGACCATAGTCAGTGGGTGAAGGGAAGACATCCTGGAGCGAACGGATGGATTCCTGAATACTAAGAACCAGGGAAGGAGGATGTTGTTGAGGCTGACCTTGGCGACTTTTGGGAAGGGAAGGCATCCAGGAGCGAAAACGGATGATTCCTTGATGCATGCGCCCTGGAGGAAGCTAGGCTGGAAAACGAGAGAGATAAGAGAGAGAGAGAGAGAGAGAAGAGAGAGAGAAAGACAGACAGACAGACCAAGACACAAAAAAAAAAGAGACAGACAGAAGATACAAACAGAGACAGAGACAGACCAGACAGGCCAGACAGACAGAGCAGACAGACAGAGACATAGTAGAGGCTAGGCTGACCTAGGGAAGTGAGTAAGGGAAGACATCCCTGGGCCCACGGAATGGATTCCTGACCAGAACCTGGGAAGGCGAGGGGGGGGGGGCGGAACCTTAAAAAGACGAACCACTGGCCTCCACGTGCCAGGTCTGGTAACTCAGAGATAACACTGAGGCTGACAGTGGTAACAAATAATAATTTTATTAATATTAATATTTTAATTTTTAATTAATTTAATTTGTTATCATTATTATCATTTATTTAACATTATTATTAATAATTGTTACTTATAATTCATCATGTTGCTAATTTGGATTCAAAAGCCGTCCACCTCACAATCGTCTACGGTGTCGCTATTCCCACTCCAGCCTCCCTGACAGTAGCCACGGTGTGTTATTCCCACTCCAGCCTCCCAAACAGTAGCCACGTGGTCTTATTCCCCTCCTCCAGCCTCCTGAACATAGCCAACGGTGTTGTTTATTTCCCACCCACCTCCGGACAGTAGCCACGTGGCGCATATTCCCACTCAGCCTCCCTGAACAGAGAGCCACGTGGGTGTTATTATTTCCCCCACTCCAGCCTCCCAAACAG
Organism: Cherax quadricarinatus; assembly: GCF_026875155.1. Classification (NCBI taxonomy): domain Eukaryota; kingdom Metazoa; phylum Arthropoda; class Malacostraca; order Decapoda; family Parastacidae; genus Cherax; species Cherax quadricarinatus. Next base: position 45,884,583 of record NC_069431.1, read on the forward strand.
TAAGCCAAGGTGGTCTTAGTCCCTCACCAGCCTCCCTGAAACATAGCCACGGTGGTGTTAATCCACTCCACCTCCCTGAAATTAGCCACGGTGGGTGTTATTCCACTCCAGCCCTCCCTGACAGTACCACGGTGGTGTATTCCCCTCTCCAGCCTCCTGACAGTAGCCACGTGTGTTATTCCCACACCAGCCTCCCGACAGTAGCCACGTTGGTGTTATTCCCACACCAGCCTCCCGAACAGTAAATCACGGTGTGTTATTATCCCTCTCCAGCCTCCCTGACAGTAGCCACGGTGGTGGTATTCCCACCCAGCCTCCCTGACAGTAACCACGTTGGTGTTATTCCCACGCAGCCTCCCTGACAGAACCACGTGGTGTTAAATCCCACTTCCACCTCACTGACTGTAAACCACGGGTGTTATAGACCACTTCCAAGCCTCAGTAGATAGACCTTATTGACCAGTACCACGGTGGTGTAATTCCCACTCCAGCCACCCTGACAGTAGCCACGTGGTGTTATTCCCACCCAGCCTCCCTGACAGTAACCACGGTGGTGTAATTCCACTCCAGCCCCCTGACCAGTAGCCACGGTGTGTTTATTCCCACTTTCCAGCGCCTCCCTGACAGTAACCACACGGAGTTGTTATTCTCCACTCCCTGCCTTCCTGACCGTAGCCCACGGTGGTGTTATGTTCCCCCTCCAGCCTCCCTGACAGTAACCACGGGTGGTGTTATTCCACTCCAGCCTCCCTGACAGTAACCACGGTGGTGTTATTCCCACTCCACCTTCCCTGATCAGTAACCACGGTGGTGTTATTCCCACTCCAGCCCTCCCGTACAGTAAACCACGGTGGTTTATTACACTCCATCCTCCCTAAAGTAACCACGGTGGTGGATTCCCACTCCAGCCCTCCAGACAGTAGCCACGGTGGTGTTATTCCGCACTCCAGCCTCCCTGACTGTAACCACGTGTGTTATTCCCACTCCAGCCTCCCTGACAGTAGCCACGTGGTGCTGATTCCCACTCCACCTCCCTGACAGTAAACCACGGTGGTGTCTTCCCACTATTCCAGCCTCCCCGACAGTGCCACGGTGGTGTTAGTTCTCTTCCCCACTCCAGCCTCCCTGACAGTAACCACGGTGGTGTTATTCCCACTCCAGCCTCCCTGACAGTAACCACGGTGGTGTTATTCCCACTCCAGCCTCCCTGACAGTAACCACGGTGGTGTTATTCCCACTCCAGCCTCCCTGACAGTAGCCACGGTGTGTTATCCACTCCGCCACCCTGAACATAAACCACGGTGGTGTTATTCCACTCCATCCAGCCCACTCACCTGACAGTAACCACGGTGGTGTTATTCTCACTCCACCTCCCTGACAGTAGCCACGGTGAGGTGTCTATCCCAACTCCAGCCTCCCTGACAGTAACCACGGTGGTGTTATCCCACTCCACCCTCCCTGACAGTAACCACGGTGGTGTTATTCCCACTCCAGCCTCCCGACAGTAGCCTCGGTGGTTTTATTCCCACTGACCAGCCTCCCGACGTAGCCCACGGTGGTGTTAATCCCACTCCTCCTCCCTGACAGTAACACGGTGGTGTTATTCCCACTCCAAGCCTCCCTGACAGTAACCAAGGTGTTGTTATTATTCCCCTCCAGCCTCCCTGACAGTAGCCTCGGTGGTGTTAATCCCACTACCAGCCTCCTGACATTAGCACGGTGGTGTTAATTCCCAATCCAGCCTCACCTGACAGTAGCCACGGTGGTGTTATTCCCACTCCACCTCCCTACGTAAACCACGGTGGTGTTATTCCCACTCCACTCCACCCTCCAGTCAGGATTCTTGATTGAGTTCCATTCACCGGAGATAAAATTGACAAACATATGAGAAGCATTATGTTCCATGTTCATTAAATTAACTCACCAGAGCATAACATAAAAACAACTAGATAAATTTCAAGTCCAGTGCGATACCAGGAATGTTATCCCACGATGCATAAACCCACCACCTCTACCTTATAGTTTCTTCTGTGTTACTCTAACTGTCTTCTGTGTATTTGTACTTGTGTTCTTTCTACTTTATCTGATCTTCTGTGTTACTGTATTCGACGGTTGTTTTACATACTGGTTACCTTCGGGTTACTGTACTTGTGTTCATGTTACTAAATTGGTGTTTTTTGTTTACTGTACTGTCTCCTGTGTTACTGTACTGTCCTCTGCGTTACTGTACTGGGTACTTCTGATTAGTGTACTGTCCTCTGCGTACTGCACACTGGTCTTCTGTATTAGTGTATACTGGTTCCTGCTGTGTTACTGTACTGTCTTCTGTTTTACTGTACTGGTCTTCTGTGTTACTTACTGGTCTTCCTGTGATACTGTAACTGGTCTTCTGTGTTACTGTAACTGGTCCGCTGGCGTTACTGTACTGGTCTTATGTGTTACGTTACCTGTCTTCTTTCTGTGTTACTGTACTGGTCTTCTGTGTACTGTACTGGTATCCTTTGTTACTGTACTGGTCTTCTGTGTAACTGTACTGGCCTCTGCGTTACTGTACTGGTCTTCGTGTTACTGTACTGGTCTTCTGATTTACTGTACTGGTCCTCTGCGTTACTGTACTGGTCCTTCTGTATTAGTGTACTGGTCCTCTGCGTTAACTGCACTGTTCTCTGTATTATGTACTGGTCCTCTGTGTTACTGTACTGGTCTTCTGTGTACTGTACTTGGTTCCTTCTGTGTTACTGTAACTGGTTCTCCAATGTTATTTGCTGAGAACTGGTCCTCTTCCTGCGTTACTGTACTGGTCTCTGTATTAGTGTAATGGTCCTCTGCGTTACTGTACTGGTCTCTGTATTAGGTACTGGTCCCTCTGTGTTACTGTACTGTCCGTCTGTGTTACTGTAACTGGTGACATACTGTGTTTTACTGTATCTGGACATCTGTGTTACTGTATCTGGGCTTCTGTGTTACTGTACGGGTCTTCTGTGTTACTGTTAATTGGTCTTCTGTTTTACTTACTGGACTTCTGTGTTTACTGTATTGGCCCGCGCGTTACAGTATCTGGTCTTTTGTAATAGTGACCGGTCCTCGGCGTTACTGTACTGGTCTTCTGTAAATAGTGTACTGAATCCTCTGCGTTACTGTAACTGGGTTCTTCTGTATTAGTGATACTGGTCCCTGCGTTACTGACTGTCTTCTGTATTAGAGTACTGGCTCTCTGCGTTACTGGTAACTGGTCTTTTCTGTATTATGTACTGGTCCTGCGTTACTGTACAGGTCTTTGTGGGTTACTGTACGTCTTCTGGTGTTACTGTAGCTGGTTCTCCTGTGTTACAGTACTGGTCTTCTGTGTTACAGACTGGCTTCTGTGTTACCTGTACTGGTCTTCTGTGTTACTGACTGGTCTTGTGTGTTACTGACTTGTATTCCTGTGTTCCTTTAAGGTCTTGTGTGTTTACTGACTGTCTTCTGTGTTACTGTACTGTCTTCTTTTTTTACGTACGGTCTTTCTGTGTTACTGTTCAGGTCTTTCTGTGTTACTAGTACTGGTCCTTCTGTGTTTACTGTACTGGTCTCTGTGTACTGTACTGGTCTTGGTGTTACTGGTACTGGTCTTCTGTGTTACTGTAACTGGTCTTCTTGTTACTGTACTGGTCTTCTGTGTACTGTAACTGATCTTCTTGTTACTGTACTGGTCTTCTGTGTTACTGTACTGGTCTTCTGCGTTACGTAGTGTCTTCTGTGTTACTGTACTGGTCTCCTGTATTACAGTACTGGTCCTTCTGAGTTACTGTACTGGTCTTCTGTGTTACTGTACGTCTTCTGTGTTACTGTACTGGTCCTTTTGTGTGGTACTGTACTGACTTCTGTGTTCTGTAATGGTCTTGTGTGTTACTGTACTGGTCTTCTGTGTTACTGTACTGGTCTTCTGTGGTTACTGTACAGTCTTTTGTGTTTACTGTTCTGGGCTTCTGTGTTTACTGTACTGTCTTCTATGTTCCTGTACTGATCGTCTGTGTGTTTCTGTACGGGTCTTCCTGTGTTACTGTACTGGTCCTTCTGTGTTACTTTACTGTCTTCTGTGTTTACTGTACTGTTTTCTTTCTGTGTTACTGTACTGGTCTTCTGTGTTACTGTACTGGTCTTCTGTGTTACTGGTACTGTCTTCGTTGTTACGGTACTGGCTTCTGTGTTACTGTACTGGTCTTTCTTGTTATCTGTACTGTCTTCTTGTGTACTGTACTGGTGTTCAGCGTTACTGTACTGTCTTCTGTGTTACTGTACTGGTCTTCTGTGGATTACAGTACTGGTCTTCTGTGTTACTGTACTGGGTCTTCTGTGTTACTGTACTGGTCTTGTTGTATACTGTACTGGTCATGTGTGTTACTGTACTGTCCCTTCTGTTTACTGTACTGGTCCTTCTGTGTTACTGTAACGTCTTTCTGTATTACTTACTGGTCTTCTGTGTGTACTGTACGGTCTTCTGGTATACTGTACTGGTCATCTGTGTTACTGTACTGTCGTGTGTGTTACTGTACTGGTCTTCTATGATAATGTTACTGGTCTTCTGTTTCGTACTTGTCTTGTGAGTTTACAGCGTACAGGTCTTCTGTTTTACCTGTCTGGTCTTCAGTGTTAACTGTACAGTCTTACTGTGTACTTTACTGGTCTTCCTTGTGTTACTGTACTGGTCTTTTTCTGTGTTACTGTACCTGGTCTTCAGTGTTACTGTTACTGGTCTTCTGTGTTAACTGTACTGGGGGTTTCCCCCTTCTGTGTTACTGTCCTGATCTTCTGTGTTACTGTACTGGTTCTTGTTGTGTTACTGTACAGTCTTGTTGTTACTGTACTGGTCTTCTGTGTTACTGTACTGTTCTCTTGTTACTGTACTGGTCTTTCTAGTTTACTGTACTGGTCTTCTGTGTTACGTACGGGTCTTCTGTGTTACTGGTACTGGTCTTCCTGTGTTACTGTTACTATCTTCTGTGTTTACTGTACTGGCTTCTTGTACTGTACTGATTTCTTTCTGTGTTACTGTACTGGTCTTCTGTTGTTACTTGTTCTGGTCTTCTGTTTACCTGTACTGGTCTTCATATGTTACTGTACTGGACTCTGTGGTACTGTTCTGGTCTTCTGTGTTACTGTACTGGTCTTCTGTGTTACTGTACTGTCTTTCTGTGTTACTGTACTGGTCTTGGTTACTGTAACTGGTCTTCTGTGTTACTGTACTGGTCTTTTGTGTTAACCGTACTGGTCTTCTGTGTTACTGTACTGTTCTTCTGTGTTATTGGAGCTGTACTGGTCTTCTGTGTTACTGTACTGTCTTCTGCGTCTACTTGTAGTGGTCTTCTGTGTTACTGTACTGGGTCTTCTGTATTACTGTACTGTCTTCGTGATACTGTAACTGGTCTTCTGTGTTACTGTAACTGGTCTTCCTCTGTGTTACTGTACTGGGTCTTGTGTGTTACATTACTGTCTTCTATGTTACTGTACTGTTCTTCTGTGTTTCTGTACTGGTCTTGTGTGTTTACGTACTGGTCCTTGTGTGTTACTGTTCAGGTCTTCTGTGTTAATGTACTGGTCTTGGTGTTACTGTACTGGTCTTCTGTGTACTGTCCTGTCTTGTGTGTTACTGTACTTGGTCTTCTGTGTTAACTGAAAACTGGTCTTCTGTGTTACAGTACTGTCTTCTTTGTTACCTGTACTGGTCTTCCTGTGTTACTGTAACTGGTCCTTCCTCTGTTACTGATACTTGTCTCTGGTTTACCTGTACTGTCTCTGTGTTACTGTACTGGTCTTCTGTGTTACTGTAGCGGTCTTGCTGTGTTACTGAACTGGTCTTCTGTTTACTGTACTGGTCTTCTGTGTTACTGTAACTGTCTTCTGTGATACTGTACTGGGTCTTCTGTGTTTACTGTACTGGTGCATCTGTGTAACTGACTGGTCTTCTGGTTACTGTACTGGTCTTCTGTGTTACCTTACTGATCTTCTGTGTTTACTGTACTGGGCTGTTGTTACTGTACTGTCTTGTGTGTTACTGTACAGGTCCTTCTGTGTTACTGTAGCTGGTCTTCTGTGTTACTGTACTGGTCTTCTGTGTACTGTATGGTTTCTGTGTTACTGTAACTGGTCTTTGTCCTGTGTACTGTAACTGTCTTACTGGTTAACAGTACTGGTCCTTCTGTGTTATACTGAACATTACTGGTCTTCTGTGTATACGTAACTGTCTTCTGTGTGTACTGTACTGGTCTTTCTGTGTTACTGAACTGATCTTCTCTGGTGTTACTGTACGTCTTCTGTGTTACTGTACTGGTCTTCTGTTGTACTGTACTGGTCTTCTGTTATGATCTGAAGGAGGGTAAAGTGTTGTCAGAATTTATATCATGAAGTGAGGTTAAAGGTGGTCAATTATTTTCAGTAAAGTGGGGTAAATGTGTGTCAAAATTTAGATCATGAAGTGATGTAAAGTTTGTTCAAATTAAAATTTCATGAAGTTAGGTAAAGTGTTGTCAGAATTATATCAGTGAAGTGATGGTAAAGGTGGTCAAAATTAAAATTTTTTATGTTGGTAAGGTTTTTGTTTGTTTTTTATTTTTTGGTAAAGTGTTTGTAGTAGTTTAAATTTTGGGTAGCAGGTGTTTGAGTGTTGTTTATGTTGGTACAGGTTTTTTTGTGATGTTTATTTTTGTGCATGGGTTGAGTGATGTTTATGTTGGTAGCAGTGTTTTTTTGTGTTTTATGTTGGTACAGGGTGTTTTTAGTTTTTATTTTGGTAGCATGGTTTGTTGTGATTTTTTAGTTGGTGCAGGGTGTTGTATGATGTTTATTTTTGGTAGCAGGTGTTTTTTTGTGATGTTTTATTTTGGGTACATGGGTTTGTAGTGATGTTTGTTGGTCATGGTTTTGAGTGATGTTTTGTTGGTAGCAGGGTGTTTTTGTGATGTTATTTTGGGTCAGGGGGGTTTGTAGATGTTTTTGTTGGAGCATGGTTTTTTTTATTTTTTTGTGGGAGCATGGTTTTTTGTGTGAGTTTATTTTGTACATGGTTTTTTTGTATGTTTTTTTTGGAGCATTTGTGTTTGATTTTATTTTGGTAGCATGGTGTTTGTAGTGATGTTTATGTTGGTAGCATGGTTTTTTGTAGTGTGTTTATGTTGGTAGCATGGTGTTTGTTGTGATTTTTAAAATGTTGGTTTAGCATGGTTGTGTTTGATGTTTATGGGGAGCAGGGTTTTTTGTTGTGTGTTTTTTGGGGAGATGGGTTTGTGTGATGTTTATTTTGGTAGCATGGTGTTTTGTGATTTTTATTTTGGTACAGGTGTTTGAGTGATGTTTTATGTTGGTATTTTGGTGTTTGTAGTGTGTTTATGTTGGTACATGGTTTTTGTTGTTGTTTTATGTTGGGGAGTTTGGTGTTTGTAGTGTGTTTATGTGTAACCAAAGTGAAAAGTAAAAAACAGAAAAAACTTGTAAATATATAATAATTCACAGTAAAGAAAGCACAGTTCTGGGTACAGCTCACCGGGCTACTCGCTGTCAGCCGATGACTGCTGACAGCGATTTTTAAATACATTCGCTTTAAGATTGAAGTGTTGACACAGTTGTAATAAAGTACGGAATAGTTCATGTTTTTGTTCATAATGTTTATAAAAGAGGAAAAGGGGAAAAAACTTTAAAGACTAATAATTAAAATGGAAAAATTGTGTTACCAACCAGGTAAAGTGTTTGTCAGAATTATATCATAAATGAGGTAAAGGTGGTGTCAGAATTAGATCAGTAAAGTGTGGTAAAGGTGTGCAGTTATGATCAGTGAAGGAGGGTAAAGTGTGGTCAAAATTATGATCAGTAAAGTGGGGAAAAGTGTGTGAAAAATTAGTCATGAAGTGATGGTAAAGTGTGTGTCAGAATTAGATCAGTGAAGGTGGTAAAGGTGTGTCAGAATTATGACAGTGAAGTATGGTAAAGTGTGTGTAAATTTTATGATCTGAAGGAGGGTAAAGTGTGTGTCAAATTAGGTCAGTGAAGTGATGGAAAGGTGTGTCGAATTAGACAGTAAGTATGGTAAGTGGTGCGAATTAGATCAGGAAGTGAGGGTAAAGTGGTGTCAGTTTTTGATCTTTGAAGGATGGTAAAGTGTGTGTCAGAATTATGATCAGTGAATGAGGTAAAGTGTGTGTCAAAATTTAAAAGATATTAAGTGAGGGTAAGTGGTGTCAAATTTTTTTTAAAAGTGAATAGGAAAGTGTGTGTCAGAATTATGATCAGTAAAGGGAGTAAAGTGGGGTCAAATTAGATCATTGAAGTGAGGAAAGGTGTGTCGAATTATGATATGAAGTGATGGAAAGTGTGGTCAAATTTGATCATGAATGATGGTAAAGTGTGTGTCAAATTTGATCAGTGAATGTGGAAAAAGTGTGTGTCAGAAAAAAAAACAGTGAAGTGATGGTAAAGTGGTGTCAGAATTATGATCAGTGAAGTAGGGAAAAAGTGTTGTCAGAATTATGATCATGAAGTGATGGAAAGTGTGTGTCAGAATTTGATCATGAAGTGAGGGTAAAGTGTGTTCGAATTATAAGTGAAGTGATGGAAAAGTGTGTGTCAAAATTATGATCATAAAGTGATGGAAAGTGTGTGTAGAATTAGATAAAGGAAGGAGGTAAATGTGGAAATTTAATGAAGGGGGGGAGGGGTAAAGTGTTGTCAGAATTAGATCAGGAAGTGAGGGTAAAGTGTGTGTCAAAATTTAAATTTTATTGAGGAAGGTAAAGTGTTGTCAAATATGACAGGAAGGGGATGGTAAAGTGTGTGTCAAAAATTTGATAGTGAAGTGTGGTAAAAGTTGTGTAAAATTATGATCATGAAGTGAGTAAAGTGTGTTTTCAAATTATGACAGGAAGTGATGGAAAGGGGGCAGAATTAAGATCTAAAGTGAGGGTAAAAGGTGTGCAAAATTTGATCGGAAGTGATGTTAAATGTGTGTCAGAATTATGATCAGTGAAGTGAGGTAAAGTGTGTGTCAAAATTTATGATCAGTAAGTGATGGTAAAGGTGTGTCAAATTTTGATCAGGAAGTAGGAAAAAGGGGGTCAAAAATTTGTCAGTGAAGTGAGGAAAAAGTGTGTGTCGATTTGATCGTAAGTGAGGGGTAAATGGTGTCGAATTTATGATCAGTGAAGTGATGGTAAAGTGGGTGTCAGAATTATGATCATAAGTGGTAAAGGTGTGTCAGAATTAGATCGGAAGTGATGGTAAGTGGTTCAAATTTTGATCATTAAAGTGAGGAAAAGGGTGTGTGTCAAAATTTATACAGTAAGTGATGGAAAAGGGGTGTGTCAGAATTATGATCGTAAAGTGATGGAAAAGTGGTGTCAGAAATTATGATCAGGAAGTATGGAAAGTGTGTGTCAAAATTAGATCATAAAGTGATGGTAAAGTGGGGTTTCAAAAATATGTCTAAAGGGGGTAAGTGTTTAAAATTTATGATCAGGAAGTGATGGAAAAGTGTGTGTCAAATTAGATCAGTGAAGTGATGGAAAGTGTGTGTCAGAATTATGTCAGTGAAGTAGGGTTTAAAGTGTGTGTCAAAATTTATGATCATTGAAGTGTGGTAAAGTGTGTGTCAGAATTATGATCAGTGAATGATGGAAAAGTGGTTCAAATTAGACAGTGAATGAGGTAAGTGTGTTCAGAATTATGACATAAAGGAGGGGTAAAGGGGGTTGTCGAATTAGATCATGAAGTGAGGTAAAGTGTGTGTCAAAATTAAAATTCGGGAAAGTGATGGAAAAGGTGTGTCGAATTATATCGTGAAGGGGGTAAAGTGTGTGTCGAAAATGACGTGAAGTGATGGTAAAGTTGTGTCAGAATTATGATCAGTGAAGTGATGGTAAAGTGTTGTAAAAATTAGATCATGAAGTGAGGGTAAAGTGTGTGTCAGAATTATGATCATAAAAGTGATGGAAAAAGTGGTGTCAAAATTTATTCATGAATGTGGAAAGGGGTTTTCAAATTAGACTGAAGTGTTGGAAAGTGTGTGTCAAAATTTATGTCGGGAATGATGGTAAAGTTGTGTCAGAATTATATCAGTAAGGAGGGAAAAAGTGTTGTCAAATTATGATCAGTGAAGTGGGTAAAGTGTGTGTCAAAATTTATGATCAGTGAAGGAGGGAAAAAGTGTGTGTCAAAATTTAAAGATCAGTAAAGTGAGGTAAAGTGTGTGTCAGAATTTATCAGTAAAGTGATGGTTAAAGTGTTGTCAAAATTAGATCAGTGAAGTGTGGTAAAGTGGTGTCAGAATTATGATCATGAGGGGGAAAGGGGGGGGTGGTCAGAATTATGACAGGAAGTATGGTAAAGTGTGTGTCGAATTATGATCATGAATGATGGTAAGTGTGTGTCAGAATTAGATCAGTGAAGGAGGGTAAAGTGTGGTAATTATACGTGAAGTGAGGGAAAAGTGTTGTCGAATTTTTGACAGGAAGTGATGGAAAGAAAAAATATGCGCATCAAAAATTTCACACCCGCCCCTTTCCCAAACAACTCACTACCAAAACCCACTACCAAACATCCACTCCAAACATCCGTACCAAACACCATAAAAACACCCAAACCCCAAAACATCCCTCCCAAAACATCCATACCAAACATCAATACCAAACTCCTCTACCAACCAGCTACACCAACCATCCCTCCCAAAAACACCATACCACCACCACTACCAAACACCCTACCAAACACCACTACCAACCAACCCACTCCTTTACATTAGGGAAGCGGGGACCACTAGTCTATATGGTGTGAAAAAATATTTACCGTTTTATGTGAATGTTGGATGAGTGTTCTTTTCCAATCAAAATTTTTCTAGATTTCTTTTTCTCTCTCTCTCTCTCTCCTCTTCTCTCTCTCTTCTTTTCCTCTCTCTCTCTCTCTCTCTCTCTCTCTCTCTCTCCTCTCTCTCTCTTCTCAGATCACCTGTTCTTTAAAATGTTCAACCCATTTCACTCCTTTCATAGTTTTTTTACCAAATCCCCCAAAGATCTGTCTTTACAATTCCTTTAAATTATATGTTTTAATATACTGACAAACCCGGGCAGCCCAAAGCATGGAGTTCTGTGTGAAGAACATCCATCTGTTATCAAAAATTTTTCAGGTAAATTTAAAGCCCCCCAAAAGTAAAATAACCATGTCATTTTTTAAAAAATCGAAAATTTTCATTTTTTTATTTGCACCACGCAGCCTCAAGTTATTTCGATTACCAACCTTGCCAGGGGGCCAGTGGTTCGTCTTAAGGGCCCCCCCCCCACTTACTTGGTTTTGAAGTTTTTTCCCCCCCCGGGCCATGTGTCCAGGGGTTTTATCTGTGTCCCCCCAATATTCTCCCTTCCCCATTTCCCCCAAAGGGCTGCCTCAAAAAACCGTGTCCCCCCTTTCCGGCCATGTGTCCGGGGTCCATCTGTGACCCTCAATATTCTCTATTCCTCACTTCCCCCCAAAATTGGCCAACAACCATATCCTCTCTTTCCCCGTCCCGGTCCAGGGCCATCTGTCCGCCTTAATATTCTCCTTTCCCACTTCCGCAGGGTACCCCCGCTTTTTTCCCAGGTCCATGTGTCCATGAGTCCATTGTGTCCCCTCAGATATTTTTCCTTTCCTCACTCCCCAGGTTTGCCTCAACAACCATATCCTCGCCTTTCCCCGGGCATGTGTCCCGGAATCCCTCCGTGGGGCCCCCGGGTGTCTCCCCTTCCCCACTTCCCTTAGGAAATATCTTCCATCTCACTTCTTTTTTATCCCAATCCTTTACCCCCCTTTTTTGCTAATAAACTTTTTTTTAACGGGCTTACCTAGGATTCCCCGGTGGTGGATTTAAGGAGGGGACAAAACCCCAAAAAAGAAATCTGCGTCTGAATTTCATCCACCAAACAGCCTAGACCGAGGCCAGCCCGACGCACCCAAACTACCGTCCCGTTTGGCCACCAAGGCCCGGCCACTAGTGAAAATTTGGGGGGTTCTATTTATATTATACGATACATTCATTAAACATCAGTTTAAGTGAAAATTTGGAAAGTTTTTTTTGTGTTGATGCTTTTATACCTCCACCAGAATGTAATAAGTGTTGAATTTTTTAGTTTTATTTTGGGTTTTTTGTCTTATGTATCTGCGAGACGAACACAATAGAAAAAAACCCCTTATCTGAAATTTTTTTTGGGTTTTCCTGGGGAATTTACAAATGTTTTCTATTTTAAAATTTTTTGGGAAATGTTTTTAAAAGTTTTACCCGTACCTAAACAAACTTTCTTCCACACAACACACACACACAACACCACAACACACACACAACACACACACCACACTACACACCTACACACCTACACACCACACACCCACACACCACAACAGGCCCAGTGTCTAATCGACATGTCCTAGGACAAAATGGGAACAAACAACACACAACACACCACACACTCACTTACTTTTACGCTCATTTGCGCTTTCCGCAAATACAGCTTTTATTCACCATTGTATATACAAATACAGAACATGCACGTGCCACACACACCCAAAACCCCACACACACCCCACACACACACACACACTGTAAAAACACTATCGCCTATTCACTGATAGCATTAAACACCACACACAACGCCCGTTATGCCACACATACAATATACACAAAAAATTTTTAAATGTTGCAGTGTAAGATAGTAGTAGTAATGATAATAGTAGTAAAGATTATAGTAGCTATAAGGGAATAGTATTTAATAATGATAGTAATAATGATAGTTAAAATGATATAGTAATAAAGAAGAAATAAATGGTAGTAGTAAAGATAGTATAGTAATGAAGTAGAGTAGTAATTAAATAGCAGTAGTAATGAAGAAAGAGGAGTAGTAATGAAAAAGTAGTAGAAGTTATGATTTTAAAAAGCATAGTATTTATAAAGAGTATAATGATAAAAGTAGTAATGGTAATGTTAATGTAGTAATAATGATAGTAGTGTAGTGAAATAGCGCAGTAGAATGATTTCAGAGTAGTAGTAATGATAGTATAAAATGAAAAATTTTCAGTTTTTAATGAAAAAAAAGGGAGCAGTATATAAATAGCATAGTAAAGAAATATAGTGCATAATTTAAAGAAAAAGCATAGTAAGAAAGTAGTAGTTTAATGAAGAAAGTATATACAAATAATAGACAGAAACAATAAACTAATTATAATTTTTTTAAAGGATGAGCTGGTAAGCCAGAGGAAGGTTTTTGGGCGATGACCGAAAATCTGATCTGTTGACATAAGTCTTGTCAAAGAAAAGTTTCAGAAACCACACGTTGATAAATTTGATACCCCAATAAATAAAGATTCCCAAAAGTTCAAAAAGGTGTCAATTTATAAGTCGTCAATCACAGTTCAGTTTATTAACTATTGTATTTAAAGGTTATTGACTAAAGGTAGGAATCACTTTTAGTCACAGTACAGACACATTTAAAAAAATAATTTACCATTGTTTTATGTCTTATTGTGACGCAATTCCTTCCATCACTCCCACTCCTGTGTGTTGTCAGGTTCATATATGTGTGGGTATGGTGGTGTGTGTGTTGTATGGGGTGTGTGGGGTGTGGTTTTGTATTTAAAGTTGTGGTTGTGTGTGTGTGTGTGTTGTGTTGTGTGTGTGTGTGTTGTGTTGTGTGTTTTGTGTTTGTGTGTGTGTATGTATGTATGTGTGTGTGGTGGGTGTGTCAGGTTTATTATGTGTGTTATGGTGTGGTGGTGGGGTGTGTGTGTGTATATGTGGTGTGGTTGTGGGGTGTGTATTATATATGTGTGGTTGTCAGGTGTAGTGTGTGGGGTGTGTGTGTGTGTGTATTGGGGTGTGTGTGTGTGTGTACTCACCTAATTGTTGGCCTTGGCCTTCTAGTTCTTGGACTCTTTTATAATCTACTTTGGAAGCTGTGTCATGAGTTTGCTCCTCACCCATCCTGAGACTAAAAAAAAAAACTTGCTTCTTGACGTCCAATTGCTCTGTTATGCTTTATAAAAATAATATTCATTAATAATAGTATTAGTAGTAGTTGTAGTATTAGTAGTAAGTTCCCTCCAGGTAGTAACTCTTTCCCACTCTATCTCTTGTCATCTCTCTGTTACCTCCTGCTGGATCATGTTTCCAGGTCCTCCATCTGTTTGCTCCCTGATATCGCATCTCCTCTTCAAGTTTGTTTTTTTAGTGCTTTCCTCCCCTAGTTCCTTTCTCCAGAAGCCAACCTGTGTCCTCCATATTAACTCCTTGTTTTTCCCCAGGTCAGTGGTTCCCGACTTCCACGAGGTCAGCGGTTGTTGGCCCCTTCCGTCCAGTGACCTTTTGGATGGTACCATATTGGTCTTGTCTAGCTTGCTACTGCTGAGACTGTCCAGGTGGGTTGAATTACAGGAGGGGACACATCAGAAAACTGCGTCCATCTTATTTATTGACATTCATTATTTATATACACACCACACTGACAATAATGTACACACACTCACACACACACAATAATCACACACATATACCCTCCATCCCTCTCTAACTTCTACTAAACAGAAATTCCCTTTGGCACACCTTAAAGTATGTTACTGTCCCAACTCTGCCACTCACACACTCATGTTCCACACATGTCACTCACACACTCATTTCACACATGTCACTCCATATGTTCACATCGCAATATCTACATTTTCTCTTACTTTTCTTAAAATAAATTTAAATTTGTCACAGTGAAAAAAACTGAAATAAAAATTCTTGAGCATTAATTCTGAGTCAACAAAGTGAAGAATGTTGTTATTAAGAGTTGTGATATGTAATAAGTGACTGTTGAGAGAAACTTGTATTGGGATAAAACAAACAAGACTCTTCCATTTTACTTAAACTACTGATCGTGTGGTGACTATTTTTTTAAAGTATCTTATCCCTTACATGTTACCATTCTGTCTTTACTTACTGCTGTCTCTTACTGTAATTTTTTTTGTACGTCAATCTGTCCTGTTTTTTGCTTGTTACTTTACCTTCTTTCATGTTAAAGTTCCATTTTAGTATGTTGATGTAACTTGTTTCTGAGTTAATTTACTGGTGTTCTTTTATGTACTGGTGTTCTTGGTGTTAATGACTGTGTTTCTACCTTCTTATACTTCCCTATAACATCTCCACAAGGGCAACCAGGTTTCCCCATACATTATTAAAACAAATAACAAATAAACAACACCCACACACAGAACTAAAATCTCTCGTTGATAAAATCGACCATCATGGTAGTGTTCGATTTATTGACAATAATTATTTCAGTCAGCCAGTCATGGAAACCTGATTAATATTTTCTGCATTGTATAAACCTTGATAACTGTGTTTTTATTCACTTATATATTGCTCTGCTGGTACATTTTGCAACCTCTGGCATAAATATAATGATCTTTGGGAACAATTCGCTTCTGTTTATTTATTCAATGTTTGCCATTTTTCGTCATTAATTTAAATTTGATCTTTTTCATCACTGTGTCAGTCACAACTCTGACATAATCATTGCTTGGTATAATCAACAGCAATACACAAACACTAATATTTTATTTTACTTAAACAAAAATTTTACAGCTCTATCGAACACTTTGTCCATCATTTGTTAACTGTACCAAAACAAAGGCTGGGCCAAAACTTTGTCACAGCAGTTGTTAAACTTACCAGAAACAAAGGCGGGACAAAACTTTGTCCAGCAGATGTAACTGTAAACCAGAAACAAAGGCCGGGACAAAACTTTATCCAGCATTAGTTAACTGTACTCAGAAACAAAGGCCTGGGACAAAACTTTATCCAGCAGTTGTTAAATTACCAGAAACAAAAATGCTGGGACAAAAACATTATCCAGCAGTTTGTAACTATACCAGAAACATAGGCTGGGACAAAACTTTATCCAGCAGTTGTTGAACTGTACCAGAAACAAAGGCTGGGACAAAACTTTATTCCAGCAGATTTGTTAACTGTACCAGGAAACAACGGCTGGGACAATAACAGCAAGACTTACTCAGTGTGATGTGGAATCTAGAGATGCCACTAAAAACTCGGATATTATTTTTACTGCAGCAAACAATACTTCATACTTACCACGACAGTTTAGAATGGGTTTCAAGTTAGCTACCAGCAGTTTTAAATGGGTTTCAGTATCTACAGCAGTTTTTAAATGGGTTTAGTAAGCTACAGGCAGTTTTAAAAATCCATTATTTCTCCGTTCTTACCTGGTGTCACACCCTCATACTTTATTAATATTTCCTCCACCCATTCTATGTGGAAATTTAAAGGTTTAATCTATCTTCATACGGGAGATTCCTTACAACACAGTTAATCATTTTTAGTCATCCTGTCTTCGTATGTTCTCTAATGAATCTATAACCTCCATTCCTGTAGAAGGGGACCAAAACTTGAGCGCAGTAAGCCAAATGATCCTCCACTAGTGAGTATTAGAGCTGTAAAATAACTTTTGGACTTCTCTTACTAATACACTTTTCTTGAGATAGAATCCAAGTAATCTGTTATTCATGTTGCGCACAACTAAGCACTGCTTCTTGGCTTTAGATTTCTGCTTACCATGAACTCCCAAGGCCGTTTTTCACATTCAGTATGAACAAGCTCTAATTCAAACTAGATTATAGCCTTCGAGGCTTATTTTCATTACCATCTGTCATTTTTTCAAGACAAGACATAAATTGTCCCAAATCCTCCTCCCTGGGAAATTTTTTTTTTTATACTTATCCTTCTCAGAATGAATTAACGGCTATCTTTGTATCATCAGCAAATTTGCTTATATCACTCAAAATCCCAACATCAAGGTCATTAATGTAAATAATGAACAATGAATAGGGCCTAAAACTGATCCTTGTGAACGCCACTAGTGACTAATCCCCATCAGATTTGACCCTATTAATCGAAATTCTCTGCTTTCTATTGGTAACCATGCTCTAATCCATGCTAGAACTTTTACCCTCTTATACCATGACCTGCTACTTTTCTTAAGATCTCTTGGAGTAGACTCTATCGAAGACTTTACTAAAATCCAAAATAAACAATAACATATTCATTATCACTGTCAACGCCTCAAATGTTCTATTGAAGAACGTCAGTAAGTTTTGTCAAGCAGTGAACGACCTCCTTTCGTGAACCAGTGCTGAATCATTTATCAAGTTATGCCCGTCATGGTGTGATAGGACTTCTCCTTCGTCCAATACACTTGAAAGAACCCCTTCGGATTGGTCATGTTGATTCATTAGCAACTCTAATTTGCGTATTCACGTTTAGCCTTTTCTAATCCCCTTTTTTTTATTTCTCTTTTAAGAGCTGAACATATTGGTCATTAAGGATAACCTCTCCTCTACCGATTCCCGCCCTATAAATGCCCCCTTTTCCTCCCCTATTAGATGCTTTAGCCTCCTGTTAACCCTTTGGGAATCGTTATTATTAGACCTGATTTCTCTCTGGAAATGTATCGACTTCTGAGCACGGTGTACATTAAGAAAGAACTCATAAATGGAGATCACCCCCATCCCCTTAGTAATCATAAGTAAGATCATCTCAATAGAATCATTACTAATAACCCCCGATCGAGATTTGACAGGATTTACCCTAAGTCCATTATAATCGGCAGAACGAAATCTGGATTTTTACCGTATTAATTATTCTTGTATTCCCATAATGCTAAAAGTGATGGATAATGTGATCACTTGTGTCAAGCTCTTAGTGATCTCTAATTATTTACCGAGTGTTTCCTTATTTGGACAAGACTAGGTCTAGCAATTCCTCACCCCTGGTAGGCTCTGTACGCTCTGCTTCAGAAAACAGTCCCAGAACCTTCCCTTCCATAAAGTCACTGGACTCCAGATTACCGGTCAAAGAAATTCCAGTCAATTAGACTAAAAGTTAAGTCCCCTCTATCACTATATAATTGTGTCTAGAAGCCCTAACAATTTCGTCCCAGTAGAAGTCTCCCTGCTATCGAGATCCAAGCCTGGAGTCGGTATATTACACCTAGAAATGCTTTTCATGACCATCTACAAGCCTACCCAAACAGTATTTCTATACTGTTCCATCTATTTTTATACCTGTTTTTATCAAACAGTTAATATTTTCCGAACAAATCTAAAGCAACTCCTCTCCCCCCGCTTCCCATTAAACCATCTATCCCACATGGAACAACTTAATTAAACCCTTGAATATTACACTCCAGCAATCATATCCCGACTCTTTAAATCATACCAAGTTTCAGTAAATGCAATGACATCAAAGTTCCCCAGCACATGCATACCTAAACGTAGTTCAGTATCTTATTCTTGCACTTCGACTGTCTAGAATAAATACCATCATATATTTTTTACTCTAGCACCATTTTTCCTATTCAGCTTTGTTTTTACACATTTCAAGAAATTATCATACCAGACAGTTTACTTATTAAGATTCTTAATATCAGAGCACGAGTCAAGATATCCATACTCATTATTTATCATTCTAAACCCATACCTCTAACTAATACTAGTTTAAAGTCTAACAACCCCCACAACTGAGGCTAGCAAGAAAACCCACACCTGTTATTTCGGGCCATAGAAGTTGTCCCATTGTCAATGAATGGTACTGCATAATCCTTAACAGTGTTTATCCAGCCAACAATTAAAAACAAATTGGCTCTGGACAACAATTCATTTCCAACACCCCTCTAGCAAAATGTCACATATAATCAGGGTGCCCTCCCCCTTTCTTCATATTATGTTCTATAACATTCGCTGAACTTTCTAATGTAAACCTCACTTCTACGCTTGCCTAATTATTGCCTGCCCCCCACACTGAGGAATAATAGGATTGATCCCATTTCCCGTTCATGATGTTGTCAAGCCGGAACAATATCCTCCAACCCAGCTCCGGAAAAGCAAACCCTCTGTCTCCTACTCCTGACCTTCAAGCAGAGGCCCTATCCATGTTCTAACCAGGCTATCCCCAACAACTATAATATTCTTACATTCCTTGTGGCCGTTCGTCGTGACGTTCCCAGTATCGACGTCACATTCGGCGGGTATCACGTGAGAATGCATTAGATGTTTCCACAACAGTTTCCACAGCATCTCTTTTCTTCTTCATCGTTTCTGTCTTTCCCATTCTCCTTTATTCGTCAACTTTCTCTTGCTGTCGTTTCCATGCTGTCCAGCCACGACCACGTTACCTCCACACTGACCTGTGGTGAGGGTGATGGACTGGTGGTGAGGGTGATGAACTGGTGGTGAGGGTGATGCACTGGTGGTGAGGGTGATGGACAGGTGGTGAGGGAGAGTGACTGGTGGAGAGTATGATGGACGGTGGTGAGAGGTGATGGACTGTTGGTAAGTGTGATGGACTGATGGTGAGGGTGATGGACTGGTGTTGAGGTGATGGACTGGAGGTGATGTTGGACTGGTGGTGAGAGTGATGGACTGTTGGGAGGGTGATGGACTGGGTTGTGAGGGTGAAAAAATGGACTGGTGTTGAGCGTGATGGACTTGGTTTGTGAGGGTGAGGACTGGTGGTGAGGGTGATGGGGCTTGTGTGAGGGTGATGGGGCTTGTGTGAGTGATGACTGGTGGTGAGGGTGATGGACTGGTGGTGAGGGTGATGGACTGTGGTGATAGTGATGGACTGTTGGTGAGGTGATGACTGGTGGTGAGAGTGATGGACTGGTGGTGAGGGTGATGGACTGGTGTGAGGTGAGTGGAGCTGTTGTGAGGGTGATGGACTGGTGTGAGGGTGATGGACTGGTGTGATAGTGATGGACTGGTGGCTATGGTGATGGACAGGAGGTGAGGGGAAATGGACTGGTGGCGAGGGTGATGGACGGGGTGGTGAGGGTGATGGACTTGTGGTGAGGGTGAATGACTGGTTGTGAGAGTGAAGGACTGATGTTGAGGGGTGATGGACCTGGTGGTGAGGGTGATGGACAGGTGGTGAGGTGATGGACTGGTGTGAGAGTGATGGAGCTGGTGGTGAGGTGATGACTGGTGGTGAGGGTTGTAGACTGTGTGAGCGTGAAAAAAAAGGACTGGTGGTGAGGTTGATGGACTGGATGTTAGGGTGATGGCTGGTGTGAGGGTGAATGGACTGGTGGTAGGGTGATGGACTGTGGTTTTAGGGTGATGGACTGGTGTGTGAGGGAGATTGGACTTGTGGTGATTGTATGGACTGGTGGGTTAGGTGATGACTTGGTGTGAGTGAAGGACTGGTGTGTAGTGGTATGGACTTGGTGGTGAGGGTGATGGGACCTGGTGTGTGAGTGTGATTGACTGTGGTGAGTGCTGATGGACTGGATGGTTAGGGTGATGACTTTGGTGAGAGTGATGGACTGTGTGAGGCTGATGGATTGGTTGTTAGAGGCTTAAATTGGGTGAAATTGGTGGTGTATGTGATGGACTAGTGGTGAGGGTGATGGACTGGTGTGAGAAGTGATGGACTGGTTGTGAGGGTGATGAATTGGTGTGAGTGTGATGGACTGGTGGTGAGGGTGATGGACTGGTGGTGAGGGTGATGGACTGGCTACAGATGGTGTAGGGAGGAATTGGTGTGAGTGTGATTTGGACTGTTGGTGAGGGTGATGACTTGATGGTAGTGTGAATGACTGGTGTGAGGGGTGAGGCATTGGTTGTGGAGTGTGATGACTGGTGGTGAGGGTGATGAGACTGAATGGGTGAGGGGATGGACTGGTGGTGAGGGTGAGGAATTTGTGGTGAGTGTGAATGGACTGGTGGTGAGGGTGATGGACTGGTGGTGAGAGTGATGGACTTGTGGTGAGGGTTGATTGATTTGGTGGTGAGGCTGATGGATTGGTGGTGAGGGTGATGGACTGGTGGTGAGGCGGTGAGGATTGGTGTGAGTGTGATGGACTGTAGGTGATGGGTGATGGACTAGTGGTGAGAGTGAATGGACTGGTTGTGAGATGATTGACTGGAGGTGATAGTGATAGACTGGTGGTTAGAGTGATGGACTATTGGTTAATGTGGATGACGTCAGATGATGATTGATGGACTGGTGGTGATGGTGATGGACTGTGTGAGGGTGATGGACTGGTGGTGAGAGGTGAAGGACTGGTGGTGAGAGTTGATGGACTGGTGGTGAGGTGATGGACAGTGGTGATGGGATGGACTTGTGGTGAGGGTGAATGGTTAGTGGTTGAGTG
This sequence comes from Cherax quadricarinatus, assembly GCF_026875155.1. Lineage (NCBI taxonomy): Eukaryota > Metazoa > Arthropoda > Malacostraca > Decapoda > Parastacidae > Cherax > Cherax quadricarinatus. The sequence continues at coordinate 45,905,777 of NC_069431.1, forward strand.
TGATGACTGGTGGTGAGGTGATGGAGCTGGGTGTGAGAGTGACGGAAAGTGTGATAGGTGATGGACTGGTGGTGATAGTGATGGGACTGGTGGTGTGAGTGCGGACTTGGCGGTGATGGTTGGAACTGGTGGTGAGATGAAGATTTGGTGGCGAGAGTGATAACAGGGGTGATGGTAATGGACTGGCGGTGATGATGATGACTGGTGCGGTGATGGTGATCGGACTGGTGGTGATGGACTGGTGAGAATGATGGTACTGGGGAAAGGTGAGGACTGGTGGGTGATGGGTGATGGACTGTGGTGATAGGACTGTGGAGAGAGTGGATGGACTGTGGCGATGGATGGAGCTGTGTGAAAGCGATGATCCGGTTGCGGATTGTGACTACGAGTCAACGATTGTGATGAACGACTGAGATTGTGTTATAGCGACTGACGATTTGATTACGACTGAATGATAGCGATGAACGACTGACACTTGTGAGAAAAACAAATTGATGAATGTGATGGAACTTTCGGTGAGGGTGACGGAACTGGTGGAGAGGGGATGGACTGTGGTGATGGTGATGGATTGGTGAGTGAGTGCTGATGGACTGTCTTAGAGTGATGGACTGAATGGTGACGGTGATGGTATTGGTGGGTGAGTGTGACGGACTGGTGTGAGGGTATAGGACTGGTGGTGAGGGTGGGATGATTGGTGGGTGCGTGTGACGGACATGTGGGAGGGTGATGGACGTGGTGAGGGTGATGGATTGGTGTGAGGCTGATGGACTGTCGTTAGAGTGATGGACTGATGGTGACGGTATGGATGGTGTGAGTTGACGGACTGGTGTGAGGGTGATGTATTTGCGTTGAGGGTGACGGACTGTGGTGAGGTAACGACTGGTATGAAAAAAGGGTGAATGGACTGGTGGTGAGGGTGAAACTGGTGGTGAGGGGATGAACTGTAGGTTGAGTTGTGGACTGATGGTGCGTGTGATGGGCTGGTGTGTGCGATTGATTGTGGGAGGCTGATGGATTGTGGTGAGTTGATGGACTGATGGTTAGGGTGATGGACTGGTTGGTGAGGGTGAGGATTGGTGGTGAGTGTGATGGACTGGTGGTGAGGGAGAGGACTAGTGGTGAAAGAGTGATGGACTGGGTGTGAGAGTGATGGACTGAGGTGATAGTGATAGTCTGGTGGTGAGGTGAGCGGACTAATGGTGAGGGTGATAGACTGGTGCGAGTGTGTATGAACTGGTTGTGATGGAGACTGGTGGTGAGGGTGATGATTGTGAGGTGTGATGGATTGGCGGTGATGGTGATGGACTGGTGTGAGGGTGAATGGACTGGTGGTGAGGTGATGGACAGGTGATGATGGTGATGGACTAATGGTGAGGGTGAGGGAACTGGTGCTGAGGGTGTGAGGACAGGTTGGTGGGGTTGATGGACCGGTGCTGAGGGTGAAGGACTGTTGGTGAGGTTGATGGACTGGTGATGAGGGTGAAGACTGGTGGTGAGGTTGATGGACAGTGGTGAGGGGTGATGGACTGTGGTGAGGTTGATGGACTGGTGGTGAGGTTGCTAGGACAGGTGCTGAGGGTTCTGGACTGGGGTTGAGGTTGATGTGACTGGTGGCTGAGGGTGATGGAGACTGTGGTGAGGATTGAAAGGACTGTGATGAGTGGTGATGGACTTGGTGTGATTGACTGGGTGTTGAAGGAGGACTTGGAGAATGATTGACTGGTGCTGAGGGTGATGGGACGTGGTAAGGGATTGATGACTGGTGGCAAGGGTGATGGACTGTGGTAAGATTATTGACTAGTTGTGAAGTGTGATCTATTTTTGGTGAGAGTGATGGACTGGTGGCGATGGTGAATGGACTGGTCATGAGGGTGACGGACTGATGGTGAGGGTGATGACTGATGGTGATTGATATGGTGGTGATGGTGATTTGCCTGGTGGGTGAGTCACTGATTTGTGAGGGTGATGGACTGAATGTGACGGTGTTAGACCGAAACGATGGACTGGTGGGGAGGGTGTGACGCGTGGCGAGTGAATGATTGAAAGGTGAGGGGAGTAAGGACTTGTTTTGATGTTGATGGACTGTTGTAGAGGGGTGATGGACTGGTGGTGAGGTGATGGACTGGTGGTGATTGACTGGTGTGAGGGGTGATGGACTGGTGGTAAGGTATGACTGAAGTGACGAGATGGACTTATGGTGATAGTGATGGACTGGTGTGAGGGTGATGACTGGTGGTGAGAGTGCTGAACCGGTGACAGATTGTGACGAGCAGTCACTATTGTATTGACTGACGATTGTGGTGAACGACTGACGATTTTGATGAATGACTGTCGATTGTAATGAACGACTGTCGATTTTGACGAACGATTGACAACTGTGATGAACGACTGTCTATTTGTGATGAATCACTACGACGCTTGTGATGGGACGACTGATGATTGTAATGGACCGACTGACGATGAGTTAAGAGCGACTGACAACTGGGATGACGACTGACGATTTTGATGAACGACTGACGATTGTGAAGAACGAATTGAAGTTTGATGATGAAGCGAGCTGACGATTGTTAATAACGACTGACGATTGTTGGTGAACGACTGACGATTGTGGTAACGGACTGACGATGTGATGAACGACGACGCTTGTGATGAACGACTGACGTTGTATACGAACGATTAACGAATGTGATGAACTCTTGTTGAGGGTGGAATGGACTGGTGTGTGAGAAATGATTGGATTGGAGTGGTGAGGGTGATGGACTCTTGTGAAGGTGATGACTGATAGTGATGGACTGTCGTAAGAGAGATGGGACTGATGTGAGGTGGTGAAGACTAAAGGTGAGGTTGATGATTGGTGGTGAGGGGTGGAAGGACTGGTGGTGAGGGTGAAGACTGGTGGTGAGGGAGATGGACGTGAGAGAGGGTGAAGGACCTGGTGTGAGGGTGAAGGACCTGTGGTGCGGTGAAGGACTGGTAGGTAGAGGGGATGGACAGTGGTTAGGTTGAATGGACTGGTGGTAGGGTGAAAGGACTGGTGGTGAGGGGTGAAGGACTGGTGGTGAGGGTGAAGGACTGGTGGGGAGGGTTATGGACCGGTGGTGAGGTGAAGGGACTGGTGGTGAGGGTGAAGGACTGGTGGTGATAGGTGAAGGACTGGTGGTGAGGGTGCAGACTGGTGGTGAGGGTGACGGACTGGTGGTGAGGGTGAAGGACTGGTGGTGAGGGTGATGGACTGTGTGAGGTGAAGGACTGGTGTGAGGGTGATGGACTGGTGGTGAGGGTGAAGGACTGGTGGTTGATGTGATGACTGTGTGATGGTGTAGGACTGGTGGTGAGGGTGAAGGACTGTGGTGAAAGGGTGAGGATCTGTGGAGAGGGTGAAGGACTGGTGGGTGAGGGTGATGGACTGGTGTGTGAGGGTGAATGAACTGGTGGTGAGGGAGAAGGACGGAAGGTGAGGGTGATGACTGGTGGTGAGGGTGAAAGGACTGGTGGTGAGGGTGATTGACAGGTGGTGAGGGTGAAGGACTGGTGGGTGAGGGTGAAGGACTTGTGGTGAGGGGAAGGACTGGTGGTGAGTGAGGACTGGTGGTGAGGGTGTGAAGGACTGGTGTTGTGGTGATGGACTGGTGGTGAGGGTGAAGGACTGGTGGTGAGGGTGAAGGACTGGTGGTGAGGGTGAAGGACTGTGTGTGAAGGGTGAAGGACTGTGGTGAGGGTGAAGGACTGGTGGTGAGGGTTGAAGGACTGGTGGTGAGGGTGATGGACAGGTGGTGAGGGTGATAGGACTGTGTGAGGGTGGAAGGACTGGTGGCGAGGGTGATGAATGGTGGTGAGGGTGAGGACTAGGTGTTGAGAGAGATGGACTGGTGTGATAGTGATGGACTGGTGGTGATAGTGATGGACTGGTGGTGAGGTGTTGGACTGGTGGTAAGGTGATGGAATGGTGGTGAGGGAGACGGACTAGTGTACTGAAGCGATGGACTGGTGGTGATAGTGAAGGTCTGGTGGTGAGGGTTGACGGACTATGGTGAGATGTAATAGACCGGTAGCGAGTGTTGTGAACTTGTGGTGAGGATTATGGACTGGTGGTGAGAGTGATGACTGGCGTTGAGAGGGTGATGGACTAAATGGTGAGGGTAATGGACTGGTGTGAGGGTGAAAACTGGAGGTGAGGGTGAAGACTGGAGGTGATGAGACTGGTGGTGTAGGTGATTAGCCTGGTGTAAGGGTTGATGGACTGGTGTGAGGGTGAATGGACTGATGGTAATGGTAAATCGACTGTTGGTTGAAGGTGATTGACTGGTGGTGAGGGTGATGACTGATTGTAATGGTAATCGGCTGTGGTGAAGTGATGGACTGGTGGTGATTGACTGGTGTGTGGTGTTGTGATTGCCTGGTGGTAAGGGTGATGGACTGTGGTGTAGAGGTGAATGAGACTGGTGTAAGGGTGATGGACTGTTGTGAGGTGATGGACTGGTGGTGAGGTTGATGGATGATGAAGAGTGATTGACTTGGTGGTGAGAGTGATTGACTGGTGGTTGAGGTTGATGGATTGATGGAGAGGGTGACTGGACTGGTGGAGAGAGTGATGAACCTGTGACTATTGTGACACTTGTGATGAGCGACTGATGATTGTGGTGAATGAACTGACGTTGTGTGAACGACTGATGAGTGTGATGAACGACTGACATAGTGATGAAACGACTGACGACTGTGATGAAATCGACTAGCGATTGATGTGAACGACTGACGAATATTTGATGGACTGACGATGTGAATGAACGACTGACGATATGTGATGAAACGACTGACGATTGTGACCAAACAATTGCGATTTATAATGAACGACTGACGATTGTGATGAACGACAGACGATCAGTGATTAACGACTGACGCATGTATGAGCGACTGCCGATTGTGACGAGCGATTGACGAATGTGATGAACACTGACGATTGTGATGAACACTGACGATTGTGACAAACGATTGGTCGATTGATGATTACGACTAGAAAATTGTAAAGAACTACTGACGCTCTTGATGAAGCTAACTGACGACGGTGATGAACGTATGAACGCTAGTGATTGAACGACTGACGATTGAATGTGAACGACAGACGCATGTGATGAGTCGACTGCCGATTTTGTGACGAGCGATTGGGCGAATGGATGAACAACTGACGATTGTGATGAACGACTGACGATTTGTGGACAAACGATTGCGATTGGTGATGAACGACTAGAAATTGTAAAGAACGACTGACGCTCTTGATGAACAACTGACGATCGGTGATGAACGAATGCCGATTGTGATGAACGACTGACGATTGGTTGATGAACGCTGGACGATTGTTTGTGAACGTACTGACGCATGTGAATGAACGACAGCGATTGTGACGGGAAGCGATTGACGATGTTATATCGACTAACCGTTTGTGATGAATGACTGACGCTTGTGAACGGACGATTGACGATTGGGATGAACTACTGATGATTGTGACTATGAACTGACCTTGGATGAACGACTGACGATTGTTATGATCGACTGACGATTTGATGAACGACTAACGATTGTGATGAACGACTGACGCTTGTGACCAACATTGGCTAATGTGATGAACTCTTGGTGAGGGTGATGGACTAGGTTGGAGGGTGATGGACTGGTGTGAGAGGGTGATGGACTGGTGGGTGAGGGTGAGGGACTGGTGGTTGAGGGTGAGGGACTGTGTGAGGGTGATGGACCTGGTATTTGATGGTGATGACTGGTGTGAGAGTGAATAGACTGGTGGTGATGGACTGGTGGTGAGGGTGATTTTGGATTGGCGTGTGGGTGATGACTGTTGGTGAATGGTGATGGACTGGGGTGAGAGTGATGGACAGGTGTGTTGATGGACTTGTTGGAGGGTGATGGTCTGGTGGTGAGGGTGATGGACGGTTTTGAGGGTGATGGACTGGTGGTGAGAGTGATAGACTGGTGGTGGAAGGTGAATTGATTTGTGGTGAGTGAGATGACTGGTGATGAGAGTGATGGACTGGTCGTGAGCTGGTTGGACTTAGGTGAGGGATGGACTGGCGGAGAGGGTGATGGACTGGTGGTGATAGGTGTTGGACTGGTCGGTGATAGTTATGGAACTGTTGGTTGGAATGATTGACTGAGTCGGAGGGTCATGGACGGGTGGTGGGTGATGGATTTGAGGTGGTGAGAGTGAAGGACTGGTGGTGAGGTATTGGAAAAATTGGTGGTGAGTAGTGATGACTGGTGGTGATAGTGAGGGACTAGTTTGTGAGAATGATTAACTGATCTGAGGTTATGGACTGTGTTGAGGGTAGATGGATTGTTTGAATGTGATGGACTAGAGTACGGTGAAAGGACTGGTGTTAATTGTGATTGACTGGTGTTGAGAGTTGGATGGACTGGTGGTGAGGATGATGGACTGGAGGTGATGGTGATGGACGGGTGGAGAGAGTGAAGGGAGTGTATGGTGAGGTTTTATGGAGTGGTGGTGAGGGTGGATGGACTGGTGGTGAGGGTGATGGACTGGTGGTGAGTGATGGACTGGTGGTGAGTGATGGACTGGTGGAGGGAGTAATGAACCGTGACGTTTGAGTCGAGCGAATCACGATTGTGATGAACGACTGACGATTGTGGTGAACGACTGACGATTGTGGTGAACGTCTGCGCTTATGATGAACGACGGCCGATTGTGACGAACGATTGACGAATGTGATGAACGACTGACGATTGTGATGTACGACTGACGATTGTGAAGAACGACTGAAGACTGTGGCGAACGACTGACGATTGTGATAAACGACTGACGTTTGTTGTGAGCGACTGACGATTGTGATGAACGACTTACGATTGTAATGAAAGGTGACCCAATTGTGATGAACGACTGACGTTGCGGGGTATGGGGGGGGTCGGGGGGGTGAGGTGATGGACTGGTGGGTGAGGGTGATGGACGGGTTGTGAGGGTGAGTGAATGGGCTGGTGGTGAGAGGTGATGGACGGGTTGTGAGTGTGATGCCTGTGGTGAGAGTGGGATGATCTGGTGGTGAGGGTATTGGTCTGGTGGTGAAGTGGATGGACTGGTGGTGAGGTGATGAACTGGGTGGTGAAGAGTGATGACTTGTGGTGGGGCGATGATTTGGTGTGAGGGTGAGGAAGGTAGTGAGGATGAAGGAAATTGTGGTGAAGGGTGAAGTTTCTTGAAGTTATCGATCTCGAAGTTCTTGAAGTCTCAGAAGTTCTTGAAGTCTCGAGAGATCTAGAAGTTTCTTAAAGGGAAGATCATTAAGTTATTAATGCGTCCACACAGTGTCCAGTGGCTTCAGGTGACCATCGTGTCCCTTCGGATATTCTCCATTCACACATTCACCGACCACTTCCTGAGTCAGCAACACAAAGGACCAGACAACAGACTCAAGTGAGAGGACAACAACAACAAGGACCAGAGAACAACACAAGAACCAGAGAACAACACAAGAAGCGGACAGCAAAACAACAAGAACCATACAACAACCCAAATACCAGACAATAACACAGGGACAGGACACAACACAAGTAGAGGTAACAACACAAGGAGAGGGACAACACAAGATGAGATTACCAACCGAAGGAAGGACAACACCGAAGGAGAGACAAACAACCGAAGAGAGAACAACAACCGAAGGAGAGGACAACAACCTAAGGAGAGTACAACAACCTAAGGAGAGTATAACAACCCAAGAGAACAACGAGAACAGTTAGATGCTATACTGGGGAGACACGCAGAATCTGCGCCCCAGCAATAACATCCTCGCTGGACAGAGCCTTGACCCCGCAGACTACCTAGACGTGAGACCTCGCTTCATCCAGTCGCCCACCAAGCTCTGGCCACTTAGTAACTATTTCGAGTTACGAATTTATATTATCACCATTGCATACTATATTAATTATTAATTTTTTCGATTGTTAGTCCCGTGTGAGTGAATTTTAAACCGTTTTTTGGTGTAAACGAAATACTGTCCCCATGAGTGAAACCTTGACGTTTTTATGAATAGGAAACTGTTACTAATTATCTAGTTTTGTTTTGTTATTTATGTCCTTGTTTCTTCATGATACGCTAAAACTCGCAAGTAATAAACTCTTTCTTCTCTCTCTCTCTCTCGTTCTCTCTCTCTCTCTCTCTCTCTCTCTCTCTCTCTCTGTCTTCTCTTCTCTCTCTTCTCTCTCTCACTCTCCTCTCACTCTCTCTCTCTCTCTCTCTCTCTTCTCTCTCTAGTCTGTCTCTCCTCTCTCTACACACACACACACACATTAATATAATATATATAGTATATGATATATAGATATATATATAATATATATATATATATATATATAGATATATAAATATATGATGAGAGAGAGGGAGAGAAAGAGAGAGAGATTTTTATAATGTATGTTGGTTGAAGTGGAGACATTAATGTGTGTTGGATTGAATTATGTTCACTGTGAAACATTCAAGACACAACCCAGAAATTACTCATATATAGATATAGTAAGAAACTCATAATGATTGGTTTTGTAAATATTACTATCATAGGTTAAATAATAGAAGTGGAATGTTTAAAATGTTTTATTAAATATATCCAGAGTGAGAACATTGAATGAGACGAGAAGTGAGAGAGTGTGAAGACAAGGAGAAGGAGAGAGTGTGAAGACACGAAAGTGAGAGATGTGTAAGACAGGAGAAGTGAGGTAGGATGTGAAGAGTGTTTGTATGTGTGTGTGTGTGTGTTGTGTATTTATGTATGTGTGTGTGTGTGTGTGTGTGTGTAATGGTGTGTGTGTGTGTGTGTGTGTGTGTTGTGTGTTGTGTGTTGGTGTGTGTGTGTTATGTATGTATGTGTGTGTGAGTGTGGTGTGTCAGGTTTATCTATGTGTGGTGTATGGTGTGAGTGAGATGGTGTGTGTGTGTGTATATGTGTGTGTGGTGTGTGGTGTGTGTCAGTTTAATATATGTGTGTGTATGTCAAGGTGTATGTGTGTGTGAGGTGTGTGTGTGTGTGTATGTGTGTGTGTGTGTGTGTGTACTCACCTAATTGTTGGCCTTGGCCTTCTAGTTCTTGGACTCTTTTATAATCTACTTTGGAAGCTGTGTCATGAGTTTGCTCCTCACCCATCCTGAGACTAAAAAAAAAAACTTGCTTCTTGACGTCCAATTGCTCTGTTATGCTTTATAAAAATAATATTCATTAATAATAGTATTAGTAGTAGTTGTAGTATTAGTAGTAAGTTCCCTCCAGGTAGTAACTCTTTCCCACTCTATCTCTTGTCATCTCTCTGTTACCTCCTGCTGGATCATGTTTCCAGGTCCTCCATCTGTTTGCTCCCTGATATCGCATCTCCTCTTCAAGTTTGTTTTTTTAGTGCTTTCCTCCCCTAGTTCCTTTCTCCAGAAGCCAACCTGTGTCCTCCATATTAACTCCTTGTTTTTCCCCAGGTCAGTGGTTCCCGACTTCCACGAGGTCAGCGGTTGTTGGCCCCTTCCGTCCAGTGACCTTTTGGATGGTACCATATTGGTCTTGTCTAGCTTGCTACTGCTGAGACTGTCCAGGTGGGTTGAATTACAGGAGGGGACACATCAGAAAACTGCGTCCATCTTATTTATTGACATTCATTATTTATATACACACCACACTGACAATAATGTACACACACTCACACACACACAATAATCACACACATATACCCTCCATCCCTCTCTAACTTCTACTAAACAGAAATTCCCTTTGGCACACCTTAAAGTATGTTACTGTCCCAACTCTGCCACTCACACACTCATGTTCCACACATGTCACTCACACACTCATTTCACACATGTCACTCCATATGTTCACATCGCAATATCTACATTTTCTCTTACTTTTCTTAAAATAAATTTAAATTTGTCACAGTGAAAAAAACTGAAATAAAAATTCTTGAGCATTAATTCTGAGTCAACAAAGTGAAGAATGTTGTTATTAAGAGTTGTGATATGTAATAAGTGACTGTTGAGAGAAACTTGTATTGGGATAAAACAAACAAGACTCTTCCATTTTACTTAAACTACTGATCGTGTGGTGACTATTTTTTTAAAGTATCTTATCCCTTACATGTTACCATTCTGTCTTTACTTACTGCTGTCTCTTACTGTAATTTTTTTTGTACGTCAATCTGTCCTGTTTTTTGCTTGTTACTTTACCTTCTTTCATGTTAAAGTTCCATTTTAGTATGTTGATGTAACTTGTTTCTGAGTTAATTTACTGGTGTTCTTTTATGTACTGGTGTTCTTGGTGTTAATGACTGTGTTTCTACCTTCTTATACTTCCCTATAACATCTCCACAAGGGCAACCAGGTTTCCCCATACATTATTAAAACAAATAACAAATAAACAACACCCACACACAGAACTAAAATCTCTCGTTGATAAAATCGACCATCATGGTAGTGTTCGATTTATTGACAATAATTATTTCAGTCAGCCAGTCATGGAAACCTGATTAATATTTTCTGCATTGTATAAACCTTGATAACTGTGTTTTTATTCACTTATATATTGCTCTGCTGGTACATTTTGCAACCTCTGGCATAAATATAATGATCTTTGGGAACAATTCGCTTCTGTTTATTTATTCAATGTTTGCCATTTTTCGTCATTAATTTAAATTTGATCTTTTTCATCACTGTGTCAGTCACAACTCTGACATAATCATTGCTTGGTATAATCAACAGCAATACACAAACACTAATATTTTATTTTACTTAAACAAAAATTTTACAGCTCTATCGAACACTTTGTCCATCATTTGTTAACTGTACCAAAACAAAGGCTGGGCCAAAACTTTGTCACAGCAGTTGTTAAACTTACCAGAAACAAAGGCGGGACAAAACTTTGTCCAGCAGATGTAACTGTAAACCAGAAACAAAGGCCGGGACAAAACTTTATCCAGCATTAGTTAACTGTACTCAGAAACAAAGGCCTGGGACAAAACTTTATCCAGCAGTTGTTAAATTACCAGAAACAAAAATGCTGGGACAAAAACATTATCCAGCAGTTTGTAACTATACCAGAAACATAGGCTGGGACAAAACTTTATCCAGCAGTTGTTGAACTGTACCAGAAACAAAGGCTGGGACAAAACTTTATTCCAGCAGATTTGTTAACTGTACCAGGAAACAACGGCTGGGACAATAACAGCAAGACTTACTCAGTGTGATGTGGAATCTAGAGATGCCACTAAAAACTCGGATATTATTTTTACTGCAGCAAACAATACTTCATACTTACCACGACAGTTTAGAATGGGTTTCAAGTTAGCTACCAGCAGTTTTAAATGGGTTTCAGTATCTACAGCAGTTTTTAAATGGGTTTAGTAAGCTACAGGCAGTTTTAAAAATCCATTATTTCTCCGTTCTTACCTGGTGTCACACCCTCATACTTTATTAATATTTCCTCCACCCATTCTATGTGGAAATTTAAAGGTTTAATCTATCTTCATACGGGAGATTCCTTACAACACAGTTAATCATTTTTAGTCATCCTGTCTTCGTATGTTCTCTAATGAATCTATAACCTCCATTCCTGTAGAAGGGGACCAAAACTTGAGCGCAGTAAGCCAAATGATCCTCCACTAGTGAGTATTAGAGCTGTAAAATAACTTTTGGACTTCTCTTACTAATACACTTTTCTTGAGATAGAATCCAAGTAATCTGTTATTCATGTTGCGCACAACTAAGCACTGCTTCTTGGCTTTAGATTTCTGCTTACCATGAACTCCCAAGGCCGTTTTTCACATTCAGTATGAACAAGCTCTAATTCAAACTAGATTATAGCCTTCGAGGCTTATTTTCATTACCATCTGTCATTTTTTCAAGACAAGACATAAATTGTCCCAAATCCTCCTCCCTGGGAAATTTTTTTTTTTATACTTATCCTTCTCAGAATGAATTAACGGCTATCTTTGTATCATCAGCAAATTTGCTTATATCACTCAAAATCCCAACATCAAGGTCATTAATGTAAATAATGAACAATGAATAGGGCCTAAAACTGATCCTTGTGAACGCCACTAGTGACTAATCCCCATCAGATTTGACCCTATTAATCGAAATTCTCTGCTTTCTATTGGTAACCATGCTCTAATCCATGCTAGAACTTTTACCCTCTTATACCATGACCTGCTACTTTTCTTAAGATCTCTTGGAGTAGACTCTATCGAAGACTTTACTAAAATCCAAAATAAACAATAACATATTCATTATCACTGTCAACGCCTCAAATGTTCTATTGAAGAACGTCAGTAAGTTTTGTCAAGCAGTGAACGACCTCCTTTCGTGAACCAGTGCTGAATCATTTATCAAGTTATGCCCGTCATGGTGTGATAGGACTTCTCCTTCGTCCAATACACTTGAAAGAACCCCTTCGGATTGGTCATGTTGATTCATTAGCAACTCTAATTTGCGTATTCACGTTTAGCCTTTTCTAATCCCCTTTTTTTTATTTCTCTTTTAAGAGCTGAACATATTGGTCATTAAGGATAACCTCTCCTCTACCGATTCCCGCCCTATAAATGCCCCCTTTTCCTCCCCTATTAGATGCTTTAGCCTCCTGTTAACCCTTTGGGAATCGTTATTATTAGACCTGATTTCTCTCTGGAAATGTATCGACTTCTGAGCACGGTGTACATTAAGAAAGAACTCATAAATGGAGATCACCCCCATCCCCTTAGTAATCATAAGTAAGATCATCTCAATAGAATCATTACTAATAACCCCCGATCGAGATTTGACAGGATTTACCCTAAGTCCATTATAATCGGCAGAACGAAATCTGGATTTTTACCGTATTAATTATTCTTGTATTCCCATAATGCTAAAAGTGATGGATAATGTGATCACTTGTGTCAAGCTCTTAGTGATCTCTAATTATTTACCGAGTGTTTCCTTATTTGGACAAGACTAGGTCTAGCAATTCCTCACCCCTGGTAGGCTCTGTACGCTCTGCTTCAGAAAACAGTCCCAGAACCTTCCCTTCCATAAAGTCACTGGACTCCAGATTACCGGTCAAAGAAATTCCAGTCAATTAGACTAAAAGTTAAGTCCCCTCTATCACTATATAATTGTGTCTAGAAGCCCTAACAATTTCGTCCCAGTAGAAGTCTCCCTGCTATCGAGATCCAAGCCTGGAGTCGGTATATTACACCTAGAAATGCTTTTCATGACCATCTACAAGCCTACCCAAACAGTATTTCTATACTGTTCCATCTATTTTTATACCTGTTTTTATCAAACAGTTAATATTTTCCGAACAAATCTAAAGCAACTCCTCTCCCCCCGCTTCCCATTAAACCATCTATCCCACATGGAACAACTTAATTAAACCCTTGAATATTACACTCCAGCAATCATATCCCGACTCTTTAAATCATACCAAGTTTCAGTAAATGCAATGACATCAAAGTTCCCCAGCACATGCATACCTAAACGTAGTTCAGTATCTTATTCTTGCACTTCGACTGTCTAGAATAAATACCATCATATATTTTTTACTCTAGCACCATTTTTCCTATTCAGCTTTGTTTTTACACATTTCAAGAAATTATCATACCAGACAGTTTACTTATTAAGATTCTTAATATCAGAGCACGAGTCAAGATATCCATACTCATTATTTATCATTCTAAACCCATACCTCTAACTAATACTAGTTTAAAGTCTAACAACCCCCACAACTGAGGCTAGCAAGAAAACCCACACCTGTTATTTCGGGCCATAGAAGTTGTCCCATTGTCAATGAATGGTACTGCATAATCCTTAACAGTGTTTATCCAGCCAACAATTAAAAACAAATTGGCTCTGGACAACAATTCATTTCCAACACCCCTCTAGCAAAATGTCACATATAATCAGGGTGCCCTCCCCCTTTCTTCATATTATGTTCTATAACATTCGCTGAACTTTCTAATGTAAACCTCACTTCTACGCTTGCCTAATTATTGCCTGCCCCCCACACTGAGGAATAATAGGATTGATCCCATTTCCCGTTCATGATGTTGTCAAGCCGGAACAATATCCTCCAACCCAGCTCCGGAAAAGCAAACCCTCTGTGGCTAGAAATTGAGAAAAAAGGCGGGTTATGTAGCAAAAGTCATGGTTAGTGAGCAAAAAGTGCATATTTTTGAGAAAAAAAGTCTTTTTTTGTGAGCATAAAGTGCATGTTATGTGAAAAAAGGCTGGTTATGTGACATAAAGTGCATATTTTTTAAGCATAAAGTGCATAGTTATGTAGCATAAAGTGCATGTTAAAGCATAAAGTCTGGGTTTTTTGAGCATAAATGCATGTTTGTGAGCAAAAACCCATTTATGGCATAAATTGCTGGTTATGTGACCCTAAAGTGCAAGTTATTAGAAAAAGTGCATATTTTGTGGCATAAGTCTGGTTATGTGACATAAAGGCATAGTTTATAGCAAAAAAGTGCATAGTTATTGAGCATAAAGTCATATGTGAGCATAAAGTGCAGGGGTTATGTCATAAAGTGCATAGTTATGGAGCAAAAAAGTCATATTTTGTGAGCAAAAGGATGGTTATGTGAGCATAAAGTGCATAGTTATGGACAAAAGTGCATATTTTATTGAAAAAAAGGCAAGTTTTGGGGCAAAAGCATATTTTTATTGAGCTAAAGTCATGGTTATGTGACAAAAGTGCATGTTAAGTGAGCAAAATGCATAGTTGTGAGCAAAAAGTGCAATTATGTGAGCTAAAGTCTATTTTATTGAGAAAAAAGTGCATATTTTATTGACTAAATGCAATTTAATGACATAAAGTCATGGTTGTACATAAAGTGCATAGTTTGTGAGCTAAAGTGCATAGTTTTAGCAAAAAAGTAGTTATGGAGCATAAAGTCTAGTTATGGAGCATAAAGTGAAAAAAGTTATTAGCAAAATCATGTTATTAGCAAAAGTCGTGGTTATGTGAGCATAAAGTGCATATTTTATGTAGCAAAAGGCAAGTTATGTGAGCATAAAGTGCATAGTTATGTGAGTATAAAGTGCATAGTTATGTGAGCATAAAGTGCATAGTTATGTGAGCATAAAGTGCATAGTTATGTGAGCATAAAGTGCATAGTTATGTGAGCATAAAGTGCATGGTTATGTGAGCATAAAGTGCATAGTTATGTGAGCATAAAGTGCATAGTTATGTGAGCATAAAGTGCATAGTTATGTGAGCATAAAGTGCATAGTTATGTGAGATAAAGTGCATAGTTATGTTGAGCATAAAGTGCATAGTTTATAGTGAGCATAAAAGTGCATAGTTATGTGAGCATAAAGTGCATAGTTATGTGAGCATAAAGTGCATAGTTATGTGAGCATAAAGTGCATAGTTATGTGAGCATAAAGTGCATAGTTATGTTATTATTGAGCATAAAGTGCATAGTTATGTGAGCATAAAGTGCATAGTTATGTGAGCATAAAGTGCATAGTTATGTGAGCATAAAGTGCATAGTTATGTGAGTATAAAGTGCATAGTTATGTGAGCATAAAGTGCATAGTTATGTGAGCATAAAGTGCATAGTTATGTGAGTATAAAGTGCATAGTTATGTGAGTATAAAGTGCATGTTATGTGAGCATAAAGTGCATGTTATGTGAGCATAAAGTGCATGTTATGTGAGCATAAAGTGCATGGTTATGTGAGCATAAAGTGCATAGTTATGTGAGTATAAAGTGCATGTTATGTGAGCATAAAGTGCATAGTTATGTGAGCATAAAGTGCATGGTTATGTGAGCATAAAGTGCATGGTTATGTGAGCATAAAGTGCATGGTTATGTGAGCATAAAGTGCATGGTTATGTGAGCATAAAGTGCATGGTTATGTGAGCATAAAGTGCATAGTTATGTGAGCATAAAGTGCATAGTTATATGAGCATAAAGTGCATAGTTATGTGAGCATAAAGTGCATAGTTATGTGAGCATAAAGTCTGTGGTTATGTGAGCATAAAGTGCATAGTTATGTGAGCATAAAGGCGCATGGTTAGTGAGCATAAACGTGCATAGTTATGTGAGCATAAATTGCATAGTTATGTGAGCATAAAGTGCATGGTTATGTGAGCATAAAGTGCATGGTTATGTGAGCGTAAAGTGCATAGTTATGTGAGCATAAAGTGCATAGTTATGTGAGCATAAAGTGCATAGTTATGTGAGCATAAACTGCATAGTTATGTGAGCATAAAGTGCATAGTTATGTGAGCATAAAGTGCATGGTTATGTGAGCATAAAGTGCATAGTTATGTGAGCATAAAGTGCATAGTTATATGAGCATAAAGTGCATGGTTATGTGAGCATAAAGTGCATAGTTATGTGAGCATAAAGTGCATAGTTTATATGTAAGCATAAAGTGCATAGTTATGTGAGCATAAAGTGCATAGTTTATGAGCATAAAGTGCATAGTTATGTGAGCATAAAGTGCATAGTTATGTGAGCATAAAGTGCATAGTTATGTGAGCATAAAGTGCATAGTTATGTGAGCATAAAGTCTGTGGTTATGTGAGCATAAAGTGCATAGTTATGTGAGCATAAAGTGCATGGTTATGTGAGCATAAAGTGCATAGTTATGTGAGCATAAATTGCATAGTTATGTGAGCATAAAGTGCATGGTTATGTGAGCGTAAAGTGCATGGTTATGTAGCGTAAAGTGCATGAGTTATGTGAGCATAAAGTGCATAGTTTATGTAGAGCATAAAGTGCATAGTTATGTGAGATAAATGCATAGTTATGTGAGCATAAAGTGCATAGTTATGTGAGCATAAAGTGCATGGTTATGTGAGCATAAAGTGCATAGTTATGTGAGCATAAAGTGCATAGTTATATGGATGCATATAAGTGCATGTGTTATGTGAGCATAAATGCATAGTTATGTGAGCATAAGAGTGCATAGTATATGTGAGCATAAAGTGCATAGTTTATGTGAGCATAAAGGCATAGTTATGTGAGCATAAAGTGCATAGTTATGTGAGCATAAAGTGCATAGTTATGTGAGCATAAAGTGCATAGTTATGTGAGCATAAAGTGCATAGTTATGTGAGCATAAAGTGCATAGTTATGTGAGCATAAAGTGCATAGTTGGGGTGAGTATAACACCAGGCACATCTCCTGAAGCGCACATCAACCAAATAACTGCTGCAGCATATGGGCGCCTAGCAAACCTCAGAACAGCATTCCGACATCTTAATAAGGAATCATTCAGGTCCCTGTACACCGTGTACGTTAGGCCCATATTGGAGTATGCGGCACCAGTTTGGAACCCACACCTAGCCAAGCACGTGAAGAAACTAGAGAAAGTGCAAAGGTTTGCAACAAGACTAGTCCCAGAGCTAAGAGGTATGTCCTACGAGGAGAGGTTAAGGGAAATCAACCTGACGACACTGGAGGACAGGAGAGATAGGGGGGACATAACGACATATAAAATACTGAGAGGAATTGACAAGGTGGACAAAGACAGGATGTTCCAGAGATTGGACACAGTAACAAGGGGACACAGTTGGAAGCTGAAGACACAGATGAATCACAGGGATGTTAGGAAGTATTTCTTCAACCACAGAGTAGTCAGTAAGTGGAATAGTTTGGGAAGCGATGTAGTGGAGGCAGGATCCATACATAGCTTTAAGCAGAGGTATGATAAAGCTCACGGCTCAGGGAGACTGACCCAGTAGCGATCAGTGAAGAGGCGGGGCCAGGAGCTCGGACTCGACCCCTGCAACCTCTAGGTGAGTACAACCTCAACTAGGTGAGTACACACACACACACGCACCCTCCACCACTTGACACAAACACTTGACACAAACACGTACCCCCCCTCCCCTAACCACCTCTCCCCCTTCCCTAACCACCTCACCTTAGCCACCTACCCCTCCCCCAAACCACCTAACCCCTCCCCAAACCGTCTAACCCCCCCAACTACCTCCCTCCCTCCAATAACCATCCTCCCCCTCCCCCATAACCATCCATCCCCTCTCTCCCTCAAACCATCTAACCCCCTCCCCCAACTATCTCTACCCCTCCAATAACCATCCTCCCCCTCCCCCACAACCATCCATCCCCTCTCCTCCTAACCATCTTTTCCGCTCCCCCTAACCACCCGTCCCCCCTTCTGTGGAGCAACGGGTAAACCTAGAACCAGGATGAGGACAAGGGACTCCAAGGACGAATCTGGGAGGGAGGAATGGGAGGTAGAGCTGAAGAAAAGGAAGGAAGACTGGGGAAGGAAACTTGACGAGCTGGAAAGGAAGATGGAAGAGAGGTTAGCAGCAGAATGCAGAAGGTGGAAGCAACAGGTCACAGCAGTAGAAATCAAGATAGAGAGATTAGAAGAGGAGCTGAGAATCTGAAACACACAGAGACAAAGATTTACAGAAGTAGTATCGCAATGGCTAAGTCAAACACAGACAACAGGTCTGAAGGAGTGAACTAAACTGAATGCAGAGAGTCCTGTCAATCCACATGGGCCACAAACAAAGACAGGAGCACACTAGGACATGAACGAGAGGTTGGAAACATTGAAGGACTAGACATGTGCAAGGACCTTACCAAACCTGTGGCCAGGAACAGGTCGACAGGAAACACAAGAAGCATAGGGGCTATTACTAGGGAAGGACTGAAAGAAGAACACCCCATGGAGGAACTAAAACACTATGAGGATGGTTAGAAAGACATGTAAGCAAACACTATACCATTTTATTAGAAACGTTTCGGTTGGGACCTGATCAGGTCCAGGACCGAAACGTTCTAATAAATATGTTATAGGTTTGGACTACGGTCTTTCTAAACCACTGTCGGTATTTATACAAGGTTATATAACCACATCAGAGGATGCAATGGGAGTCACAGTGGGAGGTGGAAAGGGAGAGATCCGTGTTTGTCTATGGGCTAGACGAAGCTAAAGGGTAACTTATATGAAAGAAAGCAGGAGGAGAAAAAAGCGATTGAAGATATCATGAAGGTGATAGGCGTGGGGGAAATGACCCAGGTGGCAAATTTTTCGGAGAATCGGGTGATTCACAAAGAAAAGGAATCGGCCTCTCAAAGTAATTTTCAAGGCAGAATCAACCCGAACCATGATCCTGCAGGAGAAAGCAGGGCTGAGAGGCAAGCAGGAGTTCCGGAGTGTGTACCTCGATCGAGACAGAACACAGCACGAAAGGAAGACAATGAAAGAGAGAGTTCAAAAACGAAAGGAGAAATGGCAGGAAATGAAAAAGGATAGCAGAATAACCCAGGATCAAATGGAAGGACAAGCGCACCCCCCAGAAACACCTGCAGAAGGACTCCAGCCACGACACCCCCAAGGCAACTGAACAATCCAAACCAACCATCACACACCAATCCCTCTGTTTCCACCCCCCACACCACAGTTACAGTATTAGAACAGAAGTTGAAGGTTTGGTACACAAATGCAGATGGATTAACGAATAAACATGAGGAATGGCAAGTAAGAATCAATGAGAAGTCCCCAGACATCATAGCAGTTACAGAAACAAAACTCACGGAGACAATAACAGATGCAATCTCCCACCAGGATACCAGATCATCAGGAAAGATAGAAGGGGCGGGGGGGAGGTGGGGTTGCTCTGCTCGTAAAAAACAGACGGAAATTCGAGAAAATGGAAGGCATAGATGAGACGGGAGAAAGAGACTACATAGCAGGTACACTTCAGTCTGGGGAACACAAAGTGGTCATTGCAGTGATGTATAATCCACCACAGAAGTGCAGGAGGCCAAGAGAGGAATATGAAGAGAGCAACAGAGCAATGGTGGACACACTTGCTGAGGTGGCAGAAGAGCTCACTCCAGCAAAGCAAAGTTGCTGGTTATGGGGGATTTCAACCACAGGGAGGTTGACTGGAAAACCTGGAGCCACATAGGGGTCCCGAAACATGGAGAGCCAGGATGTTGGAGTGGTGCTGGAAAACCTCATGCACCAACATTTAAGACACTACCGAGTGAAAGGGGAGGTGAACCACAAGTTTGGGCCCCTTGTGTTCCCCCGGGGCAGCTCAACATTGAGGACATAAATAGAGGTCCCCTAGGGCTAACGACCACGTTTTTCTGTGCTTTGAATACTTTATGAGCTGAAAGTGGAGAGAAAAACAAGTTGAATGAAAAACCCTGACTATAAAAGGGGGGGACTACATGGGTTGAAGAATTTCCTGCGGGAGCCAGGGGGACAGGAACTGGCAGGAAAGCCGTAAATAAAATGAGGGAATATGAAACAACAAAATGCAAGGGGGCATGAAAGGTTTTTTCCCCAAAGGGGCAAAGTAAAAAGGGGAAGGCCAAAGGGCCCCTGGTTTACCCAGGGTGAAGGAGGAAAAAACAAAGTGCAATAGAGAAGGAAAAAAACGAAAACAAGAACACACGAAAAAGGGAATAGTCGCAGAGCCGGAATGAGACGCACAGGAAAGGGGGGAGGCCCAGCACAGTATGAAAGTTGTATACCACAACGGGAGGAAACAACAGTCAAAGCCCAGGTATCAGATTAAGACAAAGGGGAGAACTCACAAAAATGTCAGGAGGTAGTGAGAAGCTGAACAGGAATTTAAGGAAGTTTTTACAGTAGAACGGGAAAGGGCTGTGGGAAGACAGCACAAAAGGGGAAACACAAAGGAATAACCAACAATTTTGGGATGACTTTCGAACAACTGAGGAGGAGGGAAGAATCTTAAGTACCTTGCACCTCAAAGGCAGGGGGAGGGACAACATCCCCCCATGGCCTTAGAGAAGGAGCAAGTTTCGTGCGGCCCTAACCAAAATTTTCAACCATCCCTTGAAACTGGGTAACTACCTGAGAAATGGAAGACAGCTAATGTAGCCCCCATATTTAAAAAGGAAAAGAAACGAGGCACTAAACTACAGACCTGTCCTCGACATTTTTTGTGTCAAAGTCAGGGAAAATTATCGAGGAGAGTGGTCAAACACCGGGAAAGGAAAAAATTTATAAAGAAAACCAGCGGGTTTTAGGGAAGGAAAAATCTTTCAAAAAATTCGGGAGTTTTAGGAAAAGGTAACAGAAGTAAGACACGAGAGAGAGGGGTGGGTAGATTGCGTTTTCCTAGACTCGGAAGGCCTTTGGAACATTTTTCCCCGAAAAGAGTTTTAGTGCGAACGGAGGTCAGGCGATGTAGAAGGGGGGGCACGCAAAGGAAAAGGGAAACCTGACGGGGAGGCAGAAACGGTCTGGTACGTGAAGAGGTATCACAGGGGGCGCCTTTTACGAGCGGGTCCACAGGGTCAGTTCTAGGACCTGCTTTTTTTTGTTTTAAATTGAACGACAGAGGAAGGAAAAACTCGAAGTTCCCTGTTCGCAGATGACGTGAAGTTGATGAAAAATTAAATGGGACGGGGAAAGGGGGCGGGACTGCAAAGAGACCGGGCGGGCTGGACTGGCCCAGAAACGGCTTCTCGAATTCACCCCACCAAATGCAAAGTATGAATTGGGGGGGGGAAAAAGAAGACCGCAACAAGTAAGGCTAGGTGGACAAAGACACAGCCCTCACTCAGGGAAAAGACCGGGGACCTAACACCGAGCACATCACCGGGGGCACACATAAACAAATAACCGCTGCAGCAAACGGGCCCCTGGCAACCTGAAATAGCGTTCCGATACCTTAAAAAGGAAATCGTTCAAGACATGTACACTGTTTGTTGGGCCCATACGGGATATGCAGCCCCAGCTGGAACCCACCCCTGGTCAAGCACGTCGGGGAATTTAGAGAAAGTAAAAAGGTTTGAAAACAAGGCTAGCCCCCGAGCTCAAGGAATTCGACGAGGAAAGGTTAAGGGAAATGGGACGACAACTAGGGGACAGGGGATCAAGGGAGACATGATAAAGCATAAAATTTACTGGGGGAAAACAAGGTGGACAGAGTGGGAGTTCCAGAGGGGACACGGGGAAAAGGGGTCACAACTGGAAGTGAAGACTCAGACGAGTCACAGGGACGTTAGGAAGTATTTTTCAGTCATAGAGTTGTCAGCAGGGAATAGCCAGCAAGTGAAGAGTGGGGGGCGGGAAAACCTACATATTTTTTAAAAAGGGAAAACAAAGTCGGAAGCAGAGAAGAGAGGACCCATAGCGATCAGTGAAGAGGGGCCGGGAGCGAGCCGACCCCTAAAACCACAATTGGTAAAGAAATAGGGGGTAACCCACAAAACACACACACCACCACAGACCACACACACACCACACACACACACACACACACCACACACACACACACACAACACACCACACACACAACACCAAACGCACACACACACACCATAAATATTATATATATATTAAATAAATATATATATATATTTAAATATATATTATAATTATATAAAAATGTCGTGCCGAATAGGCAGAACGGCTTAAATAGCAACTTCATCTTCCCATACGGCAGTAAAATTTGTGTATGCAATAATTTCGCCAAAATCTTTTGAACCTAACGAAAAAAAAATTTTTTCATGGTTTTTTTTGTTTTAAAAATTATCGAAACAAATCTGAAAATTTTTAGTTGGGGTTTAGGCTAAAAAAAAATTTTTCTTGTTATAAAAAGGTTGGGTAAGTTTTCTAAGATTCTTCTGGAGCAAAATTAAAAATTTTTTCATTAACTTAAAAAAAAAAAATTAATCTTTAAAAGTATAAGGAAATTTTTACAAAGGACTTTAAATTTTAAAAGAGCTCTTGCTAATTGACCAATTTACATATTCGGCACGACACACACCACACACACACCACCCCACACACAAAACCCCACACACACATATAAATATATATATAAATAATAATATATAAAATAATATATTATATAAAAAATAACCACCCACATGTATACACATAGACAAACCAACCCAACACATTGCTCAAAAACCCTTCCACCACATACACATTTTTTCAAAAAGCTGAAGGAGCAAAAACATCCAACAGGATAAAAAGAAAAAATTGGGCTCTCGAAGGGGGGCGTAAAGGAAAGGAACCGATGATGGCTTCAGAAAAGGAAGAATGTGTAAACGGCCCCATAATAAAGGAACAACAATGGGAAAAAGGGTTTAAAAGACTTTTCAATTTCATGTTAGAGCAAATAACCTGCAGAGAGCAAAAGGGGAATCACGAGCGAAAAGCAGGCAAAGATACGAGACTGGAGGGAAGAAATGGATTGTTGAAACAGGTAAAAAAATGAGGGCCCAAAGTAGCAAGAGACTGAAATGGGAACACACAGGGAACGAGGGGACTGAAGGAGAGGAAAAATAAGCGTTTTTTTCAGCAGTAATACAGGCCTCGGGGTCCTGGGAGAGTTAGGGAAACAGCAAAGGGGAATGTTAATAATCCCAAAAACGGAGGGAAAAGAAATGGGAAAAAGAGAGGGAAGTTTAATAATTATTCATGGGGGTTCAGAGGGTGAAGGGGGACCTATGATGAAAGACAACCTTGGGGGGAAACGGAGATTTAAAACATCATTGCAATAACAGAGAGAAGGGCATGTCTCAGAAAATTTTCACAGACTTGGGGGTATTCAAAGGAAAAAAAATCGACCAATCAAATTGACATCAGACATATGTGGTATGGAAAAACGAAAACTACAACGACCCGTTAAAGGACTCCCAGATTACAAAAAGTGTACCCAATCGATCAGAAACAAAAGGGAAAAGGGGGAAAAATGAAAGTGAGGCAAGACAAAAAACCGTGGATGGAAAAGAGCAGGGCAGAAAAGCCAGCCTTTGGGGGGAAAATCAAACACAATGTTAAGAAACCCTCAACTCCTTTACCACTATCACCAAAAAAACAGTAAACGAAAGAACACACTCCCTAGCCCCCCCCCCGTTTCACTAATTCCACAATCACAGCAACCCCCATAATATTCTGCCCCCCCTCCCCCAAATTCTGCCCTTCCTCCCCTAATATTTTGCCCCCGCCCCCCACCCCCCAGCCACCCTTTCCTTTTTCCCCTCCCAAAAAACAGTAAAAAAAAAGGAGGGTAAAGGGATGGGACACCAATGCAGAGGAATAATAAGAGTGAAGAGTGGCAAGAAAAAGCTCATTGATGCATCACCTGACATCAAGCACAAACAGAGACAAAACTTACAGGGATGAAACGATGAATCTTTCCACCTGGTATCAATTATGAGGAAAAAAAAACAGAGGAGGGGGGGGGTAGCATTGCTCTCTAAAAAACATGGAGTTTTGAGGGGAGGGAGGAATGGGGAAAGGGAAACGGACACTTCATTGTAGGGGCACTTCAGGGCTGGGGGTCCAAAGGGGATAAAGCAATGATGTATAACCCCCCACTTAACAGCAGGAGGACAAATGTGGCAATAGGGCAAGGTGGATACACAGCTGAAATGGCCGGGGGCTCATATGGGTAGGGAAAAAATTGCTTATAAGGAGGGTTTCAATCATAAAAATTGACCCGGGAAAAACCCGACCACAAGGGGACCAGAAAAAATGGAGGGCTAAGATGTTTGGGGATGTATTGGAGAAATTCTGCCCAACATTTAGGGGTACAACCAGAGAGAGAGGAGAGGGTGTTGCAGCAAGGGTGGATCTCATATTCACTTTGAATATTAACATAGGGGGTATCACCCACGAAAGACCCCCCTTTGGGGTTATGATCATTTGTCATGAGTTTTGAATATCTTTTTGATTAACATGGGGAACCAGCACACGGAACAAAGAAAACCGAACTTAAAAAAGGGGATACATAGGAATGAGAAGTTCCTGCAGAATAAGTGAGAAAGAGCTAGTGGAAAGACAGTAAATGGAATGATGGAAACGTGTCCCCCTAAGTGCAGGGAGGAAGGAAAGGTTCTACAATGGCAACAGAAAAATGCAATACCAGAGTGACCCATGGGTTTTAAATGGAGGTGTAAAGAGGCCCAAAACCCAAATGTGCTAGGCATGGAAAAAGGTAAGAAGGCAAAGGACTCAAAAAACAAGGACTGACCATAAGAACCAAAAAAAAAATTTTCAGGGATAAGGAGAGAGGGCCCGAGGCAACATGAGAACGACATAGCACAAAAGCCTAAACTGATTTTAGATTAATGGTTCACAAACCGACACGTTGATAAATTAGACACTGTGCAACTCTTGGGTTCTTTATTAAGGGAAAATTTCCCACCAAAGGGGTTCATCATCCAAAAACAGGGGAAACTTGAAGAATGGGAGGGGGAATGAGGGAATCATCCCCCAAAACCCTTTAATCATTGGCAGTCCCCTCAATCTTGAATAAATAGCATAAAGCGGAGAAGCGCTTTTAAACCGTAGAGGGGGAGGGGCACATTTAGGTGGTACATTTGCCCCAAAGTGGAATAAGTCGCCCCAAGGTTAGGGAACGAAGAATTTCCCCAATATTAAAAAAACCCCAAAAAGTTCACAGTGTCAATTTTCAACTGTCGGTTTGTGAACCATTCACTAAACCCTGTCACCCACTGCAATTCTTGGGGTTTAAAATTGGAATTTTTCGCTTGCCTAACCCTTGGGCACGACCTACTTCCACATTGGTCAAATGTGACACCACCTACAACCTGCTGCACCTCTCCTGCCTACGGTTTTAAAAGCTGCTGCACCGCTCATCTAGCCCGTAATCTATTCAGATTGATGGACTGACCACATCGATTCAAGGTTGAGGGACTGATTAACTCTCATTCCACCTCCGTTCTCATGTTATCTCCTGTGAATGGACTGATGAAGCCACTGTGTGGCGAACGTTCCTTAAAGAGATACCCAAGAGTTGCACATGTGTCTAATTTAATCAGCCAAATCTGAACCAAAGTTGGTTATACTGTCACATTAGAGAAAAACACATCAAAGACCCTGAAATCAGACAAGAGGAAAGAAGGAGGAAGCTGACAAGAGTGACCATGAAGTATGTGATGAACTAAAACAAAAGATTAAGAGATGTATTCACAATAAGTCAGGAATTGCAGACCAGCAAACTGTGGAGGTAGGGTGCCCCAACAGGTGCTGGACACAATACACAAAACCAAGGAAGAGGAGAAGAAACTGCTAGACGAACTGACACCTCAAAGGCGGTGGCCCCAGATAACATATCTCCCAGTGGATACTGAGAGAGGAGCAGAAACCAGTGTGTGCCGCTAGCGGCAAATCTCATAAATCTATCGTAACTGGGCAGTTTGCCTGAGGCGTGAAAGACAGCACATAGTTCCAGTTTTTGAGAAAGGAGTCAGAAGAGGCTCGTAAAACTACAGACCATTGTCCACTGACTTGTAATGTATAGTTATTGAAAAGATTAACAGAGAAGAGTGATGGAAGACATGAAAAGAACGGGCTCAAAACATTACAACAGCACGGCTTTAGAGATGGACATTCCTGTGTCACAATTTTTTTTGTCCTTTTTACTTGAGTTCTACGATAAGGTAACAAGTAAAGACAGAAGGAGAGAGGTATGATGGGTAGATTGCAACTTTGAAGCTGCAAAAAGGCCTTTTTAACACAGTACCACACAAGAGACTGGTGCATAAATTAGAGGAGTGGCAGAAATAACAGGAAAGTACTGCAGTGGATCAGGAATACCTGACAGTAAAGGAAACAACGAGTGTGTTGTACGATCTGAATGTCGAATGGGAGCATGTGTCGAGTGCTATCCACAAGGATCAGTCCTAGGACTCGTTGCTATTTCTAGTAAACGTGACTGACATGGTGGAAGGAATAGTTCAGAAGCGTCACTGTGACGCTGATAATGTGAAACTATGAGGAGAAACAATTGGGCAAGATCAGTAAGAATACAAGGGGACTGGAACAAACAACAAGTAGGGGTCCGACAATGGCTCCTTATTTTAACCCCAGAAATGAAGGTCATGGAAGATTGGGGAAGACACAGAAGACCCGCAGACAGCTTACAGTTAGAAAATCATAAAGCCTGCCAAACAGTCAATTAAAGAAAAAGAATCCTAGGGGGGAAAGCATATAACGAGCATGTCCCCGAGGCACATATCATGAAATAACTGCTGCAGCATATGGGAGATTGCACACTGACATTGGCGTATAGACAACTGAGTAACGAGATGGTTTAAATGACCATAACATTTTGAAAGGATGGACCAGTAAGCCAGCGGAAGGCCTCGGTCAGAGACCAAAGCTCCAACGGCGGGTCATCCATCTGATTAAGACCCACGTCAGGAACACTTGTCCTGTTTCCTGACAAACCTTAAACTAACCATACCAAACGACAAATGGTACACCGAGTACGTAAGGCCGTATACGGATATGCTGCGCCTGTATGGAACCCTCACCTAGTCAAACACGTCCACCAAATGGAGAAATTTGCAAAAATTTGCACCATGAATTAGTCCCAGAACGAGGGGAATGTCTTATGAGGAGAGGATTAAGGCAACGCCACCTTATGACACTAGAGGATATGAGGGTTAGAGGGTACCTGCAAAACAACGTATAGAATACTGAGAGCAAGGACAAGGCGGAGAGGGATCAAATGTTTCAGAGATGGATAACAGTAACAATGGACACAACTGAAGCTGAAAACCCTTGCTCTTATGTACTGGAGTGCGATAAAATTATGAATTTAAAACAACTCACTCAGAAGTGTTCAAGAAATGGCTAAGTATTTATCCACAGTGTATAATACAGACCATTCTGGAGAAATACCCTGACTTTGCTAGCTGATAAAAAAAGCATTACCACAATGTGTGCATGAGTGTTGTGTGTGTGTGTGGTGTGGTGTGTGAGTGTGTGTGTGTTGTGAGTAGAGTGTGGTGTTATGATTGTGAGTGTGGTAGAGTGTGGTGTGAGTATGAGTGTGTGGTGCGTGTGTGTATGAGTTTGTGTGTGTGTGTGTGTTGTGTGTGTGTGTGTGTGTTTTATTGTGTGAGGTGGATGAAATTGTATGTGAGTGTGTGTGTGTGTGTGGTGTGAGAGAGAGAGAGACTCAGCAATCAACATTTGCTCCAATACTCACGTACAGTTGTGACCGGGTGTGGAAGAGTGAATTTGCTCATTACTCTAAAATTGTTCAATGATTGCAGCCATTTATAAACGTAAGTAACCATTCTTACAGAATTCATTACCTTTTGAAACTTGTGAGTTCATTAACCTTTGTAACTGAGATCATTACCTTGTACCTAGTTACAGCCATCAAAACTTTGAGCCCGGTCCCTGGACCCATTGTGTACCTCTGTAATCTGTAAATACCTTTGTAACTTGTAAATGATTGTGACTAGACCTACCTGGATTCATTACCTTTGTAAAATTGTGATTCATTACCTTTGTAAATTGTGAATTCATTGCCTCTGTAACTTGCTCAGCTATCAAAACTTTGAGGCCCAGTCCCTGGACCCATTATGTACCTCTGTAATCTTTTGACTACCGCCCACAGGATGGTATGGGGTGCATAATAAACATATTAAACTAACACACACACACACACCACACACACACACACACACACACACACACACACACACAACGCTACAGGAACGTATCCTACATATGCAGGCAAATGTAAGATGGTACACAAGTGTCTCAAGTTGTGGTTTAGACTAAGGCTGATTCCTTGATAAGTGATGTAACAATATTGGAAAAGCCGTTAGAAAAAAAGCGGATTGAACATAATAGCTGGTAAACAATTTGAATTTCTGTCTACAAAATCCTGTATTTATAAAATATTTAGTTATTATAGGAGAAATTGTTGAATAAAGAATTGGAGAGATAACATTTGCCTAGACAATCAGAAAACCTTTACTAGTGCTATCAGAGATTCAAAGATCACTTGGATATATGCAGTAATATCTGAGATATAAATGTTACGCTTATACATAATAACACAAGAGATGCAAAGATCACAATATTATACTTAGTAAAATTAGAAAAGCAAATATCACGTTTTTATTTATAGAAATTTCAAGGATATAAAGATAACGCTGATATATATAGAAACATC
Organism: Cherax quadricarinatus; assembly: GCF_026875155.1. Taxonomy (NCBI): domain Eukaryota; kingdom Metazoa; phylum Arthropoda; class Malacostraca; order Decapoda; family Parastacidae; genus Cherax; species Cherax quadricarinatus. The sequence goes on from NC_069431.1 coordinate 45,934,731, forward strand.
AGAGATGTAAATATTACGTTATATTACACATTACTCCAGTGATACAAAGATCACAGTGTAATACACAATAACACTAGCAATACAAAGATCACAGTGTAATACACAATAACACTAACAATACAAAGATCACAGTGTAATACACAATAACACTAACAATACAAAGATCACAGTGTAATACACAATAACACTAACAATACAAAGATCACAGTGTAATACACAATAACACTAGCAATACAAAGATCACAGTGTAATACACAATAACACTAGCAATACAAAGATCACAGTGTAATACACAATAACACTAGCAATACAAAGATCACAGTGTAATACACAATAACACTAACAATACAAAGATCACAGTGTAAATACACAATAACACTAGCAATACAAAGATCACAGTGTAATACACAATAACACTAACAATACAAAGATCACAGTGTAATACACAATAACACTAGCAATACAAAGATCACAGTGTAATACACAATAACACTAACAATACAAAGAATCACAGTGTAATACACAATAACACTAACAATACAAAGATCACAGTGTAATACACAATAACACTAACATACAAAGATCACAGTGTAATACACGATAACACTAACACAATACAAAGATCACAGTGTAATACACAATAACACTAACAATACAAAGATCACAGTGTAATACACAATAACACTAACAATACAAAGATCACAGTGTAATACACAATAACACTAACAATACAAAGATCACAGTGTAATACACAATAACACTACAATACAAAGATCACAGTGTAATACACAATAACACTAACATACAAAAATCACAGTGTAATACACAATAACACTAACAATACAAAAATCACAGTTTTACATGGCATCAGAAACATAAAGACATCACACTTTTACTTGAATGAAAATAGAGAAATACTCAATTAAGAACATAAACAGCTATGACATTTAATTAGACGACAAAAATAAACAATAAGTGGCCTCTCCATGGTGGTCTAGGTAGAGTTCTCTTCTAGCTGGACGATGTTTTCTAGTCTTCCCGGCAGATATATTTACTGGCGCGAGATTTCTGTGTGTCCTCCCTTGTAATTACATCTGCTTGTATATCTTGATATTTAAACACTTTGTGTTGTAATATCATACATGGTCAGTGCTTCATTGTGTTGTTACATTTGAAGAGTTAAGTTCCTCTCTGAGGAAATGTTGTGTTTGGGCTTCACCTCTCAACGTTCCCCTCAAATATGGATTTTTAATTCTATCAATTTCCTTTTATTAACATGACAATATTTTGGGGATGAGTGTGAGTGTTGAACATGTTTTCACACTTCGTCAAGGAGTGTAAACAATGACTGATCGAACGATTGTAACATGAAAATTATCTTCTGAAAAGTGCATTGTAAATTAAACTTTTCAATGTCTTTTTCATAGGAAAGACTTTAATTTATAATGATACTCATAACGAGTGATCACAGAATTACTAACACCTGATGTGTTGTAGTTAATTAATACTATTAGGCATTACTCAAATATTCTACATTCATTTTTCTAAATCAATTAAGAACTCTTAAGTAACTACAAATCTATTTAGACATAATTGAGCTATTTAAAACTTTAAAATTTTTAAATAAATATTTAATAAAATCTATTATTTATGCAAGGTTATTTGTCTCCAGTTACAAGAGTGAGGGAATATTCAGTCTGGTGAATGTCGTCACTTACATGTACGAGGGAACATTCAGTCTGGTGAATGTCATCACTTACAAGTGTGAAGAACATTCAGTCTGGTGAATGTCATCACTTACAGGTGTGAGGAAACATTCAGTCTGGCGAATGTCATCATTTACAAGTGTGAGGAAGCATTCAGTCTGGTGAATGACATCACTTACATGTGTGAGGGAAATTCAGTCTGGTGAATGTCATCACTTACAAGTGTGAAAGAACATTCATTCTGGTGAATGTCATCACTTACACGTAAGAGGGAACATTCAGTCTGGTGAATGTCATCACTTACAGGTGTGAGGAATCATTCAGTCTGGCGAATGTCATCACTTACAAGTGTGAGGAAGCATTCAGTCTGGTGAATGACATCATTCACATGTGTGAGGGAAAGTCAGTCTGGTGAATGTTATCACTTACAAGTACGAGAGAACATTCAGTCTGGTGAATGTTATCACTTACAAGTACGAGAGAACATTCAGTCTGGTGAATCTCATCACTTACAAGTACGAGAGAATATTCAGTCTGGTGAATGTTATCACTTACAAGTACGAGAGAACATTCAGTCTGGTGAATGTCATCACTTACAAGTGTGAGGAAACATTCAGTCTGGTGATTGTCATCACTTACAAGTGTGAGGAAACATTCAGTCTGGTGATTGTCATCACTTACAAGCCCGAGAGAACATTCAGTCTGGTGAATGTTATCAATAACAGGTACGAGGGAACATTCAGTCTGTTGAATGTTATCACTTACAAGTGTGAGGGAACATTCAGCCTGGTGAATATCATCACTTACAAGTATGAGGGAACATTCAATCAGGTGAATGTCATCACTTACAAGTGTGAGGGAACATTCAGTCAGGTGAATGTCATCACTTACAAGTGTGCGGGAACATTCAGTCTGGTGAATGTCATCACTTACAAGTGTGCGGGAACATTCAGTCTGGTGAATGTCATCACTTACAAGTGTGCGGGAACATTCAGTCTGGTGAATGTTATCACTTACAAGTGTGAGGAAACATTCAGTCTGGTGAATGTTATCAAGTAAAAGATTTACAAAGGATTTAGTAATTTTAGGTAAAAAGATGATTGTGTAACTAGTGAGTCATTTTGTGACAACTTTTTGGTCTCCTGGAGTTTTGTTAAGCCAGTACAAACATTACAAGGACACAGTCATGTAGTTGTGGTGGTGGTGGTGATGTGGGTGGTGATGGTAGTGGTGGTGGTAGTTGTGGTGGTGGTGATGGTGGTGGTAATGGTGGTGGTGATGGTGGTGGTAATGGTGGTGGTAGTTGTGGTGGAGGTGATGGGTGGTTGTGATGGTGGTGGTAATGTGTGGTGATGAGTGGTGGTGGTAGTTGTGGTGGTGGTGATTGTGGTGGTAATGGTGGTGGTGATGGTGGTGGTAGTTGTGGTGGTGGTGATGGTGGTTGTGATGGTGGTGTAATGGTGGTGGTGATGGTAGTGGTGGTGTGGTGTAGTTGTGGTGGTGGTGAGTGGTGGTGGTGGTGGTTGTGGTGGTGGTGATGGTGGTGGTAATGGTGGTGATGGTGGTGGTGGTGGTAGTTGTGGTGGTGGTGATGGTGGTGGTAATGGTGGTGATGGTGGTGGTGGTGGTAGTTGTGGTGGTGATGGTGGTGGTGATGGTATGGTGGTGGTGGTGGTAGTTGTGGTGGTGGTGATGGTGGTGGTAATGGTGGTGGTGATGGTGGTGGTGGTGGTAGTTGTGGTGGTGTGATGGTGGTTGTGATGGTTGTGGTGGTGGTTGCAGTAGCAGTAGTACAGGTAACTCATGGTTACTATATAATGGCGGAACTCGTCCTAATATTTAAGGGATGGGGAAGCTTCCTTTATTTTGTTTAATAATATTTAAAATAGCTATTACAGTTAACTCAAGTCATTTTTGTCTGTAATCATTATTTCAGACAATATTAAAGATAATAAAGACAACTCCGTCATCTGTGAAATATTACCACGAGTTCTACTTACGGTTTACATTCATACATTTAATGCGGTCATACTTAAACTATGTAAATATATTTGTGGTTAAGACAAAGAAGATTTTCCTACAAATCATCTTAATAAAGGTGTGAAGAAGGTGACTAATTTGAGAGACTTGTGGTTATGAAAAAGAAGATGTTAATATTAATCATCTTGGTAAACATTTAGTTTAATTAAAATTAATTATCAAATAAATCTTACAGTTTTCACACATATACACTTCTCTCACTACTTCAAAAACGACATAAAAACATTCACTATCACAGATACAAAACAAAAACTCTCGAGGATGAAAAAATAAAATCTGTCAACTTGGATGATTCCATCTTGACAATATAATTTTAGTGGTGGCTGCCACAACCTGGTCAGTACGACTGTGTGCTGCCACAACCTGGCCAGTACGACAGTGTGCTGCCACAACCTGGTCAGTACGACTGTGTGCTGCCACAACCTGGCCAGTACGACTGTGTGCTGCCACAACCTGGTCAGTACGACTGTGTGCTGCCACAACCTGGCCAGTACGACTGTGTGCTGCCACAACCTGGTCAGTACGACTGTGTGCTGCCACAACCTGGTCAGTACGACTGTGTGCTGCCACAACCTGGCCAGTACGACTGTGTGCTGCCACAACCTGGTCAGTACGACTGTGTGCTGCCACAACCTGGCCAGTGCTACTGTGTGCTGCCACAACCTGGCCAGTACGACTGTGTGCTGCCACAACCTGGTCAGTACGACTGTGTGCTGCCACAACCTGGCCAGTACGACTGTGTGCTGCCACAACCTGGTCAGTACGACTGTGTGCTGCCACAACCTGGTCAGTACGACTGTGTGCTGCCACAACCTGGTCAGTACGACTGTGTGCTGCCACAACCTGGCCAGTACGACTGTGTGCTGCCACAACCTGGTCAGTACGACTGTGTGCTGCCACAACCTGGCCAGTACGACTGTGTGCTGCCACAACCTGGCCAGTACGACTGTGTGCTGCCACAACCTGGTCAGTACGACTGTGTGCTGCCACAACCTGGCCAGTACGACTGTGTGCTGCCACAACCTGGCCAGTACGACTGTGTGCTGCCACAACCTGACCAGTACGACTGTGTGTTGCCACAACCTGGCCAGTACGACTGTGTGCTGCCACAACCTGGCCAGTACGACTGTGTGCTGCCACAACCTGGCCAGTACGACTGTGTGTTGCCACAACCTGGTCAGTACGACTGTGTGCTGCCACAACCTGGCCAGTACGACTGTGTGCTGCCACAACCTGGCCAGTACGACTGTGTACTGCCACAACCTGGCCAGTACGACTGTGTACTGCCACAACCTGGTCAGTACGACTGTGTGCGCCACAACCTGGCCAGTACGACTGTGTGCTGCCACAACCTGGCCAGTACGACTGTGTGCTGCCACAACCTGGCCAGTACGACTGTGTGCTGCCACAACCTGGCCAGTACGACTGTGTTGCCACAACCTGGCCAGTACGACTGTGTGCTGCCACAACCTGGCCAGTACGACTGTGTGTTGCCACAACTTGGCCAGTACGACTGTGTGCTGCCACAACCTGGCCAGTACGACTGTGTGTTGCCACAACCTGGCCAGTACGACTGTGTGCTGCCACAACCTGGCCAGTACGACTGTGTGCTGCCACAACCTGGCCAGTACGACTGTGTGCTGCCACAACCTGGCCAGTACGACTGTGTGCTGCCACAACCTGGCCAGTACGACTGTGTGCTGCCACAACCTGGCCAGTACGACTGTGTGCTTGCCACAACCTGGCCAGTACGACTGTGTGTTGCCACAACCTGGTCAGTACGACTGTGTGCTGCCACAACCTGGCCAGTACGACTGTGTGCTGCCACAACCTGGCCAGTACGACTGTGTGCTGCCACAACCTGGCCAGTACGACTGTGTGCTGCCACAACCTGGCCAGTACCACTGTGTGCTGCCACAACCTGGCCAGTACGACTGTGTGCTGCCACAACCTGGCCAGTACGACTGTGTGCTGCCACAACCTGGCCATACGACTGTGTGCTGCCACAACCTGGCCAGTACCACTGTGTGCTGCACAAAACCTGGCCAGTACGACTGTGTGCTGCCACAACCGCCTTTACACTGCAGTATTGTGCTGCCACAACCTGGCCAGTACGACTGTGTGCTGCCACAACCTGGCCAGTACGACTGTGTGTTGCCACAACCTGGTCAGTACGACTGTGTGCTGCCACAACCTGGCCAGTACGACTGTGTGTTGCCACAACCTGGTCAGTACGACTGTGTGCTGCCACAACCTGGCCAGTACGACTGTGTGTCTTGCCACAACCTGGCCAGTACCACTGTGTGCTGCCACAACCTGGCCAGTACGACTGTGTGCTGCCACAACCTGGCCAGTACGACTGTGTACTGCCACAACCTGGCCAGTACGACTGTGTGCTGCCACAACCTGGCCAGTACGACTGTGTCTGCCACAACCTGGCCAGTACGACTGTGTGCTGCCACAACCTGGCCAGTACGACTGTGTGCTGCCACAACCTGGCCAGTACGACTGTGTGTTGCCAAAACCTGGCCAGTACGACTGTGTGCTGCCACAACCTGGCCAGTACGACTGTGTGTTGCCACAACCTGGCCAGTACGACTGTGTGCTGCCACAACCTGGCCAGTACGACTGTGTGTGCCACAACCTGGCCAGTACGACTGTGTGCTGCCACAACCTGGCCAGTACGACTGTGTGCTGCCACAACCTGGCCAGTACGACTGTGTGCTGCCACAACCAGGCCAGTACGACTGTGTGCTGCCACAACCTGGCCAGTACGACTGTGTGCTGCCACAACCTGGCAGTACGACTGTGTGCTGCCACAACCTGGCCAGTACGACTGTGTGCTGCCACAACCTGGCCAGTACGACTGTGTTCTGCCACAACCTGGCCAGTACGACTGTGTGCTGCCACAACCTGGCTCAGTACGACTGTGTGCTGCCACAACCTGGCCAGTACGACTGTGTGTTGCCGCAACCTGGTCAGTACGACTGTGTGTTGCCACAACCTGGTCAGTACGACTGTGTGTCTGCCACAACCTGGCCAGTACGACTGTGTGTTGCCACAACCTGGTCAGTACGACTGTGTGTTGCCACAACCTGGTCAGTACGACTGTGTGTGCCACAACCTGGCCAGTACGACTGTGTGTTGCCACAACCTGGTCAGTACGACTGTGTGTTGCCACAACCTGGTCAGTACGACTGTGTGTTGCCACAACCTGGTCAGTACGACTGTTTTTGCCACAACCTGGTCAGTACGACTGTGTGTTGCCACAACCTGGTCAGTACGACTGTGTGTTGCCACAACCTGGCCAGTACGACTGTGTGTTGCCACAACCTGGCCAGTACGACTGTGCTGCCACAACCTGGCCAGTACGACTGTGTGCTGCCACAACCTGGCCAGTACGACTGTGTGCTGCCACAACCTGGCCAGTACGACTGTGTGCTGCCACAACCTGGCCAGTACGACTGTGTGCTGCCACAACCTGGTCAGTACGACTGTGTGCTGCCACAACCTGGCCAGTACGACTGTGTGCTGCCACAACCTGGCCAGTACGACTGTGTGCTGCCACAACCTGGCCAGTACGACTGTGTGCTGGCACAACCTGGTCCAGTACGACTGTGTGTCTGCCACAACCTGGCCAGTACGACTGTGTGTTGCCACAACCTGGTCAGTACGACTGTGTGTTGCCACAACCTGGTCAGTACGACTGTGTGTCTGCCACAACCTGGCCAGTACGACTGTGTGTTGCCACAACCTGGTCAGTACGACTGTGTTGCCACAACCTGGTCAGTACGACTGTGTGTTGCCACAACCTGGTCAGTACGACTGTGTGTTGCCACAACCTGGTCAGTACGACTGTGTGTTGCCACAACCTGGTCAGTACGACTGTGTGTTGCCACAACCTGGCCAGTACGACTGTGTGTTGCCACAACCTGGCCAGTACGACTGTGTGCTGCCACAACCTGGCCAGTACGACTGTGTCTGCCCCAACCTGGCCAGTACGACTGTGTGCTGCCACAACCTGGCCAGTACGACTGTGTGCTGCCACAACCTGGCCAGTACGACTGTGTGCTGCCACAACCTGGCCAGTACGACTGTGTGCTGCCACAACCTGGCCAGTACGACTGTGTGCTGCCACAACCTGGCCAGTACGACTGTGTGCTGCCACAACCTGGATAGTACGACTTTGTGCTGCCACAACCTGGCCAGTACGACTGTGTGCTGCCACAACCTGGCCAGTACGACTGTGTGCTGCCACAACCTGGTCAGTACGACTGTGCTGGCCACAACCTGGTCAGTACGACTGTGCTGCCACAACCTGGTCAGTACACTGTGCTGTCACAACCTGTCAGTACGACTGTGCTGCCACAACCTGGTCAGTACGACTGTGCTGCCACAACCTGGTCAGTACGACTGTGCTGCCACAACCTGGTCAGTACGACTGTGCTGCCACAACCTGGTCAGTACGAATGTGCTGCCACAACCTGGTCAGTACGACTGTGTGCTGCCACAACCTGGCCAGTACGACTGTGTGTTGCCACAACCTGGCCAGTACGACTGTGTGTTGCCACAACCTGGCCAGTACGACTGTGTTCTGCCACAACCTGGCCAGTACGACTGTGTTGCCACAACCTGGCCAGTACGACTGTGTGTTGCCACAACCTGGCCAGTACGACTGTGTTGCCACAACCTGGCCAGTACGACTGTGTGTTGCCACAACCTGGCCAGTACGACTGTGTGCCACAACCTGGCCAGTACGACTGTGTTGCCACAACCTGGCCAGTACGACTGTGTGTTGCCACAACCTGGCCAGTACGACTGTTGTTGCCACAACCTAGGCCATTACGACTGTGTTGTTGCCACAACCTGGCCAGTACGACTGTGTGTTGCCACAACCTGCCAGTACACGTGTGTTGCCACAACCTGACCAGTACGACTGTGTGTTGCCACAACCTGACCAGTACGACTGTGTGTTGCCACAACCTGGCCAGTACGACTGTGTGTTGCCACAACCTGCCAGTACGACTGTGTGTTGCCACAACCTGGCCAGTACGACTGTGTGTTGCCACAACCTGACCAGTACAACTGTGTGTTGCCACAACCTGGCCAGTACGACTGTGTGTTGCCACAACCTGGCGAGTACGACTGTGTGTTGCCACAACCTGGCCAGTACGACTGTGTGCTGCCACAACCTGGCCAGTACGACTGTGTTTGCCACAACCTGGCCAGTACGACTGTGTGTTGCCACAACCTGGCCAGTACGACTGTTGTTGCCACAACCTGGCCAGTACGACTGTGTGTTGCCACAACCTGGCCAGTACGACTGTGTGTTGCCACAACCTAGCCAGTACGACTGTGTGTTGCCACAACCTGGCCAGTACGACTGTGTGTTGCCACAACCTGGCCAGTACCGACTGTGTGTTGCCACAACCTGGCCAGTACGACTGTGTGTTGCCACAACCTGGCCAGTACGACTGTGTGTTGCCACAACCTGGCCAGTACGACTGTGTGTTGCAACAACCTGACCATTACGACTGTGTGTTGCCACAACCTGGCCAGTACGACTGTGTGTTGCCACAACCTGGCCAGTACGACTGTGTGTTGCCACAACCTGGCCAGTACGACTGTGTGTTGCCACAACCTGGCCAGTACGACTGTGTGTTGCCACAACCTGGCCAGTACGACTGTGTGTTGCCACAACCTGGCCAGTACGACTGTGTTGCCACAACCTGGCCAGTACGACTGTGTGTTGCCACAACCTGGCCAGTACGACTGTGTGTTGCCACAACCTGACCAGTACGACTGTGTGCTGCCACAACCTGGCCAGTACGACTGTGTGCTGCCACAACCTGGCCAGTACGACTGTGTGTTGCCACAACCTGGCCAGTACGACTGTGTGTTGCCACAACCTAGCCAGTACAACTGTGTGTTGCCACAACCTGGCCAGTACGACTGTGTGTTGCAACAACCTGGCCAGTACGACTGTGTGTTGCCACAACCTGGCCAGTACGACTGTGTGTTGCTACAACCTGGCCAGTACGACTGTGTGTTGCCACAACCTGGCCAGTACGACTGTGTGTTGCCACAACCTGGCCAGTACGACTGTGTTGCCACAACCTACCAGTACAATGACTGTGTAAACCAGCCATAACAGCAGGAACAAGATGTGCGCAAAGACATGGTGGATACACTAGCTGAAGTGGCCAGGAGGGCTCATAAGTGGGTGACAAATTGCTAAATGGAGGATCAATCATAAGAGATTGACTTGGAACCTAGAGCACAGGGGACCAGAAACATGGAGGGCTAAATGTTGAGACTGTTTGGAGAACTTCATGCACCATACATGTTATGGGATACAACCAGAGAGAGAGGAAGGATGTTGCAAGCAAGGCATGGATCTCATATTCACTTTGAATAATTCAGACATTGGGGATATCACCCACGAAAGACCCCTTGGCGTTAGTGATCATTATGTCATGAGTTTTGAATATCTTTTTGAGTTAACAGTGGAGAACGCAGTAGCACGAGAACAAAGAGAGAAACCGAACTTCAAAAAAGGGGACTACATAGATATGAGAAGTTTCCTGCATGAAGTGAAGTGAGAAAGAGAACTAAATGGAAAGACAGTAAATGGAATGATGGAAACTGTCCACTAAGTGCAGGGAGGCAGAGGAAAGGTTCATATCAATGGGCAACAGAAAAACTGCTAATACCAGAGTGAGCCCATGGTTTAACTGGAGGTGTAAAGAGGCCAAAGCCAAATGTGCTAGAGCATGGAAAAGGTATAGAAGGCAAAGGACTCAAGAAAACAAGGAGCTGAGCAGAAGAATCAGAAACAAATATGCAGGGATAAGGAGAGAGGCCCAGAGGCAACATGAGAACGACATAGCATCAAAAGCCTAATCTGATTGTAGATGAATGGTTCACAGAACCGACACGTTGATAAAATAGACACATGTGCAACTCTTGGGTATCTTTATTAAGGAAACGTTTCGCCACACAGTGGCTTCATCAGTCCATACACAAGAGAAACTTGAAGAACAGGAGGAGAATGAGGCAATCAGTCCCTCAACCTTGAATCGATGTGGTCAGTCCATCAATCTTGAATAGAATACGGCATATGAGCGGAGCAGCAGCTTATAAACCGTAGGCAGGAGAGGTGCAGCAGTTGTAGGTGGTGTCACATTTGCCCAATGTGGAAGTAGGTCGTGCCCAAGGGTTAGGCAAGCGAAGAATTCCCAAGTATTAAGATCCCAAGAAGTTGCACATGTGTCTAATTTATCAACGTGTCGGTTCTGTGAACCATTCATCTACAATCCTGTCAGACACTGCAACTTCTTGGGATCTTAATACTTGGGAATTCTTCGCTTGCCTAACCCTTGGGGCGACTTACTTCCACATTGGTCAAATGTGACACCACCTACAACTGCTGCACCTCTCCTGCCTACGGTTTATAAGCTGCTGCTCCGCTCATATGCCGTATTCTATTCAAGATTGATGGACTGAGCACATCGATTCAAGGTTGAGGGACTGATTACCTCATGCCACTCATAACATCCTGGAGGTCAAGCACTCACAACATCCTGGAGGTCATGCCACTCACAACATCCTGGAGGTCATGCCAGCGTCAAGGAGGGGTGGTAGTCAGGGTCAAGGTAACGTGGTAGTCAGGGTCAAGGTAACGTGGTAGTCAGGGTCAAGGTAACGTGGTAGTCAGGGTCAAGGTAACGTGGTAGTCAGGGTCAAGTACGTGGTAGTCCGGGGCCCAAAGGGAAAACGTGGTAGTCAGGGTCAAGGATCGTGGTACGGGAAAGGGAACGTGGTAGTGGGGGAAGGTAAACGTGGAAGCGGGGTCGGGAAAAGGGGTACAGGGTCAGGTAACGTGGAAGTCAAGGGTCAAGGAACTGGTAGTAGGGTCAAGGTAACGTGGTACTCGGGGTCAAGGTAACGTGGAAGTCAGGGCAAGGAAACGGGGAGTCGGGGCAAGGAACGGGGTTCAGGGTGAAGGTAACTGGTAGTAGGGTAAAGGGAACGTGGTAGCAGTGTCAAAAAAGGGTATCAGGGAAAGAAACGTGGTAGTCAGGGCCAAGGAAACTGGATCGGGGTCAAGGAACGTTGAGTCAGGAAGGTAACCGGGTAGCGGGGTCAAGGTAACGTGTTTTTCAGGTAAAAGGAAACGGGTAGTCGGGGTCAAGGTAACGGGAGTCGGGCAAAGAAACGTGTATTCGGGGCAAGTAACGTGGTATCGGGGCAAGGGAAACTGGTAGTCGCGTCAAGGAACTGGTGGCGGGGCAAGGAAACGGGATCCAGGGTAAAGGGTAACGGGGGTATCGGGTAAAGGTAACGGGGTAGTAAAGGGTCAGGAACGGTAGTCGGGGGTCAAGGTAAGTGGAAGTCAGGGTCAAGGGAAACGTGTAGTCAGGGTCAAGGTAACGTGGTAGTCAGGTCAAGGTAACGGGTAGTCAGGGTAAAGGGTAACTGGTAGTGGGGGTCAAGAAACGTGGTATCAGGAAAGGGTAACGTGTAGCCCCGGCAAGGTAACTGGGGTCACGCAAGTAACTGGGGTGGGGGTAAAAGGTAACGTGGTAGTCGGGGCCCAAGGTAACGTGGTAGTCAGGGTCAGGAAAACGTCTTATCAGGGTAAAGGGTAACGTGGTAGTGGGGGTAAAGGGTAACTGGTATCAGGGTCAAGGAAACGGGTAGTCAGGCTCGGGTAACGTGGAGTCAGGGAAAGGTAACGGAGTCGGGGTCAGGGAAACGGGGTAGTGGGTTCAAGTAACTTTGGATCGGGTAAAGGTAACGGGGAGTCGGGTTTCAAGGAACTGGAGTCATCAGGGAACGTCTAGTCAGGGTAAAGGGTAACGGGGGGTCAGGGTCAAGTTACTGGGGCAGGGTCAAGGAAAACGGGGTTCGGGGTAAAGGGTTAACGTGGTAGTCGGGTCAAGGGTAACGGGGTGTCAGGGTAAAGGAACGTGGTACAGGAAAGGGTAACGGGTAGTCGGGTAAAGGGTAATGGGGGGCGGGGTAAAGGGAAACGTGGGGGTCAGGTAAAGGGAAACGTGGTGTCAGGGGTCAAGGTAACGTGGTAGTCGGGGTCAAGGTAACGGGTAGTCGGGGTCGGGGAAACGTGGATCAGGGCAAGGTAACGTGGTAGCGGGGTCAAGGAAACTGGTAGCGGTAAAGGGCAACGGGTGTCAGGGTCAAGGTAACGTGGTAGTCAGGGCAAGGTAACGGGGTAGTCGGGGTCAAGTAACGTGATCGGGGAAAGGTAACGGGGGTATCAGGTCAAGGTAACGTGGTATTCAGGTAAAGGGTAACGGGGGTCAGGTCAAGGAACGGGTATCAGGGTCAAGGTAACGTGGAGTCGGGGTGGGGGTCAATCACAACATAAAAAATTTTTTTACAACATTTTCTCTCACCTCATTTTTTCGACTTTCTTTTATTCATTAAATTTTTTTGTTTTTAATGTAGGTCAATGATTTTTCCTCTAAATATATAGGAAAGAAAAGTGCCGATAGAAGAAAAACTTTTGTAACTGTTCTAAACTCTCTCCTTCTGTCTTCACATCTCTCACTTTCCTTTTTTCACACCCTCTCACTTCTCCTGTCTTCACATCCTCAATCGTCTCACGTTCTCACTTCTTATTCTTCACGTCTCTCACTCGGAAAACTGATAAAACACTGAATATTCACTTCTAATTTAACCTAGGGAATAAATAACATACAAAAAAAAAGAAAAATTTCTTTCCATATATACTTTAAACTTTCCTGGTTGTACCTGAAATCACAAGTGAACATATATAATATATATAAAAATAAATATATATAAAATATATATATATATATAATATATATAAAAATTATATATGTATAAAATATATTTAATATATATATATATATATATATATAAAATATAATAATGTGTGTGTCTGTGTTCTGTGTGTCTGTGTGTGTTTCTATTAATGAGAGAAAGCGAGAGAGAGAAAGAAAGACAGAGAGCGAGAGAGAGAAGAAGAAAGAGTATGTTCTCGTGAATATTAGCGTATAAAGGAGAAGCAAGGGAGATAAATAACAAGAAATAAAGACAGCGGATAATTAATAACAGTTTCCATACATGAGAATTTGTAGGTTCACTCATGGACAGTAATTTGTACAACCAAAAAACGTTTAAAATTCACTCACACAGCAAAAAATCGAATAAATTAATAAAAAAAATGCAATAAGAAATATAAATAGAACTCCAAATTGTTACTAAGTGGCCAGAGCTTGGTGGTTAACTGGGTTTATGAGTCTCCTCGTCTAGTAGTCTGCAGTCAAGGGCTGTCCAGAAGATGTTAAAGCTGGGGGCGCAGAATTTCTGCGTGTCCCTCCCAGTAAAAATACATCTAACTGGGTTCTCCCTGTGTCCTCTTGGTTGTTGTCCCTGCCTTCGGTTGTTGCCCTCTTCCGTCGGTTGTTGCCCCTCTCCCTTCGGTTGTTGTCCTTTTCCTTCGGTTTGTTGTCCTCTCCTTCGGTTGTTGTCCTCTCCTTCGGTTGTTGTCCCTCCTTCGGATGTTTGTCCTCTCCTTCGGATGTTGTCCTCTCATTCGGTTTTTTGTCCTCTCATTTGGTTGTTGTCCTCTTTCCCTTTGGTTTGTGGGCCTCTCATTCGGTTGCTGTCCTCTCCTGTGTTGTGGTCTTCTCCTTTGTTGTTGTCTGGTTTCCTTCTGGTGTTTTTTCCTGGTTCTTGAGTTGTCCTGTTTGTTTTTTGTCTTTTCCTTCTGTTCTCGTTGTGTTGTTGTCTGGGCCTTGTGTTTTCCCTTCTGTTGTGTTGTTGTCCTGTCCTTGTGTTGTTCTCTGGTTCTTGTGCTGTTCCCCTCTCCTTGTGTTGCTGTCCTGTCCTTGTGTTGTTGCTTGGTCCTCGTGTTGTTCTCTAATCCTTGTGTTGCCGACCTCAGGGAAGTGGTGAATGATGAATATTCGAGGGGACAAGGATGGACACCTGAAGCCATGGACCTGAGTGACGCATTCATAACTTAATGACCTTCCCTTTCAGAAATTCAAGATCTTCAAGAACGTCGAGACCTTCAAGAACTTCGAGACCTTCAAGAACTTCGAGACCTTCAAGAACTTCACCCTCACCTTCATTCCATCACCCTCACCACCACTCAAACACCCTCACCACCAGTCCATCACCCTAACCACCAGTCCATCACGCTCACCACAAGTCCATCACCCTCACCACCAATCCATCACCCCACCACCATTTCATCACCCTCACCACCAGTCCATCACTCTCACACCACTCCATCAACATCAACACTAGTCCATCACCCTCACCACCAGTCAATCACAATCGTCCCTTTGTCCCTAACAAACGTCACCCGTTCACTACAGTCCCTCAATCGTTCATCAAAAAAGTCAGCCCTTCATCACAATCGTCAGTCGTTCATCACAATCGTGAACCGTTCATCACAATCGTTTTAAACGTTCATCACAATCATCAATCGTTCATCACAATCGTCAGTCGTTCATCACAATCGTCAGTCGTTCAACACAATCGTCAGTCGATCATAAGTGGGATCACCATTTACCACTGATCCATACACACGCATCACTGATCCATCACCCTTACCACCAATCCATCACCCATACCACCAGTCCATCACCCTCACCACCGATCCTTCACCCCCCAAAACCAGTCCATCACCCTCACCACAAGTCCATTACCCTAACCTCCGATCCATCTCCTCACCACCAATCAATCACCCTCACCACCATTCCATCACCTTCAGCAACCAGTCCATCGCCTTCTCAATCAGTCCACCAACCTCACCAACAGTCCATCACCCTCACCACCGACCCATCACCCTCACAACCGATCCATCACCCTCACCAACTGTCCATCACCCTCACTACCTATCCATCACCCTCACCACGAGTCGATCACTGCACTAGTCCATCACCCTCACCACCAGTCTATCACCCTCAAACCCCAAGCCCATCAAACCCTCACCACCATCCATCACCTACACCACCAGTTCATCCACCCTCACCACCCTCCATCACTCTCACCACGATTTCCATCAACCCACACCACCACCCATCAAACCCTCACCACAAGTCCATCATCATCACCACAACCCATCACCCTCACCACCATTCCATCCCCCCTCACCACCCTCCATCACTCTCACCACGAGTCCATCACCCACACCACCAGCCCATCACCCTCACCACAATCCATCATCATCACCACAAGTCCATCAAACCCCCACCACCATTTCCCTCACCCTCACCACCATCCATCACCCTCACCACCATCCTTCACAATCGTCAATTGTTCCTAACAAGCGTCACTCGTTCGCGACATTCCTCAATCGTTCACCACAGTCGTCAGCCGTTCATCACTATCGTCAGTCCTTCATCGCAATCGTCAATCGTTCATCACAATCGCCAATCGTTCACCACAATAGTCAGTCGTTCATCACAATCGTCAATCGTTGATCACAATCGTCAATCGTTCATCACAATCGTCAACCGTTCAACACAATCGTCAACCGTTCATCACAATCGTCAATCGTTCATCACAATCGCCAATCGTTCACCACAATAGTCAGTCGTTCATCACAATCGTCAATCGTTCATCACAATCGTCAATCGTTCATCACAATCGCAATCGTTGATCACAAAACGTCAATCGTTCATCACAATCGTCAACCGTCAACACAAATCGTCCAACCGTTTTATCACAATCGTCAATCGTTCATCACAATCGCCAATCGTTCACTCACAATAGTCATCGTTCACACAATCGTCAATCGTTCATCACAATCGTCAATCGTTCATCACAATCGTCAATCGTTCATCACAATCGTCAACCGTTCAACACAATCGTCCCGTCGATCGGCGCAATCGTCACAGGTGCATCACCCTCAACCCCCAGATCCATTCCCCTCACCACCAGTCCATCACCTCACCACCAGTCCATCACTCTCCACCACCAGTTTCCATCACTCTCGACCACCATCCCATCACCTTCACCAACCGATACACAACCCCCCCCGAACCACACCTACCACCATCCCATCACCCTTTTACCACCACCATCACCCTCACCACCGATCCCCTCATCCCCACCACCGATCCATCACCCTCACCACCGATCCATCACCCTCACCACCGATCCATCACCCTCACCACCGATCCATCACCCTCACCACCGATCCATCACCCTCACCACCGTCCAATCACCCTCACCACGATCCATCACCCTCACCACCGATCCATCACCCTCACCACCGATCCATCACCCTCACCACCGATCCACCCCTCACCACCGATCCATCACCCTCACCACCGATCCATCACCCTCACCACCGATCCACACCCTCACCACCGATCCATCACCCTCACTCGCCAGACCACAACTTTTCACCAAAATTCCATCATCATTCTCATCAGTTCTCACTCTCACCAGTCCAATCACCCTCACTATCATCCAATAACCCTCCACTCCACCAGTCCATCACCTTCACCATCAATTCCATCACCCTCACCTAAACTCCATCAACCCTCACTACCAGACCATCAACCCTCACCACCAAGACCATCACCCTCACTACCAGACCATCACCCTCACTACCAGACCATCACCCTCACTACCAGACCATGCATCCCACACTACCAGTCCATCACCCTCACAACCAACCATCACCCTCACTTACCAGACCATCACCCTCACTACCAGACCATCACCCTCACTACCAGTCCATCAACCCTTACTACCAGTCCATCACCCTCACTACCAGACCATCACCCTCACTACCAGAACCATCACCCTCACTACCAGACCATCACCCTCACTACCAGACCATCACCCTCACTACCAGACCATCACCCTCACTACCAGACCATCACCCTCACTACCAGACCATCACCCTCACTACCAGACCATCACCCTCACTACCAGACCATCACCCTCACTACCAGACCATCACCCTCACTACCAGTCCATCACCCTCACTAACCAACCATCACCCTCACTACCAGACCATCACCCTCACATACCAGACCATCACCCTCACCATCGATCTATCACTCTCACTACCAGACCATCACCCTCACCACCAGCTCATCAATCTCACCACCAATCCACCCTCACCGCCAGTCCATCACCCTCACTACCGACCCATCATCCTCAGAACCAGTCGATCACCCTCACCACAAGTCCATCACCCTCACTACCGATACATCACCCTCAGTACTGTTCCATCACTTTCACTACCAGCGTATCACCCTCACCACCGATCCACCACCCTCACTGAAAGTCCATCACTCTCACCACCGGACCCACACTGTAACCACGAGTCCATCACCTCCACTACCAGTCCATCACCCTCTCCACCAATCCATCGCCCTCACCACCAGTCCAATACTTGCATCACCAGTAAATTACCCTCACCACCAGTCCAACACTGTCACCACCAGTCCATTACCTCCACAACCAGTCCATCACTCTCACCACCAATTCATTACCCTCACTACCAGTGACATGGAATGACAGGCAGAGTGACATGGACTGACAGGCAGAGTGACATGGACTGACAGGCAGAGTGACATCGGCTGACAGGCAGAGTGACATCGGCTGACAGGCAGAGTGACATGGGCTGACAGGCAGAGTGACATGGACTAACGGCAGAGTGACATGGGCTGACAGAGGGACATGGACTGACAGGCAAATGACATGGCTGACAGGCAGAGTGACATGGACTAACAGGCAGAGTGACATGGGCTGACAGAGGGACATGGACTGACAGGCAGAATGACATGGACTGACAGGTAGAGTGACATGTACTGACAGGCAGAGTGACATGACTGACGGCAGTGACAGTACGACATGCAATGACAATGGCCCGGCAGCCCCAAGACAAGGACGCAGGGAGGTGACATGTACTGACAGCGGGGGTGACA